>JPKZ01002935.1:35880-62303 GCA_000803305.1 Toxocara canis | reverse complement strand
AAAAATGCCACCGACCCTCCAAATGGAGCAAACCATTTGCGAAGCGCATTCCGGAAATTGATGGGATGTAAGCATTTGCTTACTATACAGAAGCAGCACTTGTTAGTCAAACTTCATTCATTCAGCTTTACAATTTGCATGGCATGAACTCCGGAGTTTGCAATGCTGGCAACAAGCTTGCTTTTCACAAAAGGTTCGCTGAACATGTCGGCTTCCTGCTAAATTCAGGCTGCCGGCTTGTACGCCCACTGCGCGCTAAATTTCGGTTAGATAGGGTGATTTACAACACTGCTTCGTACGTTCCCAGGCACATTCTTCCACGAAAGATACTGAGCTACAGCATCGCCACTGGTTCGTAAACATTGGTAGCCCACAATGTGATCTATTCACCATATACCTCAAATCAGCCAAATCGACTTGCCAGCTCCGAAGCGTGAAACCATCCACCAATCAAAATTATCAATGCGACTGGAAACATGTCATACCACTAAAGATGAGAACCATTAAAAGCGTACATACTGAAAAACCTGTTGCTTTGGCGTACAATGTTGTGTCACAATGCATCGCAACGCATGTTAGAGCCTGTCTTTTAGAGTTAGCCTTTTTCAGATTTATGTTAAGGTACGATCCGCATAAAGGATGTGTTGCTCTCTCCGTGCTATATACAACCGATGCTAATCGAATCTTTCTAAAGACTGTGGCTTTTTAACGCCTATTTCAAACGCCTTGCATAGCGATACCGCATCATTGAGCTCCAACTTTATGAAACTGCAATTTCTGATTTTCGTCTCTGCTTGTTAAATGCAGTCATATGATAGTATGATGGCAACTTCATGCTGTAGATTAGTCATCGCCGAACGAGTAGATATATGCATCGACGCCTAACATCACCGGGTCGCACTTGGTATGCAGGTGATCCAAGGTGGCGTAAAACACTTAGGTAGAGTTGTTGCTGAATTTGGCGTGTGACAGCGCAGGACGTTGTGAGCCGTAAACGCTCTTAACAGATCAGGCTCTCGAACGGATCTTTTTCTGAAGGAAATGATCGAGCGTTTTCCGAAGTCAGCATCCCATATGCGAATAGCCTCGATTAGATAATTCGACTGATTCACTTTTGAACTGCATGAGTCGGTCCTGGAGCGCTAGTTTTTGAGAGATAAAATTTTGCATGTCGTCATCGCCCACCCGCGTTGTCTTGTTGCCTTTCATCGACAATTCATTTGAGGATATTTAATCGGTAACGTAATGTGTACAATTAGGAAGTCGATCTGAGGAGTGTTTAGTGGGAGGACGATATATCTGGAAGGGATTTCCCAGAACAGGTTTGAGGTATTTAAGTCAGAGCGAGTCTGCAAACAAAAAAGCGCACTCACCACCGCAGAAGGATATCTCCGATTGGTCACCAAATGCTTCAGGAGTTGCGAAAAATAGTATCGGTACACTGAACGAAAAAGCAAATTTAAACATGTCGACGGTATCGCATATTGGGAGCAGGAGCGTCTTCGTCAGCAATTATTATGTTGAGCTCATCAGTGAACGTACACTTTTTCAAAGTGTCGTTCTTTTGACAGTGAATTGCTATCAAGTTGTGTTGCTTTATAAGAATTATGATTATTTCTCGAATTATTGTTTTATTTTGTATGTTTTCTAACGTCGAACGCGTCATTTTCGTTTTAAGATGAGTTCATGTTTCAGTTTTTGTAAGTTCGAAAAATTGAACACTTTAGTTATCGAGCAGAAAGGGAAGATGGGTCGCAGACCAGGTAGCACAACGAAGTCCGGCCGTTTTATGAATCCGGCCGACCAGGAAAGAAAGAGTATGAGGCAGAAGGAGTTGAAGAGGAACAAAAAGCAGCGAACAATGGTCAGGCACGCTATACTGAAAAGTAAAGACGTCGACGAAATTATCGAAAACCTTAAACGTCTTGATGAGCAAGGTGTACATTCCTTTCTCTTCATTCGTTTATTTTTTTATTTCTCCATATAGCACGATGTTTTTCTCTCACTAGCATTCGTTATCTGTATATTTGCACTGACCGTCCTAGTATTGACAGAAGCTGACTGATGAAACGTCAAAAGTTCAAAAATTTAAAGTTGATTGTTGAAGCCTTTCATAATTAATTGTGATAAAATCTGCAACTTCATGCCTTCCGGGCAGTTGCTGTCTTAGACTTAATGATAAGCGTGTATGATGAGCGAAGCGGAACGTCCGCAGGGCTTATGAAGATGTTGCACTGTGCTTTCTCCGAATCACACTTGGCGATCATTAGCTGCAAGAAGCTCAATGATGAAACGTTAACTATAGAAGGTAGAGTCATAAATTTCAGTTCGCCAGCAGATTGCTTTTACGATTGGAAAAGCCGTATATTCAGTCGCGCAAAACTATGAAACTTAGCAGATTTATATAGTTTGAAAAGAAACTGCCAACTTCTGCGAATTATTGTTTTATAGTTCTGCTAGAGGGCAGAAGAAAAAGGGTCATTGATTCGTTTTTCGCTTAAGAGCAACCGCACTTCCCCTTTAGTTCATTGCCACCACCTTGCATAGTGGCGTTCCGTTATCATGAAGGCGAATAAAAAGGTGCTTGCGAGATGTTACTTTTGATATGCGGATATAAGCTTGAGCGAGTTGAATTAGAGTGGCAGGGAGGGGGATGGAGAGGAAGAAAATTTGCTTGTCACCGTTTCATAGTGTTGACTGACCTTGTTGTTTCTGGGCTTTGCGAGCGACAACATATTAGAGGGCCTTTTACTTGGTATTCCGAAAAATTATTAAACGAAGTTGTGTATAGAAATATGTAAGGAAATTTCAGAATTCGACATCCATGTGGAGCATCACAGCAAGTATGTATTCAATGAGAAGCGTGCTAAGCTGAAACAAACTTTCAATGAAGTGATGAATTTATACAAACAGGAAAAACGCGAAGATAAAATCAAAGAATTGATCGAAAAAATGGATCACTACGAGATGGAAAGGGCTCGAAAAATTCAGCAATACAGTAAGTGCTTTTCTCATTCCGTCACCGTATCCTGTCGAATATAACACACTTGGCCGTTCCAGGCTTCCACCGCCATAAGATGAATTGAGCGAGAGGGCTGTTTGATTTTCGTAGCTGTCTTCTCGACTTTTTTGTTTTGCAGCGCAACCTTCGAGGTTTCCGTTTTTTTTTGAACATACTAGCATGTTACGCGAAGTTATGTTAGTTATACTATTGCGTGTAAAGCTCAGAAGTACAAAAAAAATTCATTAAAATAATGTTAGTTTGTGAAAATTGACTTTTGTAGGTCAATAATCCCACACGTAGAGCATCGCTCGAGTCACACATTGCGCTCGCGCCCATCGTACAGGGCACAACAAAAAATTTCATCAAAATTGACCTACTGAGAGCTGATTTACACTTTCGAACAAGTAAAGCATGTTAAAAACACTTTAGAACACCTTCGAACACCTCATGCCTGCTTCTCTCTTATATGAGTGTACTCTCTATTAGCGCCTCTGCTTCTTTTGACCTCTCCGGCTGCTGCACTATCTCGCCGCTCGCTAATTCTATAGGTATTACATCTTCCTGTACATTTCCGCGCCAAAAATTACAGCTCAGTCACACATATGCGGGCTCGCGGCTTCGCCGCTCGCTTATTCTATAGGTATTACACCTTTATGTACCTTTGTTTGGGATGCGTGAAACTATGAAGTGCAAATCACAACGTTTCTCAAAACTTGCACATCACTGACATCAATGTACGGGGTCGCGGCTTCGTCGCATGTTACGCGGCTTCGCCGCTCGCTATTCAATCAAATTACGGTTACCATACTTAAGCGCATTTTTGCAAAATTCTATCCACCATATCTCATCGAATTCTTAACCAAATCTAATAGTTCCCGGATACTTAGAATCAGCTCGTCGAGATCTATCGATCGATATTACATTCGTGGAAATCTGAGACGGAAAGTTTTTTTCGAGAAATTCCACGTGCTACCCCGAAAGTTTCCCCATGGATCGGAAAAGCGCAAATTTTGGGGCCTTATATCTCGGCTTCGGAGTCGATTTGGGGAAAGATTTTGGCATCGTTGGAATCAGCTCTGGGAGCTGAATTGAACGCAAAAATTGCACTCGCTCTCACTCGAACACGAACCTTGGTCTCCCAGCCGCCGTTGTGCAGAGCTAACCCAAGCCCCATCCAGTTTGCTGATGCAAGTCGCTCAACTACTGTTGATATATTAACGAGCGCGTCCTTAACTATGGAAAGTGCCTTCCGGGCTTGTTTCCCACCCTTTCCGTTACTTGTAACCCCCAACAACCTATATATGGTTGGATGCAGAACTTTTAGCGGCATCTTTCTTGTAGGCCTCGTTTTACTTGGGCAAACGGTGTTCAAGAAATCGCGAATTTACGCCATTTTTTGATGGGGTCCGAGAACGCCACAACGTAGAGCGATAATGGTTATATTTTTTGGAAGCTGAACAAAAAATGCAAAATTTTGGAATTTGCGGAATTTATCCGGTTAGTTGTTGTGAAAAGAGTTATGGGGGGTCAAAATCGGCAATTTTTCAACTTGTTAAGTGAAATTTTTCGTGCACGTATCCCGTATAGAGAATCAGAATCGAAACCACCAAATTTCAAAAATGAACGAAATCGGTCAAACCTGACACAAGTTATGGCCGATGAAAAATTTCAAATTTGAAGCCGGATATGTTTTCCGGAAACGAAAATCTTGCGGATTTTTTACACCGACCACCCAAGACGATCAGGCTGTATAACGTGTTTTCAGGATTCGTCAAAAGACGCAAAAAACCCGACTCAAAAGTGATCCAAAAAATAATGTTCCATAGTTAAGAAAATTTCCGGACTTGTACTCCGGCTCGGGACGATCGGTCCGGACGGAATGCAAAAGTTCCAGATGATAGGCCTAAACCCTGTCAAAAGCATTAAACAGATCAGAAAAAACGCAAGTCAGTTGAGAAGTTATGGGGCTTAATTTTTAAGTATGAAAAATCTTCCCACGGGCAAATTACTGGGAAGTAATTGACCGATCCGGCTGGCTAACGAACGTGACCTAGCCATTCGGGAGAGTAATGAATAGCAAAAGAAAAATTGGAAAAAAATTAACTTGTCCAAAAGTTAGAGTGATGACAAGCTTAAAATTCCTTACAATCGTCTGTTTAATATAATACTAGCATGTTACACGAAGCTATACATGTTACATGGTGTGTATAAAGTTAAAAAGTACAAAAAAATTTTAAAAAAAAATTGATTGAAATGCGGTTAGTAGGACGAAAATTGACGTTTACACGGCGAAAATCGCACACGTAGAGCATTACGCGTCACAGACCACCCACTGCGCTCGCGCCCATCAAAACGCTCCTCCCACTACGGCGCAACTGACTCGAACGTGGCTTGCTCCCCAAGTTAGAGTGATGACAAGCTAAAAATTCCTTACAATCGTCTGTTTAATATAATATAATATTGATACAGACTAGGGTTGCGAATGGATGCAAAGGCAGCTGTAATTTCATCGATCCCCGTATTGACGCAGCTGACAACAATGCCCACGCATGATTGTTTTGACTATTTTGGGAACGCCGGGTGGTCAGCCTGCTGGCACTCAGTTTGTGAAGTAGCCAGGAATCGAACCCGGGTCTTCCCGCAAACAAGGCTAAAGCTCTTCCACTGAGCAACTGCTCGAGAGTAATGGAACTAAGCTCTACTTTTGGACAGCACGTCCCTCATCCACTTCATTCCGTAGGAATCTGCTCGCGAAACAGTTCGTGGGGATTCTGTGTGAGCTAACACGATAGGTTGTCTTTTCTTGTCTCCTATAGGACGTTTTCTTATTGTTGCCTATTAATTGCAGTTAACGGATAAGTATTGCGATTTATTAACTCCGAATGATTATTTCATTTCCCGATTACGGTTGCTCGCGGCCGGGCCATTATTTGTTATCCGTTGACCCTCTCTAGACTGACTTTTACTTTATTCCTCTTCATTTTCCGAATTCTGCTTTATCGTCCTCATTGCAAGCCTCTCTCAACCGGTGTACTATCTTGCTCGCCTTTCTGGAACTACGATCGTGCAATTCTGAGATCGGCTCGAAAGCACAAAATGAAGTAATTTCGTTTGATTAGCGCATTGCTAAACTCATTCCTTCTATCGTTAACCCCTATCTTTCCTAAACTGCTATTATCTGCTTCACTTGTATTGTCAGTGTTATCTTAATAATTTACTCGCATCCTGATTCACTCGGATACTTGAGAATTAGGTTATGGCATTAGGTGAATATACTAAAGCTAAATGAAGTTGAATAAGTGCAGTAGAAAAAGCAGCGGCGTGAAAATGATGTTTTAAAAAGTTCAGATGCGCAACGTTTTTCGTTGGAAACGAATCCCGTAGAGATTCCGCTACCAGATGGGAGCTCATTGCCGAACGCTGCAATGACTCCCATAGCGCCGTCGATTCCGGCTCATTATTTGATGCCACAAGCTCGAGCCGGTATTCTCAAGCATACAAGCTCGGCAGAACGTGACGTTGACGAGCGTGGTGAACCCCCTGGACCTCCAGTCGGGTTGCCTCCTCTTTTGAAAATAGATGACGACTATGAAGTATCTACGTCCAAGAGGAAGGTGCGATTCGGAGAGAGCGAAACGAAGGTTATCCACGATGGATTTCACCGCAGTCTGGATGATGACTATGGGCCTGTTGATAGTGCGTATTTCGCTTTTTCGATTTATTTATTTGTTGTTGTTTAACGAAATGTCTAACGCCTTAAATTTATAGTCGGTTCAGTTTTACTTGTTAAGGGTGATTCTGGGAAGATAGAGCAAAACGCGACTTCCATCTCACATAATCATTATGTTTCAAGCAAAATAGAACTGCACACTTTATGGTTTAACTCAGTTTTTTAATTTTCGATTTCTAACAAAAGACAGTCGTTTATAAGAAGGTGAATTTTAGTACCGGCTGAGGTAATGCAACAGGAAAGCGACAAGGCGAGGCATGTGGCAATGCTCGCTCCTCCGATCCCTCAACAGCCGCTGGTTCGTGCACCGCCTTTACCTCCGAATATGCTTCCACCTCCACCACGACTTCCTCTTCGCATGCCACCGCCACCCCCCAATTTTCGTAAGAACCGCTCATTTTCTTATTCACGTTCACCTTTTCCTAAACAATTTTTTCCAGCATGAAAGGCCTTTTACTGATGATAATATCGGCAGTTAGGAAACGAGTTTAGCAGAGCGATCAAGTGTTCAATTTTTAAAAATGCGGTGGACAGAAATTGTAATTAGTGTAATAAGTAGAAAAAAAAAGCTGTTCTATGAGCTGTAATAAATGTTTATGCAGTGGCTGATTATGGAGAAGCTTATCGCACAACAGGGAAATGTTCTCGGAAAGGTGCTCTTCAGCCTCCTGTTACCAGGCCAACGAATCGCATTCCGTGCCGTGTTGTGTGTTGGAAATTTTTTGGGTCTATAGAAACTGTTTATGGGCGATTTGATAAGCAACAGTTTAGTTTGTGCTTCTAAACTTTCATTAATTTTGGTTAGGTAATTTAAAGAAATGCAGTATGTTTATCCTTTTGGCAACAAATACGTAAAAAGTGAAACGAAATGTTTAAGCAGTATGTTAGTGCAATGAGCACTCGTGCGCAATGATACGGTACAGCTGGCATACGGGTAGTGAAGTACCCCTTACAGTATGAACAAGGATGGAGAGAACTGAAAGTCAGCTTATATAGGCCTAAGGTTCATTCATTAGGGCGGATTAGCGATCATTCTTGTTGAACCTTATTCTGTTAGAAAAGCCTGCAGGTGATGTAACTGACAAGTATATATTATACATTTGGGTGCAAATGAATGATTGTATATCGCATATGAGCAGCCACAGTCCAATTTCGGCTGCTAAAGTTGAAGTCCACCCCTTCTCCCCCTTCTCCATTCCCGTCACCCACTCTCTTCCCCCAAAGACAAGACCGGGACCTCTCTCTCTTAGCGCAACGCCGATTCCATTCCCCAAAGGGGGGTTGCTTGTGTGTTTTATGCGTCATGTAAGTCGCAATTTTTACGGGGCGGGTCGAAAAACAAATGGAGTAAGCAGTTTTTAAGAAGATAAAGAAGGGGAAACAAATTGTTCTTAAAAAGAGTTCGTTGCAGCGCGTCCGGGAATTCCAGGCTCAGGATATGGGCATACAACGGCAGGTGATTCGGTTATTTCGGCGGCACCTGTTGTGCGTAGACCTGCTGAGCTAGCGGCCGAGGCAAGCGACGGTGCCGAAGCAACCATTTCCGCTGAACCCAAACTGAGGGACCTCACTAAGGAGGTGACGCGATTCGTGCCAACGGCTCTTCGTACCAATCGTAACAAAGTGCACCCAAAACGGCCTCTAAACAAGCACGTTTCAGTTTTATTTATTTGCTACCTACTTGTCAGGCACTGCTGCCGGTGAAGGCGGGTGACTTCAAGGAAGTGCTTTTTCGTTTGGGAGCGATGGGATAGTTTTTCTAAATGTTGTTTTTGCCATGTGTATGCCAATGAGAAACACGCTGTTTTGGCATGTCATTTTAAATTTATCATGCTAGACTGAAGTTGTGTTTCGAATAAGGCTGTTTTTTTCTATGAAAACGCCTATCGTATCGCTTGTGTCGGCAGTGCGACAACTTATTTTACCTTCTTCTTTGAGAGAACATAAGAGGACGATAAAAGTTTTGTAGGTTAAAGAGACGAGTTCTCTTTCAACTGCATCTTTTTCTAGGTACAATCGTTGAAGAGATGAGTATTTTCAAAAACTGGTTATCTTCTTTCGGGTGCTAACTGGCACACAGATGTTAAAAATGCTAGCGCAGTGTTCGATTAGAAAACATTCGGAAAGGTCAAGAGAGGGCGTAGGGTGTTGTAATCGGGGAGGGGCAAGTAACAATACCTATATTTTAGAGAGGGGAGGGGGTGGGGAAGCATACTGTTGGTGTTTGCTTTGGCATTTGCTTTATCTGGCTCATTTTTATGCTGTTTTGATGTTTTGCCTTTGAAAAGGCAACACTTCTGTATTCACGGCTTCATAGAGGAATTGAATGTGCGTGATGATGGGGATCACTGTTACTGAATTTCTAGCACAGAATGATTTTACCTTACACTGTCATAGGAAAGGGTGTCCAGTTGTTCTTCTTATGGCGTTCATAATATCTAGAAATGAATGCGGGTAGTTGTACATCGTTCATTTGTAGCAAAGAGGAAGTCGCAGATATGCGAAATGGTAGGTGATGTATTAGAAAACAGGGAAGGAAGTTGCAAAACCTTTAAAAACTGCATTGTCGCTTTAAATTTCGCAGCCTGGCTGATTTCTATCGGTGGCCTTACTTTTATTGAGTTATCTCTTTTTTTCAGTTTTATTTTCTCAGTGATTATGGAGATCAAGTGCAGCAGTACAGGTTTGCTTCCAACATACCGAAGTAGACTAGGAGATACAATTTTGTTTTTTTTAGATACAGTGTGATGGGTGTGCAAGTTGAATCAGCACAGCGGAAGGAGGCTAAAGACACGGATGAAGCATATGCGGATTTCATGAAAGAAGTTTCTTCTCTTCTATGAGTTTTGATAGTTTATGCTGCTGATTTTATCCAAGGTTATAATGCTTTTAAGTTTTTGAAAGTTGGATGATTTTGTTCAGTGTCATCTGGTCACAGATATTGATACAGCTGACGTTCTGCAACCTTCAATCGCTTCAGAAGAACCTTTTTTCGTTTTCGAGCTTATTGTTGAAACCGTTTATTTGTTTTAGAGGTTGCTTGCGCTGTCGACATCACGCTGTGCTCCGTTGTGGTGACGGTGCCTTATGAAATTGTTTTCCTTTTTTGGAAGGGGAGGGGAGGGGGAAGTTAAGATCAGTAAGAGTTATTGTGCCGAAGCACATTTTCATAATGAGTGGCAGGAGATTGTTTTTACGCAAATAGTGTGAAATTTTTTAAAGCGTATCCTACTGCTTTATTGAACTTCGTTTATTCCGTATAAATGTGCGCTTTCCGTTCCTGTATTCTCAAGCGTTAGGCAAATTTCAGCAGCGAATGCAGCAGTTTGTACACTTGATGTGGGTGAGTACAGTTAACCTTGTTTGAGTAAGAGCACTCATCCAGACGACGCAGTTGGCTGGAGCCATTCAATTCATTCGATCCATCACACAGCAACGTCGAGTGTGCGAGATGTTGCATGAGCTACGGGCACTGCCAGTAGCTGTGAATAAAGGGAAACTGGGAAAGTTTGCGTTTGTTTCGTACATAAATTACTCATTGGAAAGCTGGGAAAGCGGAGGTGCTGACAATAAAAGAGTTGTTTTCCCATGAAGGACTCTCATCGTGAGGAACGTTATCGCGTCGATTGGGAGAGAAGCGCTTAACAATATTTCTCCTTCAACTGCGCATTACTGCGGGCAGGTTTTTTAAAGTTTCGCCACATTTTAGGGGAATTTTTTTTATTCGCTGAGAGAATTTAGATTTCGCAAGAACCGCTTTTTTTTGCAAATTTCTTTTTTTGCCACCTTTTTTTCTCCGAGCTGTTTCTTAATGTCCAACCGAGATCAGTTCTCTCTGCAACACTTGGGAATCATCCTTGATGTGCTAGTGACGAGGGCAAGGTTTTATCCCAGGTGGTTGGTTATCGTTGTACCATTTTGCAGATTTTGTGTAATGGAATTCTCAGAGTCGAAGTTGGCCTTTTTATAGTACATAAAACTGTGTGATTTTACATATCCAGACTGTTCCTAGTACTTCCGTGGCAAACGTGGTCATCGTAAGAAACTTCATAAGAACCACCTTGTCACGTAAAACTCGTTAACTTGACCAGTAGACTGATCGATGTGAAATTCTCGCTGATCAGTCGTGATTGCAGTGTTTGCTATTTCAAACGCAGATACGTTATTCCTCAGCTCGCTTTACCGTAGACAGGCACACGTGACAGTTTTTGGTGAGCGCTTGGTTGTCAGCGTTATTTCTTTACTTGTTTTTTTTTGTTTTAGTTTTATTTTGTGCCCCATATCTTATTGGGTTTACGTTTTGTTTTCCCTGTGAATGTGAGTGTTTTGTTTTGAGAACTGTACATGTTTTCGTTTGTTTTTTTTTTTTGCTTTGTTCAATAAACAATTTCAATCAACCATGAAAACATCGCCAACACGAAGTTGCCACATTTCGGGTATCTAAACTGCCGCGTTGCATCCTAAACTTATTGAAGTGCACCAGCTCTCGTTGATCGTTTCGTTAGTATCAAGCCGTAGAAGGAAGGTAACTTACGACCTAACGTCGTTGGAGGGCGTGCCACCATTCTTTACTGTGCGATTGCTTTGAAGCTTTCGAGCGTCGTAGTCCCCACCTCGTCCCCTTGATCGCCGACAGCGTCGACAGCTACCGGAAGATCAGAGCCCGCAGGTTGCTTATCCGGGCATATATGCTGTAGTGAGGTGCACCGTGAATAGTGACTACGCGTACCGCCAATGAATCGAATGTGGGTCATCTGCTCACGAGCAGCATCTCGGCTCCGCTCTCGATGTTTGCAATGGTCATTTCACATAGTGGCAATCGGACGGTAATGATGCATGATTAGCAACAGTGTGTCGTAAACAGTACTAGGAGTAAGTCCGTTGCTTCAACAGTACCGTCTAGTAGCATCACCAAGTCGACTTGTTACGCTTATCAGGCTTCATATTTCTATGTGCTTTTATCATGTTCCATATAACTTATGCTCTCATATTATTTCTCGGTGGCTCTTTTTGATGGGCGTCTTTCTTCGTCAAAACAGCCGACCAGTGACCTCTAGTCTCCGGTTAAACACTTGAAGTTTAAAAGATCGAGAACTGAAGAGTACCGGTCGTTATTAGTGGCTGTTTTACTGAAGGCATAATTTGTGGTACAGTAATTATTTTTGTATGGTTGGCATAGATGTATTGTCCGGAATTGTCTCCGTTAGATTATTAACGTCGCATTAAACTAGGTAACGCCGACGTTTATTCTCGTATCGGTTTGTGCATCTGTCAAACCGATGTTTGGAGAGTATGGCGAGCGAGCGAAAGCGATATGTGTGCGCACGAGCCGTTCGAATGACACAGCAGCCGAGCCAGCCAGCACTGAAGACGGGCATTTCTGCTTGAAAGTGCACGCAACGGCTGCGCGAACCTTACCTTGCTTCCCAGTTCATTCATCATCGCTGAGTGATATTAATGACATTCGAGGAAATAATTTCTCCCCTTCGCGTCGACGGTCGCCATTACAGTTCCTACGACCTCAGATCACTGAACGATCCCAGATACAGTACATATTTTGTTTTTGTTTTTAGTAGTGAGTTGCATGTGCAAAGTATCGCAGCAATGAAAGGCTGTAAGTTATCAATGCCAGATGTTTCTGCTACGGGTAGCTAGAAGAAGGAAGGTTCGGGAGAGATTTTGCGAACTTATGTGGGTCCGAAGTTCAGGTGTTACACTTTCAATAACGATACTTTGTAACGTAACGTTTTTGTCTTCGTGACACTTCGCATCCGAACTTCCGATGACTATCCCGATAATGATTAAATCGTAACATGAGAATTATGGCATTCCATCTCGCGAGATGGGAGAGAGGAAAGGGGGGAGTTGGAGCGGGTGAGTGAAGTAGTTTCCAGCAAGGGAAGAGAGAGAGAACCTTTATTTACAATAAAGAAAGCATGTAACAACGCCTCCAGAGAAAAAAAAGTATACACGAAAGCTATAATATATTCATAAGTATAAACAGTGCAATTAACCATGCGTTTAAAACCCATAGACATTGATGAGAGTAGGAAAAACAAGAGATCATAAGCAATGGGCATGTAGGAATGCATAATAAGAGAGAGAGAGAATCTTTATTTACAATAAAGAAAGCATAATAACAGTCGATAATGAATTACAGCCGGCAAGCAGCAGGTATTGTCGTTAGATCACACTGCTCCAAGCGTCGCTTAAAACAAGACAAATTACCAGCCATAACGACATCACATGGCAAGGAGTTCCAGATAGGTACAACACGAAAAGCGAAAGAGTTAAGCACATCAGTTCGACTCGTTGTCTTCCTTTCGATTTGCAGAGGGTGAAACCTCGAGCGTGATGCAAACTTTGTAAAAGAAAAAATACTCTTCAACGGAATTCCCGAAAAACCTTTAACAATCTTAAAACATAAATGTAGGTCGAACTGAGTTCTTCGATACCATAGAGGTTTCAAATCAAAAATGCGAAGTTGCTCAGGATGGCTGAACTCCGTTCTGGAGGTGATCGATTTCTGCGTGAACGATTTTAAGCTTTTCAGTGAAAAATGCAGTCAAGTTGAAAGGGAAACTGAATTCAGGAAAGGTTAATGCAAAGTTCCGTCCCCACAAAAGATTGATTTGGGAAAGGGATATATAAAGGGGAAAGGCTATATTAGAGAGCTATGGTAGTCGTTCTTATTAATTTTCGTAAGACGTTTTTAGTATTTATTAACGATTTGTTGTTAAAATTCATATATCAGTTTGCCATTAGCGCTTATCTCGGTTCAAACTCGAATCCGGTCAGAACCGGTGCGATGTGACTGAATGTGCCAAGAAAGCGCACCGGTCAAAAAAAAAAACGCCAACTGGGGTTCACGGCCATTCCGAGATGCTTGCTGTTTTTGGTTTCGAAGTGATTCGGGGACAGTTAGATTCAACTGTGCACTGAAACACTCCTGTTCGGTCATAACATTTTTATAATTCTGAATGCATTTTAGGAGCCTTAAACGCCTACGTGAATTTTGAATGCACCTGTTGTTCTTGATCACTGTAAAATGACTTCATTAAGATGAGCATGGGAAAGATTGATGAAGTGGTCCGGTTGAGTAGATTTGCAGATGACCTTCCTATATCAATTCGCTACTTGCTGGAATCGGCTGTTAGACACTGCGATGGGTTTTTGGTTTGCGAAAAAGATGTGGAAGCAATCCTCGACTGGAATAACACTCAAAAGGCTTGCGTCGAAATACCTTTCATACCAGCCCGGGTATTGCTGCAAGACTTCACGTATGTTCTCACATACTCGTTGCGTTGCTTTTTTTCGTGTCAAATTACTTCGAACACTTTGGCTTGTGCTGATATATAACTTTAGCATGAGCACATCCAAGGCTGCCGAAGGGCAAGGGGAGGAGTTATTGCTTCAGATGATCGGAGATGAAGAAGTGCAAAATTTTGAGAAAAAAATGTTGAGAGAGTACTGCTAATAAAGATGAGTTTCGCCTGTGATTTCCTCATACGTTTAACGATTGAAGGTTTAAAGCATGTTCTCTTCTAAAAATGTATTGCTTACAAGTGACTGTGGCATTAATAGAATTCTTCGTTGGGCACGAAGGGGAATGCAACCCTATCTCAACGTTTAATTTCGTTCAAATTTGTCTAACAAAGCTTTGTAAACTCCTAACCCATTGCTCACTGAGTATCCTGTAACCTCATATGAAATCCCAAAGGTAGAAGTCTCTAAATGACCCTAACGATCAGCACATCACATCCAAGATTACCAAAGGGTGAATCTTGGCACTCGTAGCACTTGAAGGTCGTCAGATGATTCAGGAAGTCATTTTGCGTCAGATATAATTCGTCCATGACGGGATCTCCTCTGAGTGTGTTGAGGGGAGGGTTTTAGTGGGAGGGAGGGAGGATTGGCAGTAAAACTAAAATTTGAAATGGAGTCAAATATGGTGCGTTCGGAGAGTGTATAATATGCGTACTTTTTGCAGCGGTTTGCCTGCGGTGGTAGATCTAGCTGCTATGAGAGACGCCGTCAACTCTCTAGGATCTGATCCGAGTAAGATCAATCCAATGTGTCCGGTTGACCTGGTCATCGATCACTCAGTTCAGGTCGACTATTACGGCAGGCGCGTTTCTTCAGTGTTTAAAATTTGCTTATTGCATCATTTTGCAACTTTTTTCCTTCATGGAATCCAGAAGAAAATTATTACCATGTAAAAGAAAGCCGCGGATGATGCGCCACTATGTGCAATTCAACGCAAAGATTCCGATTGTGCGAAATGAAGTATTCTCTAAATATAATCGAAATTCGTTTGTTAAATCGGATAGAGTGATGTGAAGTCGGAGCTACTTGTTTATATAACATTTTTTCCCTGGTTCTCTTTATATTTTACTCGTTTCATGCAGCTTATTTTACAGTCTGCACATAACGCACTAGCATGTAATAGATGTAAAGCAAATGCGCATCTCTTCAATTGCCCAGAAAATCCAACAATAATGAGCTCATTGCTTTAGGAATGATTATCAACTTTTCCCTAAGGCGTACCATAGCCATCGACTGGGAACGACTGCGTTAACGTTTAACCTTTAAGTGATGTTACTGATTTGTTATCATCCCGAATTGTTTTCGGTTTCACTGGATTTCCAACAGGTCATTTATACACGTTTTATCGCGCTCTCATCAGTTTGCAATTGTCTCGACGAGATTCGTTGTCAAGAATTACACGATTTAGTTCTGGTTGGTGCTTATTGTTAGTTGTGCTTCAGATAAACAAGGCCACAGTAAACTGTTCATATGATGGTATAGTTGCACGTTTCTATCATATAGATGTGTCTGAGCTATTTGAAAGCATAATGCGCTTAATTGATATACCTTAGTACGATGCTCGAAAATACAGTTCTGCGTATTTACGGTATTTGTAATTTTGAACACATCAGTTTAATTGTTAGATTCTAGACGGACTTTCGATCATCAGATTCCGAGCCCCTTCGGAACCATTCGATTAGGTTCAGCTGTTTTTTCGTTATTTTTTCTCATCGCATCACAAAACGACATTCATCGTTCATTTTTGTGACCCCTTTGCTGTTGATCATTTCGTTAAGCTAATTTCTGTTACTCACGCTGACTGTGTTTCAGCTCGAATGCGTTTAAGAAGAACCAAGAAGTGGAATTCCAACGCAACAAAGAACGTTTCAATTTTCTCAAAGTTAGTAGTGCCATACTTTTGCGATAAAATCGCTCACTTTTAGGATCCCGAAAACGCTGAATGGTGTCAGCCATTGTTTGGCCGCTTGTAGCGGTGCCAGTTGAATGTCCAAAATAGTTGAACTTGTCTAGCGTGTTAAGTAGCACGAGTACGCGAAAGGTCCTTGTTCACTTTTCACCTTGATCACCTTGATCCGACTCGCCCTCGCGGCATTCTCCAACCGCGCAAGTCGACTTTGCTCCAACTCTTCCGGTCCTGTGCACGCCGACCAAACAGCTTCACCATCGGGTCGGCCCACCTTGTTTTTGGCCTACCTCGAGGCCTCTTTCGGTCGAGTGGGTCCCAGCATGTGAGTCGGGTGGTCCATCTGTTGTCTCTTATGCGTGCCACATGACCGGCCCATTCTCGTTTACGTTTGTACATTTCCTGGACGACATCAGTGAAACCAGTACGTCGTCGAATTTCGTCAGAAGTGACATGATCACGAAGTGATATTTTAAATATTCTGCGTTCCATTGATCTCTGCGTTACACTTAGCTTATCCTCAACAGCTTTGGTTAGCAGCCAACATTCGACGCCATACAACAATGCGGGCACAATAGTTGAATGGAATAAGTCTGCTTTTATCTTCATCGGGAGGTTAGCATCCAATAACGAGGTCCGTATTCTATTGAAGCTGGACCAAGCTGCATTCCTGCGTCTGCTACATTCACCTACAGTATTGTTGGTGAAACTTAGCTGCTGGCCAAGGTAGACGTAGCTTATCCTCAACAGCTTTGGTTAGCAGCCAACATTCGACGCGCTAATCGTTCGCCGTCTACTCGGATACCACCATCCCAGTCAAGTTCATTGAACAGGGTTTCAAGGGTTACCGCGAATAACTTTGGAGAAATCATATCTCCTTGCGGGACGCCCTTGCAGATATTGATATAGCAGGGGTCGCTGAAAGCTTGATTTCCGTGCTGCAACCCGTGGTCATTTCCGTGAGGAGATCAACGTGGTTGGGGTTAACGCTGCACTTGTCCAGTGCATTGAGCACCGCTTTTCTTTCCACCGAATCGAATGCTTTCTTGTAATCTACGAATGCAAGGCACAGAGGTATCTGAAACTCGTTGCATTTTTCTACCAACTGCCGAACCGCATGTATGTGATCAACTGTTGAGTAGCCTCTCCGAAAGCCTGTGTGCTCCCTGCTCATGAACATATCGAGGTCTTTGGTTATACGATTTAGGACTACACGCGAGAAGGTCTTATAAATCTGGGACAGAAGCGTTATCGGCCTGTAGTTGCTGAGGTTTTCTGGGCCACCTTTCTTCATCAGCAGTATCGTTCTGGACTTCTTCCATGCTGCCGGCGTTTCCTTCTCCCTAAGGTACCTGCTGAAACGCACCGCTAGCGCCTTGAAGAGTGGCAGTCCACCTGCTTTGAGGTGTTCTGGACGGATGTTATCGATGCCTGGGCATTTTCCCGTCTTCATCTGTTTTATCGCGAATTCAACCTCTTCCCAGGTGACTTAGGAGGTTGGGTCTCTCGCAGCGGTTGTATGAGACCCGACAGCTACTGTCTTAGAAGAATACAAGTCGCTGTAGAATTTCTTACAAATTTCGTTTATGTAGGGACGATCTGTAGTTCTCACACCCCCTTCATCCTTGAGTGCCGATGGTATATGCTGCCTTAAGCGCACATCTCTTTCCATCGCTTTCAGACTTGCTCTCTTTATCGCTGCTTCCCTTAGCCTCTTCTGCCTGAAGCCCTCCTAATCTTCTCTTACTTTCTGCCTGATCATCATACACACAGTTTTGTAATCATCACTTCCCAATCTGCCTTCCGCTTGCATACGCACCCTTCTCGTCATCATGCGAATTGTCTCTGCTGATAACCGTTGACGCTTTGTCGGCACTGCGGCCGCACTGGAAAGATTCATCGCCTGTTTAAATTTGCCCAGAGGTCCTCATAGTCTGCGTCGATGGCTTTCTGCGGGTCCATCTACATATCCGATGATGCTGTTTCCGTCATGAATAAGTCAGCATTGAAGGTTCGGCGCGTAAGCACCCTCTGTGCGTGCAGTATCTGGTATTCCTTTCTTACATCGAACACAACTGTTGAGCGTACGAGCCGATGATCGGAGCCGGTTACAATTATACTTTCGCCTATGACCAAGACATCCACAAACAAACGCGCGGTATCTGTCAGGACGTAGTCTATCTGATTCAGCGTTCTTGCATCCGGGCTTCTCCACGTCCATTGGCGTTTCGCACTTTTTTTGAAGAATGTGTTCATGATGAAAAAATGATGCTGCTCGGTAAATTCAATCAAACGGATGCCTCTATCGTTCCTTGTGCCCACACCAAATTTGCCAACAGAACGGTCCATTTGGTCGGAACGAGGGCCAACTATGGCATTGAAGTCGCCTTGGACAATCGTGTAAGTTGATTTAACGTCTAAAGCCGTTTCCACCTCCTCGTAGAAGCGCTCGACTTCGTCATTCTCTGCAAGCAGGGTAGGTGCATACACTTGGACAATCTTCAGTGTTCGTTTTCCTGACCTCTGTACCTTCAGCTTCAAGACCGCGACACGCGGAGAGAGAATATCGCAGGAAATAATCAGTGGCACCAGTGCTGCCTTCACTATAAATCCGACACCGCCAGTTCTTGGTGTGTTTTCAGCTGCTTTACCTAGCATCACTTCTTCGCCGCTAAGCCTTTTAGCGGAAACCTCTTTTGCTCTTCTCGTCTCGCGTAACCCTATGACTTCTGCCTTAATTTTTGTAACCTGTTGAAGGTAGACATCCACAAGAGCATCCGTCGATAGTGTTATGACATTATGAGAAAGAGGGGGGGGGGGGGGGGGGGGGGGGGGGAGGCTGCGATCCTTTACGGCGGATCGTATTCGCCGTGTCACGGGGCCGTCATCGGGCAATGTGACTTTTTCATAAGGGTTGGCGTTGCCAGCACTGACCCCGGCTACGCCCTGATGAACCCCGCCGCTCGTTGTCCGCGGCTGCTTATTCAAAATATTCGCAGCTAGCCGTCATATCTGACCGCCGTTTCCCTATCCGCAACTTGGGGACGCGCCAGATGGCTCCGAGCTGAGCGCACTGATGTTCACTTTTACCAACTTTTAATCATACAAAGTCAAATTTTGCTGGCTTCTAAAAGAGTTGTAACTGAAACTGACCTGTGCGCACTATGACAACTAATTTTTAAACATTCACCGTGTTTCCTGCATTGATTTATCATCAAGTCGGATCGGTGCTAAGACATCTGTTTGTTTGTTTTTTTTTGAATTTTAATGTACACGGAACATTGTTTTTTGAACTCAGTTTAATTTGATGCCGTTGTCTCACTACTAACGCCCAAACAGGTGGTGGAGTCATGCAAAAATTTGCAATTTTGCATACGCACATAAAATTTCCCAGGGAAAGGGGCATGAGTCACACATGTATGGATTGTCCTGTTTGAAATTTATTTACGAAACGTTTCAGTGGGGGGCTAAATCATTGAAGAATTTGCGCATAATTCCGCCAGGATCAGGCATTGTGCATCAAGTCAATTTGGAATACCTCTCGAGGGGTGTATTTATTAGTGGCGACCAGCTTGTTTACCCGGATTCGGTTGTTGGAACTGACTCGCATACAACGATGAATAACGGCTCTGGTGTTCTTGCATGGGGCGTTGGAGGTTAATTTTGTTTTTATTATCACCTTCTTGTTCCCCATCTTTGCCATATGATAAACTGTGAATTCTGTACGATGTTGTAAATTGACGCGAATCGTGCGAGAGTTATTCCTCGTTAAGCTAATCACTAACACCTCTAAGCTCAAGTTACCTTTTATGGCACTAATATCTCCCATTTATTATTTATTCATGTGGGCGTAACTAGTTTTTTACATTATTTCGTATCGACCCCTAGATCGCTCTTTGACGTCAAGCTACAATAAAAAGCTCTTTTGATTGCCTGTTCAGTTTGATTAAACAGCTTCATAGTAAGTTGGGCCAAAATATTTTTTTTTAAGTCATAGTTTTTAATATACTTTATGTTATTTTCTAATGAAATTTTTGACGTTTAGTTTCAAAATTTTTGCAGAAGTTCGATTTGTTGTTGACTGTAGATGTTCGTAAACGTGAAGAAAAATACAAATAAATTCGAAATGTTTCGATGTTCTTGCTTTTCTCTTTCGCTTTTAGGTTTAATTATTATTTATTCATGTGGGCGTAACTAGTTTTTTACATTATTTCGTATCGACCCCTAGATCGCTCTTTGACGTCAAGCTACAATAAAAAGCTCTTTTGATTGCCTGTTCAGTTTGATTAAACAGCTTCATAGTAAGTTGGGCCAAAATATTTTTTTTTAAGTCATAGTTTTTAATATACTTTATGTTATTTTCTAATGAAATTTTTGACGTTTAGTTTCAAAATTTTTGCAGAAGTTCGATTTGTTGTTGACTGTAGATGTTCGTAAACGTGAAGAAAAATACAAATAAATTCGAAATGTTTCGATGTTCTTGCTTTTCTCTTTCGCTTTTAGGTTTAATTTTTTTCCAGATGTTTGAGTTTTCGGTTTCAAACTTAACTAACCTGTTCAGGTATTGAAGCCGAAGCAGTGATGCTTGGTCAGCCAATCAGTATGGTTCTACCCGAAGTGGTAGGCTACCGACTCACTGGCAGTCTTCCAGCCACTTCTACAAGCACTGATCTTGTACTTACTATAACTAAGGTGCCATTACTCTTCCGTACATTTTTGTGATCTTTTGTTTTCGGTGGTTTTTATATTCGATTTCATAATGAGCCGCTTGTGATACGTTGTGGTAGACGGAGAGCGCGCATACAATGAAATTTAAAATCGAGCGTCTAACCACAAATTAACTCAATAACGTAGTAATGATTGCTGTACCACACGAGTTTCGTAAAGACCATAGCCGCGCTACAGCACTGCACATTACAACCATCACTGGACTTCTTAAATGAAACGATACAAAGAATATACATTATAGCTTTACGCTGTTTTTGATTGGAGAGCGAAATTTATTGAAACAAAGGGTGTTGTCATTAAATGTCTAGTTTTGTGGGTCCCGTCCAATCTCCTCATTCATTCTAGTTTTTGATAGAAATTACAAATTTATTGTTGTTTCGAGAAATTAGTTGAGCTGGCATGTTCTTTATTGATCTTAATAGTTACTGTTTGCTGGTCCGTCTGAGGTGTGTTTATTTAATTTAGTTCAGTTGACAAGATTTCGCCTAATTTTTAAGTGTATTGGTATGGCAACGTATCATTTCACCGTCCTCTCAATCGGGCATCTACTTTATCCTCCTTCCTCATATCGGCCAGATTTCCGCTCGCCACTATCAGCTCCCAAAAGTTTTATTTCCTTTTTTCTTTCAAGTAACTCCAGTTTTTCTCGTTTGCATCCAACTATCATCTTACTTCTTCGAATTTGTACGTTTACCCCCAACATCCGCAAGGAATGTGCGTGGGAACTTTTGGCTCCTCCAAACTTTGAAGGCGGTAATGTGGAGTTCGTGGGTTGGTCATCCGCTCACTACTGCCTTGTATTGCATGGTTGCTCTTTTAACCGTTGCTTATGATTGCGTACGTTTTAAGAATCTTCGTGATCTCGGCGTTGTCGGTAAATTTGTCGAATTCTTCGGTCCTGGTGTAGCCAGTCTGAGTATCGCCGATCGAGCGACGATTGCGAATATGTGTCCAGAATACGGCGCAACTGTTGGGTTCTTTCCAGTCGATCAGCGAACTATAAAGTTTGTTATTGTATCTCTGCTGCTTTTCTGAATTAAATGGACGATTCGGAAGTTCCGATTTATTAAGCTGGTTATGCGTAGGCGGAGAGGGCTTTCCTGGATTCTTTCTGCTAGATTTTTCATTGTGACCGAGGACGCTCTTTCTGATTCCTTACCTCCCCCTTCCCCGTCCGCTGCCCCTCCTCTTCCTCAATCCGTCAAGGAAAAACTGATGTGATTTTCCATGCATGATTGGAATACGCTGTCATTATCGCGTTCTGTCGTTTGAGCTGTTTTGCAAATTAAGTCACAATCATGAGACTCCTTAAATACGAGTAAAAGACATTCTAAGGATTGCTATTAATGTTTCAGTTTGTGTTTAAGATTACTTAATGATAATATTATATTTGTTTGGTTAGAGCGCGGCAATATTAACTGCAATAACTTACAAGTCACGATTTTCACTAAGAATTGTGAGGCGGCCGCTGATTTGCAGATATCTACGTCAAACAGGACGTGACGAACATACTATTAAGCTTATAGAAGCCTACATGAAGCAAGCTGGATTCCTCATCGACTACAACGACACCACATTTGCGCCAAAGTACTCGAAGGTTGTGATTTTTTGCAAATATTTTTATAAGCACTCTATGAAAGGAGAGCCTTCTTTCCTGTCCATTCTGTATTGCATTCACTCAAGATTTTCGAAGCATTTCTCTCTCCTACTCATCAGTTCGCTTATCTGCATAAATTTCTATGTAGATTTGAAAAAATGATTTATGGATTATACAGTTATCTCTTTCGCTTGTGAAATAGAAGTCTTATTTAACAAATGCGTAACGGGCAGAAGCGTCTTGTTGTTCTTCTTATTTCATTTATAGTTAACTTGATTTTATTTTTCGATAACTGGAACTTGCGAATGGGGGTCACGCAGAGGTGATGTTGCAGGTTGTGGAGTTAAATTTGGATAGCGTTGTGCCGTGTGTAAGCGGACCGAAAAGGCCACACGATCGCGTTCAGCTGTTCTCCCTATGTGCTGATTTCAAAAAAGGGCTCTGCGAGCGAGCATCGTTCAAGGTGAACATCAAGTGTCGTTGAGTTTTGTTGCTCTCGTGCCTCTGAACCCCAAATGAGGAAAGAAGTTGCTTAGGATCAAATTTTTGCAAGTAGTTGACTTAATGGCAACTTTGCTAGTTGCCGAAATATGAGTACAGTGAAAGTAAATTTGTTACATTCGTTACTCTTCACAAATTTCTTTACTCATTTTTCTTGACTCACTTGTCATACAAGTCAAATGTGTAAAGAGAAGTAATAATGGACATAATAAATTCACGTACGAGTTGCGGGTCACTCTTCAGAAATTACTAAATTTCTTGGTGACTCCCCCTACCCCTCAATTTGGGGAGGGTAGGGGGGGAGAGAAGGAAAGAATGGTGATGCCCATGTGTTATGTCCTTAATATTTATTCCTTCCGACCAGATCAGTAGGCACTGCACTGCGTTGATATTTAAGGAGGCAAATATAAACCTTATTGAAGGGTTTTGGGATAATGCCTGAGGCTGCCAACAAAGAAGTGTTAATTAAAGTGAACGGAGATGATGTGAAACTGCGGCACGGGTCGGTGGTAATTAGTGCGATCACTTCGTGTACGAACACATCCAATCCATCCGTTATGCTCGGCAAGTTTGTTCGTCTTTTTTTTGCGTTTCACTCCCCGCCAACTATGACGAGTAAACGATTGGAGCCTACTGGTGCACTGCACTTCTTTCTCGTTCCCCTCTCCCCCCTATTTCCCCTTCGCACCCTTTCCCATGCTTCGGCTTTGTCCTTCAGTAAACGGTTCGATGTCAGAGAGTCGAATAATGGTAACTAAACGCTTCCAGCTGGTAGCAGGCAGCTATTTTTACTACAGCAGAACTTGGTTGCGATGCCCTACTCCATCCACCCATCCCCGCTCTGCCTGCATAGGCAAAGCTTCTGAATGAAGGAAAGGGAGGGGGCTGAATCCCAAGTGCATACTACTAATTTACCCTCTCCGAGAGTGCCGCTAAAATCTGTCGTTTTTGGGACAGCGAATTGGTTTAGAGGGGAGGGGGGTGTTTCCTTGTGATCCGTGAGTTATGAATTCTTCTGAGACACTGTAAGCTGCTTTTCGAGTCATACGCACTTTTATAGGAGTGATGGAAAAAAACTCGCCAGGCATTGAAGGATTAGAAAAGTTTAGTAAATTGGTGTACATTTTTTCGAGCAAAAGGTAAAACATCCGGAAAATAAAATAAAAACGTTTTCGGAACTCATCAGATTGCTTGAAAATCTATTTGTTCACACTGTTTACGAGAGACAAAACACGGATTAGAAACCCTTTACAAATTATGGAGAGGAAGAGAACAGCAGCCTTTAATACGTTCAAGGCTGATGTTTTCATCCCCTCCCCCACCCCCCCCCCCCCCCCCCCCCTCTCTTCCATCCCTCTCGCTTGCTAATTGAAGAAAGGAATGATTGCGTCTGTATACAGTGAAAGACATACTTTGCTTGAAGCTTAACATAGGGACTCTGCGCCATGGCGGAGCAATGTTTCAAAAACTGCTGCGTGTATTGTAGATGGGGAATTATCGTGCGCTAATCTTTATTGAAATTATGGTACGCTTTTACAAACTAGGCTTGTTGTTTTTTTCTCGCCTTTGCATACTTATTCCATCAGCAACGAAAAAAATTATCTCTGCATTTTGTCAGGATAGTAAGGTTTCCTCAAATCGTTACAGGCTTTAGTCTGGTCATAGTATTCTTAAAAAATCTTCGTGAAGATGCTTTTTTACCCTGTATGTGCGTTTGCGGTGAAAGTAAAATATCCCTAACTCTTGACTTCCCACTGTAAGTACGCCGTTTCTAGAATCAATTGCTTGATTATCAAAGCCACTGGGAGTTTAGCAAGCATCGATTACTTTGCACTACTTCATATAGCTTTGCTTCGATTTAAATTTCGCATCGCATCGCATTTAGCGGCCGGTCTTGTGGCGAAGAATGCGATCAAAGCTGGACTGAAAATGCCATCGTACGTGAAAACGAGCTTATCGCCGGGCTCGGGCGTTGTGACCAAATATTTGGAGAACAGTGGATTGTTATTTGACCTTCAGGAACTAGGCTATCATGTAACGGGTTACGGATGCATGACATGCATCGGAAACAGTGGACCTCTTAACGAAGAGGTTTCAAAAGCGATTGAAGAAGTAAGTCAAGGTTATGTAGTTGATACGGCAGCTTGCTAACCGTACATGGGTAGTCCCAACCTCACCCCTTCTTACCTCCTCCCCCACCCCCCACCTCACTCCATTTCTCTTCCTCATATTTTTTCGTTAGCTTGGGAAGATTTTCGACTAAAAAATTTTTTACTGCCAAAAAAACACCTCAAAATTCCCCTTTTGAAGTGACCCTTGAGGTGCCGCCTGTATATATGGGGGAGGGGAATGGGAGGGAGGAGAGACGGGGTATGCCAGTATGTATTGCCCACTGACTGATTACTGTTGTCGTGATTTGTCTTTCCGTTTACACAGCGCTTTCAAAGCTGGCTGCCACTGAAGCGCTATATCGTTTTTTTTCAAAAATAGGAGCACAAAGGAAAATTCTGGCAGTGCGTAGCGTTTTTTTCTGAAACCAACGAACTAGAACTCTAGTGAAACCCGAGCTCACAAAGGGAAGGGAGGGGGTGGGGGGAGGCGTGGAGGACTTACGATATTCGTTACATGCACATTTTGCAGCGATACGTTTTGTTGCTGTGGCTGGTTATGTAAATATGCGGTAAGGAAGTTAAGCTGCACTGCTCTTTTAGCCAAGAAGTACAGTACAATCCAGGCATGATATGGCCACGCGCCGAAATTACAGCGCGGAATTATGAAAGCGCTCGATTAAGACGTCACTTATTGTGAAATGATATGCAGGGAAGGCGATCGGGAGAGTAAAGGTCCTTTTTCCATGGCTCCGCGGAAACGAGGTCTTTTTCCATGCGTGCGTAAATGGAGAGGTTACGTTGCAACTAGTGGGGACGAGGAAAGGACCGTCCGTCCTTGCAGGGGAGGGTAGCGTTTTTTCCCTGTGTCACGTGCAGGTTCCACAATTCCGCACAGCTTTCTGTTATGCGGGTCAGTTTGATGCAATGGAGTGAAACTATACTAGGCTATTTGTAGAAACACATGCTTGTCGTGGTCTTAGAGACGACAGTTCCTTGTGAGCACGATATCTTAATTTGATCCTTGCTTTAGCACTCGTTCTAAATTTGCGTTCCAGTTTCTGCGCAGAAATAAGGGAAAAAAGTTATGAAAAAACTGATCTCCTCTCCTCGTTTTACCCCACTATGTAGATTTTTGCTACATTTGGATTTTTAAGCTTTGTTCTTATAATTGATAAATTTCACGTTATGGCGAGCTTAGATACTTGACTTCGACGACGAAAATATATTTGAAGTGCAATTAGACGGGAAAACGGAACTTTTTCCATCGTTTCGCATCACACCAAATCGGATGGTCCCATGCTGCAGTTAGCTTTTTTTTTTCATACGTTTTTGATTTGCGCAATAACCCGCTCATTAGTCTTTTCACGATAATGCTTGTCGAAGCAATTGCTTGATAAACTTTGTTGTTTCAGCTGCTGGTGCTGGCGAAGTGCCAAAACAGTGGTATTTTTGGTTGTTTGATGGATGAAATTTCCCTAGTTTCTTAACCCGTTATCAAGCTGGTAACGAATCAGACTAGG
>JPKZ01002935.1:18583-35225 GCA_000803305.1 Toxocara canis | reverse complement strand
GCTTCTTGCATAATACAGCACTGAGAATTTCAGAATGATCTGGTGGTCGCGAGTGTCTTATCAGGGAATCGCAATTTCGAGGGTCGTGTTCATAGCAGCGTACGCGCCAGCTATCTTGCCTCGCCCCCGCTAGTTGTGATCTACGGTCTTGCGGGTCGTGTTGACATAGACCTTCAGAATGAGCCTATCGGTGAATGGCAATTTTTTTCCTTTTGTAAGACGAGGTTTTGTACGGCTTTTTCATGTACTTTGCGCAAGGGTTTCTTTGCTATAAGATTTTGCTAAAAATTTCTCATTCCAACGTAAAGCATGTTCTTGATTATAAAGCCGACTCACATATCTGTAGTTTTAAGAAACACGGTTTGAAGCTACGCATTGTACAAATGTGTTTAGTACAGACGGAACCATCGAGGGTCAAACGAAACTGTAAAATTCAATCAACAGCGGATCGAAGTATGTTTTGCGCTTTATGTTAATGCATATGGTGGTCGCATTTGCATTGAACATATACCACTTTTTACTGTTGATCCCGGTTGGTTGAATGGTTGGATTCGAAGTCCGCGGATGCAGAGGTCGCACTGCACTTGCTTCGGCCCTTTCTTGCTTGCCAGTTACCTTAACATGTTTTTTTTCGGTAGTGTAGTTCTTTATCCGTTGCGAAATAATTTTTTTGCGCGACAAAACGAGTAAGTCAGGTAACCTCTCTATGACGTTTTGCCCATGAATGGATATGCTTGTCAAACGCGTTAGATATCTGTTTGCTTTATGCGAAAATATAGCATTTGCACAGAGTGATTTAGATTAGCATCATACACAATGTAAGGTGTACCAGAAGAAAGTTGCTGCTATATAGACAAGTGTCCGCGGTTTTATATAGATCTGTGCAATTTACTATGCGAATATCGGCCGCACAAAATCAACTATTCTCTATTTGCAGCACAGATGTGTATGTTAGGCAAATGTTGAGACTGCAATTGCCTATCAGTATGACAGCTTTTATTTTCTTCTCATGCTCATTACCTAGCCGAATAGCCTCAATTTGACGCGCGGATTTGCTCGTCTTACGCATCTACGGTATTCCGAATAATCCACTTTGATCTTTCGTAACATTCTGCCGTTTTTTTTCTGCGATGTGACCGTCACATTGGCTTTGGTTGCTTTCAAATTTTGCTTCATTTGACAAATTGAATTCGTTTGCAGCTGCACTCTATAGCTTGTCAGACTTTTTTTCGGAAACTTTCTTTCAGAAAGCTAAAAATTTATAGGTATTGGAAGTGATGGAAAGAAAATATTCTTCCACGATATTTGGCCAAGTCGTGCTGAAGTGTCTGAGCTGGAAGAAAGTTTCGTTCTGCCGCAGTTTTTCAATGAAGTTTATGCGAACATTCAAAACGGAAGTGAAGAATGGCAGCAGCTGAAATGCCCAGATGATCAACTTTACCCATGGGACAGTAACTCAACCTACATTCAAAAAGTGCCGTTTTTTGATGCAATGGTAAATGAGCTTGTATTTATTAGCCTCTATATCCTCCAAGGCTTACGCATAGATTTCTATGGAAACATGTGGAGATTTTTTTTGTAGCCAATAGAACCTTTATTATTCAGAGGGATCTGAAGTTTTCCGGTCGGGTTCATGGAGAAGGAAAATGAAAAAGCACAGTCAAAACTCGTTGGACAGATATGATAGAAAGAAGTGATCGGTAAACCAGTGGTTGTATGATTCGGGCCAACACAGGTGTAATTGTTTAGTTAGGGCTGAATTGACGTTAAAAGTTCGCGAAAACGGCTATGGGACACTACTATTATTCATTGCTGCATGCGATTGGTGTGTGCCTTGAATATATGAAGTTGTGCTGCTGTGACTTTCAGGATGGGATCCCACCGTGATCTGTATTCGCTTGAAGCGGAATTTATTTCGCGCTTTTTTATACTTTAACTTGTTGAGTGATTATTTCGAAAGATGACGGCGTGGAATGGTGAAATTTCTTAACAGATTTTTACCATTCGAAATTCTGATTGGAGTTTGCTGTGATAAACAACTGAACTATGCGAGCCACATTCGGTTTATTCAAGGACGAGTGTACTGTTGTAGGAACTGCAACCAGCGCCTGTGAAAAGCATTAAAGGTGCATTCGCATTGCTTTCTCTGGGCGATTCGGTAACGACAGATCACATATCACCGGCGGGTTCAATATCTAAAGTCAGTCCGGCTGCAAGGTTCCTCACTTCTCACGGGTACGCTTCTTTGATCCCTTTTTTTTAAAATGGTTCCGCGCCAGTAAATGTCGATTGAGAGATTTGAAGTGACTAGTGCAAGTCTCAGTTATACATTGAACAGATTGTTGTATATATAGTGTTTTCAGTCTTTATTCGGTCAAGGCGCTTTCACGTAACTGACGCGTACTGCATAGAACGGCCAACATATCGTAGTTTTGCAACGTGAAGGCTTTTCGCAAATCGGCTGTTGAGATGCCGTCTTTTAAGCGAACATTTAAACAGTGGCCAACCTGATTTTGTTTTTTAGAAAGGTTTGAATAAAACTCAATTGGACAAATTTTCCTAATCTATCAATTTGCTATGATTAAACTCTGATATGTATCTTTTCCTCCACTTTTTCCAGCAATCTGTGTCTCTATAAATTATGAAGTACATTTCACTCTACGTTCCTGCTTTGCGACAGGAATCGATTGAGTCGTAGAGAACGTTTGAAAAGGAGAGGCGGCTGGCTGTGAAAATTAATTTTGCCCACATTCGATTTGTTCGGATAACGAATTTATTGTTTGTAGTGTTGTGCCTTCGGAATTCAATACGTACGGGTCTCGTCGGGGTAACGATCAAGTGATGGTGCGAGGCACGTTCGCCAACATTCGTCTCACCAATAAATTACTCTCGAAAACCGGACCTCGTACCATTCACATCCCCACAGGTTTATATTATAATTTTTATGCGACTGTTTACTGTCCTGACAAGTATTGTTTTGGAAACATGTATTCATATCTATCATACTCTGTTTCTTTAAGTAAAACCCTCCTGGCCATAAAGTGTACGCCTTCCCAGAAGACGGGGAGGATGAGAACATTAGAGGAAAAGGCTGTTGTTTCCAGCGCACGATGTGTGGCATTTTTATATGGAAGCTCATGCTAATAATTGTTTTTGAAGGAACTGCGTCGGATATGCTGTGTCGGCTACTTTTTCATCATGCTTAGAAAGGGGGGGGGGAGAGAGGGAGAGGCCGCTAAGAGGGTGGTTTTATTTGATTTGATATGGTACTCTAAGTCAGCTTGGTAATTGATGATGGGAGTACTGAAACGCGCCTTATAAGGTAATGGTGAAAGGGTGTTCAGGGTTTTTAAGCAGTAATCGTCAAAAAATGGTCTGGAACTTGTGTTTGCTATTATATCTCCTTAGTTTATTGTTAGCTGCGAGAAACCCAACCATAAGGGAGTCAGACGTGGTCATAATAATCTTTCCTTCAATACTATACTTTGAACGGATTCAAGAAACAGATAGAACAATATCATAAACATATATGGGCACCATATTTCTCCCACCCCTCTCCCCTCCTTCCCTTCCTTCCCTTATCCAGCTAGTTATAGGGGGGAGGGGAGGGGGATGGGCTGCGAAGTTGTTCGATAACTGAGACTTCAGATGCCGTTTTACAACTAGACCATTATCACATGTCTTGTTCGTTGAAACCGCTCACTTTTCCTGAACAAAGTTTTAGCTTTCTGGTTTGTTCTTCCTTTCCTTACTCGCCAGTAGCTAGTTACTTTTTCCAGAAATACTTTCTAAGGTGCTTGCTTCAGGGTAATTAATGGCCCGCTTTAATCTCAGTTTCGTTCTTTTATGCAAAGAACGTTGGTTGCAATGTGACAAAAATCTAAATCATGCCGCCTCACTCACATCTTTTAATTTCATGATGAGGGAACGTCCGCAATAGCTGATCTTTAATAAAATTATCAATGTCGCGACGTTGGTTAGAAATTCTCCATCTTGTCGGAATGGAAGGGAAACAGATGCTTTTTGCCACTTTAATGCACTATTCTGGATTAGTTTGCTCTTTTTGAGTCTTACCATCTTCATATTTTATCATCCCTCTCCTTCCTTCCCCCTCCCCCTCACCCAAATAAAAAAAAGTGTCGGAGATGCCTAACAATTTAACCAGTTAGACATGACATACTTTCTTCATAGTATCTAAACTGAAACAGTACTTCTGCTCATAGGAATTCTCATTTTTTTCAACATATTCTTTATTCTTATTTGTCACTTACTGTCTTGTTTGAACGTCATATGGCAAGTTCTAAGCGTTTGAAACTATATTTTCTTTCATATAGGCCAAGAAATGGATGTATACGATGCGGCCGAGCGCTATCGTCGTGAAAACAACAGCGTCATAGTACTAGCTGGTAAAGAGTATGGATGTGGGTCTTCTCGAGATTGGGCCGCCAAGGGTCCATTCCTTCAGGGTGTTAGGGCGGTTATCGCGGAATCCTTCGAAAGAATTCATAGGTAGCTCTTTATTTCGATTTTTTTCTATTCTTTAATGTATAGTTGCAAATATTAACTTGAGCAGATGTTCATGTCTTCCATTATGATCGTTTTTTAACGTAGTGTTTAAAGTCGTCTGTTCATTTAAAAAAAGAATTCGACGCGCGCAACATAATTGGGTTCTCGCTAATCAAATCGACTATATGCTATTACCGAACAGCTGGCTGCTTACATTGACCTCGTTCACACTGTTACTATCAAGTTGAGCTACATGCTGACCATGTGTTGTTTTCTGTTCTGTTGAAGTTGCGTTTATTGAAAAACACTCGATTTGGCCACTTTGCGGGTGACAGGACTTTCCGATCCGATTTTCATGAAAATCCAGAACAGTTCATAAAAGAAAGGTTGCACAGTGGTAAACAGGCTAAGCCGGAAAGGTTTGCAGCAGGCAAGTTAGTCCCATCATCCCTTTTACGAAATCTTTCGATAAAAAGCCATTTGTCAGTCACAAAACTGCAGCGTCAACAGAAAAAGGTGTGGCCTTGGAAGATACAGGAGGCGATCACAGCCTGAACTGATCTAATAAGGTAGTTGTGATGTGACAAAGGGGTCGCATGGGTAAGGTTTTGTGGAAGTGTGGAAGGCTTCGCAGTTGCAGCGAATATGTGAAGACTGTTGTTCGTATGCATCGACGAAGTAAGGAACTAGGAGGAACTCCTTGTTACGGATGATGGCATGAGGCTCTTGGTGAAAGAAGGATGCGTTGGCTAATGAAAAGAATACTTCTAACAAAATTTCAACCGTCAGCCTTCAGTGCAAACACTGATTTTTCTCAGAAAAAAACAAGGAGTATCGCTTATTATCCAAATCACTAACATCGGCCGAAGTTGGAGTATTAACTATACGAACCAACCATGGCAAATCTGCTGGTCATGGTGCATTCTATCCGGACTTGATCACAGTTGAAGTCGAGAATATATATGTGAAAGCAGTCAATATATGTAATATTGTTCGACTTTGCGTGCCGCTTCGACTCTTCAGATGAAGAGATTTGAGTTCAATGAAATCAGTGGTATGATTGCGATCAGGAATGTGCGAGGCTTTTGGATTCGAAACAAGTGGCACACCGCTTTGTATAGATTACTTCATAAAGAATTTCTGGTCTTCCCGTGGAGTGAGTGCCGTTCTTCGGAGAGGCTAGTTCGCACATGCCTCTACCCTTCCGGAGAGCTGCAGGGCTACAGTGGCCGCCGTTTATCGAGTTCGAAGCTTTACTGCATATGCTTTTCACTGTCGTAGGCCATCCTGACTGCCTTAATAAGGTCGCTCAGGTATTGTTCTCTGACATTCCACCGCTAGTAAAGTGGGGTTAGCTCTAGTTTTGTGCACTGTTACATCCGGTTTTATTCTGTTTTACAGACTGAATGTCAAGTGCGAAGATGTCACAGACCAAAAAATGCCGAAAAATTACTATTACATAGTGATTTTTGAACTTCAACCCTTAAGACCACAGACTAAAACTTCTACCCTTCAAGTGATCGACGCTATTGTGTTAGGCCGAATCCGTTTGGATTACTCCTGCTTGCTTTGACGAAAAAAAAAATTTTTTTTGAGTTATTCTACTGGACGCATCGGAACATTGGTTCAGATTTTGCTGAATTGAAATTGCTAGGTGCTGCTTGCAATAACGTCGATCACTTGAAGGTTAGATCTGATTCAGGTCAAATCTGATCGGTATGGGTATTGTCCCGCTGCAGTATCTGCCTGGACAAAATGCCGAATCTCTGCAGCTGACTGGCAGAGAACGCTTCACGATCAATATCCCATCCGATATTCAACCTGGTGCCAAAATACTCGTACAGGTATCGATTTCGATGCTCCCTTCTTTCGACTTTTTAGTATTTCCTTCCAAAACACGCAAAGGCATCTATTTCGCTGTTCAATAAAGAGAAGCAGGCGTGAATGAATGGCTGCAATATTTTCTAACGGAAGGTTTGCGTGGATTTTCTCGCTTTTTTAAGCTTCGTAGAATTTCTAGAATTTCCCTGTAGTGAGCAATTTCGGAGAAACGATGCTACCGAGTTTTTATCGATTAGAATATTTTTTAAAAGTATCGAGATGTTTTTCAAACTTCCTTAGGCTTTAATAGTTAGGTGATAATGTGCAGTTACGTGCAAACAATAAATGCCAGGAAGCGTCTGAGAGCTATTTATTCTGACAGCTAATAACACCCATTATGTTGTGTTGGGCCTTTTTCCAGTGCAGCTGCCCTAATAATGTCCCTGAATCAGGGCAAAGATGCCGTTGTTTAATGTAAACATAATGTAATCAGTTTAATGTAATCAGGACGTTGTTTTTAATGCAGTAACGTAAACATAACGTGAACGTCTATTATTTTTAACACGAATGTTTCAATATGATGAAAGTTAAATGACCGTGGACCTTACGATCGTTAACTGTTAATTGGGCGGCCCCCTTTATGTGCCGTGATATGGCTCCTTTGGAAAAAGGATTTCATGAAAAGATCCGTCCATCTGGATTGCCTTCGGGCACAAGCACTTGGTTTACCGTTCTGTCTGCGCAACTGCAAAATAAATAAAAATGCAGAAACATTGTATGAGATAACAGTTGCTGCACTTTAAGAAAATTAAATTATAGGTAAGTGATGGAAAAGCTTTCGAGGTGCAGTGTCGTTTCGACACGGAAGTCGAGCTAACGTACTTCAAACATGGCGGTATTCTTCCATACATGGTGCGCAAGCTCATCGCCATATAAACTCCCTTCGGATATCGATAGCCAAGTGCAGTAGTGCCTTATACGACTGAAGACGTCACTTCACTTTTGTGTAATTATAGACATCGTATTCATAGGACATGCCTTGCCTTAATTGTTTTTCGATAGTAGGGAGCTAGTAATGCTTTTTGACTGCGGCTTATAGAACTCACCGACGGTTAAATGCATTCATGTTTCAATCGAATTGGTCGACCGTAGAAGCCTTTTGCTAAATTTTTTTCTGAAGCGGGGGAGGGGAAAGAAACTGGTAACTCTTTAGTGAATTTCGCACTGTTTCAGATGGTTTTTTTTCTTTAGAAAGAGCTCGAAACGACTTCTGGAAGTTTTTATTTGTTAGAGAGAGATGATCAAGAAACAAATCAGGAGCGCCAGAACCTACACGGATAGAGAAACTTAAAAAGGCACCAGTCCTTCTACTTATAACCAAAAGAATAAATTGGTTTTTATCGTTTCTGTTTTGTGTGAAACCTTATTTTGAGGCTGTGATTGTTAAAGTCAAGAGAAGAGAATAAAACTTCATCGTCAAGTAAAATTTCAGTGCGTTACAACGGAAATGCTTATATTTATTTTTAAAAGTTTTTCTTATATTGCGAGCATCTCCATATAGTCATTAATTCATGAATAATGTTTGCACTGTTCCGTATAGTTCAACAATTGTGCTGAGCTCAATCTGTGGACAACAATTACGTTGACAAAAGGTTTTTCTGACAGTAAAAGTGGTCGCCATCATTAGCGTTGGTCAGTGTGGTCAGCAATTTAATAGCGTGGGACTCAAGAAAAAAACACTCATTGGAATCGGCTTGCCTAGCTAGAATTGTGAGCATATTTGAGACGCATTACGTTTTGAAAATTTAGTGACAAACTTAAACTACAACATTTGCACGCTTCTGGGCGCACCTAAGCACTTCATCGACCGTAACACATATTTATCTTACGAAATGTGACAAGCGGACACCAACAAACGTTACTGGTTGGTTTTACTCCGTGCACTATTTTCTCCGTTTGGAAGGATTATTCGCATCACTAAAATGACGTAGCGACTAACGGTGTGCACAGGAAGATGTGGAAATTGAGTGATTCCTTAGGGCGTGAGAGAACGAGGGAAAACAAGTAGTTTGGTTACGCTGTTTTCTGTTTGTATTATATAGTTTATAGGGTATCTTGGGCAACCTGCGGCCGGTTAGGTTAGCAAGCCCCCTCTGTGTATATTCCACTGCTATTGGTCGTGAGCAGGACAGCACGACGGCCACTTGCTGGGTGTTTCCTGCATGATGTATATGGTACAATGCCTTTACGCGATTACGATTTAGCCATTTGAAAATGCGCCTGTCACTTCTATATTTGCGAATTGAGACACAGAAAACGTGCAGCATATGTACGTTCCTTCTTCGACAGTTGACTACCCGAATCATATTACCTTACTATACCACACAATTCGCCACTGTTGACCATACGGTCACACCTAGCGCATAACGTTTACGAGCCCACAAGCCCCGGTGGCCAGATGTGGAATCACAACGACTAGGGTACGCATCGACGGTCCCCTCTGCGGACTGCTCCGATGTGGGGCGTGGTTGCGGTGGGCAATATGCGGCATCGAGTGTGAAGCGCGCGTCGCGTGCAAGAGAAGAGAAAAGAGAACGAACGAAGAGAAGGTGCGTGGTGAGTGTGTGGTGTAGGCCGTACGTGCGGAGGCAGCGTAGGAGAGAGCGTGTTGTTCGTTTTCTTTAAGTAGGCGATTCCGTCCATTGATGGTGCGTTGTGCGTTGGGTGTCATCGGTTTTGGAAGTGGTTTTGGGCTAGCAGCAAGCTGGTGATTCGTTGCTCTTTGATGAACCCGAATCGGACATCAAACTCGTTCCTCTTCCTCTGCCCAACGGAACGCTTCTTATCGAGCGCTACTCGCCCTACGTGTCACCACCGTTGCGAGCCAACAAAATCCTGGTGGCACTCTCATCCCAGCCATTCCTCATGCAAATATGCTCCCGTAAGATGGGCATCTTTGTTGCAACCATCTTATTCTTGTGCACTTATGCCTGCTTCGCCAGCGTCCACATTGAAAGGTGTGTTCATTTTGTGGAACGCTTTCTTTTATGAACTATGATCAGTGTGCTCTTCACTGTAGCAAAAAAAGGGAGAGCACGAGCGTGGGATGTGCGCGGTAAACGTTGATATTTGCGTTCTAGGTCTCGAAATCGTCAGCTACCTTTTTTCGTAAAGTTGGAATTTATTTTTGCTTAAGTGGGCTCATGCATTCTGGAGGCGCTGCGGCCACCTACATTTTTCCTGATTTTTTTCACATTTTGTTATATTTCATGTTTGTTTATTTACAAAACACCCATAGGTCATTACTAAAATGGGTGACTTCTAAATTCTGTCGCAGAGTTAGCTTTTGATTTTTCCACTCGATTCTATCCGCATCCTTTCCCAGCCCAACCGGTCGTCTTGAAAACGAACATATTCTCGGCTCATTATCCCATCTCAGCGCCTTCCCCCCCCCCCCCCCCCCCCCCACCCCCACCCCCCCCCCTCCCCCGCCNNGCGCCTTCCCCCCCCCCCCGCCACCCCCTACACTCACACACACCTCTCCCAGGCATGCCACATAATGTACTAGACGTTTTTTGTTATTCAGAATAAGTAATTAACAGATATTTATCGTTTTAGTTCATGTGAACCTACAGCGGTATTTTACAGCATTGTTTCTTATGCAGATGTCGTTGTCTTCATCGATTAGCTTAATTTTTATTCCAGAATTGGACCTGCCTCGTTGTCAAAAAACTGTGATAACAAACCGTGCTTTCAAGGGAAGTGTGAAGGTGACAAATGCAGGTGCTTCGCTGGCTGGGGAGGGCAGCAATGTGATCGTTGCTACGGACGTATTTTGTATGTTTTTTTTGTTTAGCTATTCATTTTTCCTTCAAATTTGGTTTAGGTTTTGCAAAATACGTCAATTTTAAAAGTAAAAAATTTTAGTAACCGGTTCAGACTCTGCCGATTTGAGCACGTAATGTCGTCGTCATCGGAAGGCTATTATGGTTCGAGTGCTGCAGTTTTTAATTTGAGAATCCTCTTAATTGTCAAGGATGCAGAAAACAATGAATCGATAGTTATGATGCGGCGGTGGAAGTAAGGCCGCGTAAGGATACGCTGTTCACTAACGCTTCAAAAAGTTGACTTCTTTTGGATTTTGTGCCATTCACTAGTGCATTTTCTTTTTCCATACTTCCTTTTCACATACTGGTTCGCTGCACGGTTCTAAGCACACAGCATCAAAACTGGGCAGAAGAATATTCATTTTCAGTGCCGTGGTTGCGTGCATATGAACCGATGTAAATCATTGTTTAATCATTAGCTGCTCTAAGCATCTCTCTCTCTTTACGTGACATGTTCTTGTGTGGTCGCTGAAGTCAGTTTAACGTTACAGAGTTTTGCAAGCCACACCTTAGCAACTGGGCAAAAGGGGAAATGAGGTTGGGTAGAAAGAGTACGAAATTTTCGATCCTTTCACTTGTGATTTTTAGTCGACGATGGTATCTTTGCGCCCCAGTAACGTCAATGCTAGTTCGTTGCCAACGTTTCGGTTGTACGCTGTTCATTGACAGGTTTAGAATATAGTGCGATTGCTTGGCCATCGTTCAATTTCCACATGGCACTAGAGCCCATATCACAAGTCAGTTATGCACTATGTATGTAACGCTTTGACTCATACCGTAGACCGAAGCGGTCACCGTTCGTTAGCGAGCGACGTTTCGTTCACAGTTGTGTGCTCTTTGTGTAGTATCTAGTGGAACTTTGTCTTTATACCAGTTCTTCTATATTTTCTCTTTAAAATATTTTTGCTAAAATTTATCACGCGAGTGAATCGCATTTGGTCCACACATTTTGCAGATTCGGGCTTAAAAATAGAGCAGCTTGAGATTTCCTGAATGGATATCGCCTTGCTCGATGATTTAAGCGAAATAAATGAGTAGAACAGTTTTAGCAAGAAGTGTGTTGTATTGTTTTGTAGATATGTTAGGATAGGATTTGATTTTAACAGATATTAGTTGTGGATCCGAAAAAAGGTGCCAGCTGTCAGTGATTGCCATTTTGAGATTTCTCTACAAAGTCTCTTTGCTGAGCGAATTCCGTAAGATGGAGCCGTAAATACCGCTTCAATATCTGGCATTGTCTATGTGTAATATGCAGTCACATTATAATTGGCGGTGTTTGTAAAGTGCTGCTCCATGCCACCGTTATATGACACCATGCTAGTTTGCGTTCTTTTACTCGAAAACTAAGTAATGTGGAGAGGAATAGGCTAAAACTGGATTATTTGAGATGCGAAATATCGGCTTACGTGCTCAATGTGAGTCACGCTATGTTATGCGCAAAATCGTTTGTCCAATAGTGGCGCTTCAATCATATGATGTAGTAGTACGAGGTGTAAGTTTGGAATAGGGTTGCAGACGAGGGCGGATGGTTAGATCTCATATTCCCGTTCGCAGCAAGAGGTTTTAGATTAAGAACTATGTTTTCAAGGGTAGGGGTGTTTCTGGTGAGGGGATGCGATTTTTCTGCAAATTTAGAAACATTTAACGCGTATGAGGGAAGTAACTCCATCGAGAACAAGGGGCTTAATCGGAGGAGGTCGCATTTTTTTTGGAGGGAGGTTTTTTGACGAGGGTTACCTTATAATTACGTAATGTTACCATATAATATCACGTGCAGTTGTCACCTTTAATTCATTTAGATTAACAAACGAAACTGAAGTGATAACGGATGGTCCGCGCAACTACAGTTCATCTTCGAGGTGTATGTGGATAATAAACGGGCAGGAGGGTAGCGGACCTCTGTTACTAAAGCTCGATTCGTTTATCACTGAATGCAGCTGGGATCACGTTTATGTCTATGATGGAAACGGTGTCTATGGGCAACAGCTGGCTGCTTTCAGGTGGCTTTTTTTAACGCACTCGGAACTGGTTGCTTATCTTTGGTTTAAGGACGAGTGAAATATAATGAAGTTAGATGGATCTACGATAAAAAGTGAAATGGGCGCAGTCTTTCAGCGATTCAAATCTCATTGAAACTGCACCTCCAGGTATGGTTACGTCACGACTAGGTGATTATGCCGTACGAGTTGAGGGGATATTTTTTGACTTTCATTCTCAAAATTCGCATTATTTACAGTGGTGTCTTATGTTGTAGTTGTTGGGTACAGATCTGGTCTACCTCATCTAATGCGATAATTTAGTTGAGAAGGAAGAGAAAAGAAGCGCCAAAATTTGTCCAAACTTTGGCGCTTCCTTTTTCTCTCAGTCCGCTAGTTTTTTGGCTTTCAGGTTGGGAGTGCTGGATGTTTGTAGCGTAAGAAAATATAAGCCTGTTCGATCGTTCGCAGGAGGTTTATTCGATAAGGATTATTGCATCAGAGTAAGCGCATCATGGACGGGCTCGCCCATTTATAGTCTGAATTACAAAGAATTGCGTATAAAATGGTGTATCATTCCAATCAGTTCACTAGAATATTTTAGCAGGTTTTTGCGTTAAGGTGCGCACTGAAATTAGATCCCGATTTGCCACAATATTCAGTGGAGGGAGCCGAACTTTGTCTTCTTGAGTGTGCATATTCTTTCAGTAACATCTGTGTGGGCATAACTGCTGTTCTTGCGCTGTCCCACCGTAAATGGTGTCCAGGGTTGCATGAACGGTCGCAATTTTTTCTGGCACAACTCAATTCACTGTACTTTTTGAGTTCCTTTTTGGTGTACGCTGTGTTCACTGAATGGAGCTCGGATCTTGCGACCCAGCCGTTTGAGTAGTCGAAAGCTTATGGGCTTCATTTATTCTCCATCACTATCAAACTGATCCGCCCATAGTAGTTCCAGTTCTGCCAGTCTAACGAAAGATGTAGGATGCGGAAATTACGGAGAGCGGCAGGAACTCGAATCATCACCTTTCAGCACTAACTATTACGCCGTCAAGCCATGCTTCGGATGTTTCGTTATAGTTCTTTTTTTATCAGATGGTGTTTTGCAGTGGCACGATGTCAGGTGTGGAGTTAAGCGTCAAATCGGGCAGAGCACTGGTCTACTTCTTCAGCGATCTGGCTTTTAATATGTACGGTTTCAACATCACATTTGCCTACGACAAGTGCGCGTCTAACTGCTCGTCGAACGGCGAATGTGTGCGCGGCGTATGCCATTGCTTCGACGGCTTCAGGGGAATCGCTTGTCAACACCTCGTCTGCACACAAAACGACACGGGGCTACCGGACGCTAAGGCTTGCAGCTATTCTGGAGTTTGCCAACTCAATCTTACATGTCTCTGCAATAAGCGATATCACGGTTTGTGTCCGCAAACATCTTGTCGTTCCAGCTTTGCAGCGGTGCCTAACAATGTGTCAAGAGTAATTTGCAAGTGCTTATGCCACAAATGCATTACTGCGCTAGCCCAACACTCGAAGGACTGTTTTGTTTGCCGGTTACAATGGTAAGTGCAGAAAAAGATTTAAGAATAGGTGTTTTTTGGAGAAACTTTTGGGCGGTACAAGAAGGCGCCGAAAATTCAGGACCTGGAATGATTTTTTCGAAATTTCCTGCAGATTTTCGATATCTCTAGCTTCGAGAACTCGTTCCATCGTTATGAATATGCAAGTGCATGCGATCGCCGCATTCCTTCCATATCCATTATGGGTCATTTGTACACATATTTGTTGCGAAAGAAACACTTTGAAGAAAAGTGTTTAGGTGACAGGTGATATTGGTGCGCGTATACGGTGTCTGTTGGTACAGACTTCAGTTGAGTCGCTTATCGGGAAATAATTTCCCTATGTCATGATTACGATAAAGCAACTTTGTTTTAAGTGGTGTTGAAATAAAAGAGGGGCAGATGGATATAGCCACTCGGAGAATGCATTGTCACAGGTGCAGAGACAGGAACTCGGTAATGTGGAAATTTAAAGACATCACTAAACCACCGTCCTGCGGTGTCGTGGATTCTCTTTTTTTCTTTTGGTTGCGTTCACTGCATTCTAACTGAATTACCTAATAGGCTCTAAAATAAATATCGTTTTTGACTTGAAACTACTCTGGAAATGTTTTCTGTTGAATTAGATCATGTCTTCTCAAATCGATAATATCACTGTTTTTAGATCCCATAGATACTATCGATGTTCTTTGCTGTCTTCTTGTAAAACTCGTTGTTGCTGTTTGCCCTTTAATGGAAATTGCCCATCCGAAAGTGAATCGCGATGTGGAGTTTTAAATGATCAGTATATTTGCTATTATTTTTGCCTTTTTTCTTACGAAATTCGTACATTGCAGAAAAATGCAAAAGCATGAAGTTTCGGTGTAATGATCGCAAATTTTATTTTCATTGTTGTATTTCGATTTCGGCCATTTGCTGCTTCAAAAAATGTGTTCTATTTGAGTATATAAAAGTTGGTTTCGGATCGGAAATGCATATTCGCTTGCATATTTTGTGATCTTTTGTGTACTGCGTCTTTTCACTGCGCTGTTGTGCACTCAACAAGCTAATGTGATGATCTTTAGGTGACCGATGTCAGGTACCAACGACAGAAGCCGTTTTCGATTTGGTGCTCGCCGAGGGTGAAATGGGTGCGCGTGCATCGCACGCTTCGATTGTTGTCAATGAATCGATGGTTTGGGTGATCGGTGGTGCGCACTTCTCAGGCTCTAATTTTTCAATGGTTGTTGTCTATGATATACTGACGTCAACCTGGCGTACTCTCCAAACCAAACATACTCCAGAGCCCAGATATGATCATTCGGTTGTCCGCTATAAGGTTCGTCCTTTCATCTTTGATTATGGGAAAGTCGCCCAGAATAATTTAGCTCGTACCTCTTTCCCATTCTTGTTTAGAACCTTTCGGCAATTTTAGGGAGCACCAAAGATGGACGCTTAAAAATTGTTGATTTAAATGTTTATAATTGGAAGCTTGCAGCATTTGTCGATCTTATATTGCGTCCTTTAAATCGTTTAACCAGTGGAAGGCACTTCGTTTTTTCAGTTCAGTTCTGCTCTGTATTATGACACGGTTCGATATTTTAGCTATAAAGAATACTGCGTGAATCATTTCAGATACTCATTGTTCGATATAACGAATTACTGTTTAAGAAAATTTTAGGATGCCTTTTTGTCCGTATGGTTTTTCGAAATTTTTTGAATTGTTTTTAGTAAAACCGAACGCCGAATATTTGGAATGACTTATGCGATATTCTCGTGCTGCCTGCATTATGTCGCGTTGCAGAACGGTGTTTTATTGAAAAACGAAAACGTTGGCGTTGCTTCAACTTTTCCACATATTAATCGCCTAAAAACACGTCATGCACATTTGAAGCTTAACTGAGAATGTCAGCGCCAACCACAAGGACGCAGGGTGATGTGTTTCGCAGCAGTACTGATCAGTGATCCAAGCGAACGATAGAAACGCACTTTTTTTGTCTTCCTTACTTTTTATAGTTGCCCTGAAAAAGTGTGTTGTGCATGTACAGGCCAGTTTCCTCCTTTTCCTTCGTTATCTAAGTTTCTGTAGTCCATCTCCACGTTGACAGTCATTCTATATATTCCATGTCGCGAGCCACGATCGTAAAAGCAGATCAGTTTAAGGAATTAAGGTGATTTTGATTACGCTCTATGTTTATATAAAGTAACGCCTTACGAGCAGTTCCGTAACGGATGAAAAAATAGCATTGTTTTTATGATGTGAGCGAATTAATTAGTCGTTTGAGTGCGTTGTGGTGGAGGGAGGTCAAAAAGACACGTTTGTTGGTGACGTGATAGAAGAGGAAGAAAATCGATAGAGAAAGCAAGAGTCAGTAATGACATTTTTTTTCTTGCTTGTGTTATATTCGTATGGTTCCGAAGTTTATGTAGTTTATGGAAGAAGTATTCCCAATTTGGGCACTGCGTACGCGTGATTTTTTAACTCCCAACTAACAATGGCAACATTATTGGGCAGTGTGTTAAAAGCTATAAGGGGCCCGTTATATAATCATCGGCGTACGCCAGTCGTGTAAATGTTGACGCATATTTATGAAAAATCGCATCGAAGTTTCCTGTAGATTACTTTCATGGTATAGTTCTCTATGTATGTCCTGAGAGACACGTTTCGGGCAATCTGGAAAAAGTCAGTTTGTTATTTATGAAGTATGCATTTGCTAACTTCAGTATCGTTGATCCGTGGAAGTATGCATTTGCTAACGTCAGTGTCGTTAATCTGTGCCGCAGCATTTGCACTTTTTTTTTTGTGGAGGTGCAAGTAAAGCGGGGGGTTTTTTTCCGCTTTAACATCTTGTTTCAATATACTTATCCTTCTCGCTCACTTTGAACCTTCTCTTCTCCTCCCTTCCTCTCCCCC
>JPKZ01002935.1:0-16377 GCA_000803305.1 Toxocara canis | reverse complement strand
TATATGTATATATACATATATATGTATATATATATATATGTGTATATATGTACATATACATTTATATATGCAATGTATATATATATACCATGTACATTATATATATATATATATACATATATACATATATATATACTGCTTCCCACCATATCCCTCTCGGCGCCGCCAACTAGAGTGCAACCAGTGCGAGACAGAATTTCGTATGAAATCTTAAGTTATGCTAGAGAAAAGGGAGCAGGAGGCAAATGTTCACTTTTTTTTCATGTTATTCCACAATACACTGATTTATTTAACCAAGACAGCGAGCAGTTCAAGCGTCAAAAATTGGGATGAGCTTTTTTTCTTAAAGGTATGGTTGTGATTGATTGTTTTAGTGTACATAAGACCCTTTCGTCTGGCTTAATGCCAGTATTTCGCCATTCGGCTTCACTTATCAACGGGATTATGATTGTAATCGGTGGCAACGGGCATAACGAATCGACGTCGACTCGAACGCAAGATTGCTACTCTGGTGCTGTTCAGGCATATGACGTTGGTGAGTTTATCGATTTTGATCATCGAATTGCTGCTTTGTTAGAGGTGACTCGTTTTTCTTTAGCATCTGAGGAAGGGTCGAGCTTAGAATTTTTCCACTACTGTTTCGAGTTTTTGTTGTCTATTTAGCGTCGAGTTGTGTGGAAATCTTCTAGTTCAACACATATTCCAGACGACGTTTTTGGAATATATCAGGAAATTTGTACTTTCTCTAGGCTCATGATATCGTCGAGGTGCGCCAGCATTCGTATTTGGATCATTTTTATGACGGGTGATGCGGCGGGTGGGGAAAAGGGGAAGAGTGATTAGAAGAAGCACTGCGAGGAATTGTGTTAGAGTAGCATAGGAGAGCGGGAAGGGGAATGATAAGTGTATGAATGTCGCAGCTGGAATCGTCAAAACGATCTGGAAATATTTTAGATGTGTTTCTTAAATTCTTGCAGCTGTGTTACTTATTTATGCGCTATTCAGTCGTTTTATAATCTCATTTAATGGACTGTAATTTACCATACTTCACTTTCGGAGCTTCGTTGCTAGCCAGCTTAGCTATCAGCTGCGTTTATTCGCGGGTTCATTTTTTTCGATTTTTCTCATCATTCTTCACAGTTTGATAGTAGCTCATCCCTCGTACTTATTTCATGAACTGCCGTAGAGAGTGCTTTATTTCTGTACTGTTTACATATATGAATTCGCTTGAATTAATATTTTAATCGATCCTCACAGTAGGTTATCTACAACATTGGGAAGTTTTTTCTTGTGATAAGACGATGAACCGTTTTGCAGAGTGTGATGCTTGGCTGAGTTTGTACGTACGAGACGACTCCTTTCTGCAGCGATACGGTCATTCATCAGTAGCGACTAGTTCGAATATTTTTGTCACCGGTGGCTTTAGTGGCACGATGCTCGATGACGTGATTAAATTCACGCCTGGTGAATTTTTTTGCCTTTTTATTTATTTAAATCGTTTGATAATAGTTTGTTTAGGTGAAGCGTAGCTTACAAGAAAGCAGGCCGTTCAATATTTTGTTTTGATAAAAAATTGTTAAGTTGATCAAGACATGACTTTATTGTCTTAATAAAATTCCGAAAGGCTTTTTATCACACAAATTTTTGAGCAGTTTTTGAGGGACGAGTGAGTGCGGGCCAGTATAGAATAACTCTTGGTTGCAATCGTTTATAACGTTTGTTTTAATGGCAGCTGAGTGCGGGGACTTGAAGCGACCAGAAGACTGCAGGAATATGCGTCAAGGTATTCGATGCATTAAAAACAATGGGCAGTGTATCGCGGTTCCACCGAACGTCTCATTCGCGCAATCATTTCTTTCTTTCGTTAAAAACGAAGACCATAAGGCCGAGCAGAATTGCCCAGACAACTATCGCAAGTAAGTTCAACTTGCTAACAACTCTTGGGGAGTAGTGACTTCTTAACTTCACGCCTTCAAGCGCATTCTAAATTCACCTTAATATTAGGACAAAATTTTGCACCTGAGGATACTGTATATTAGTTGATGCGAATAACTTTGGTGGACAACATTGCCGCAGTTTTTGCCCTTCGACTTTCAGTCGTCTCATGCCCTTTCTTTTTTTGTGCTTCCCTCGCAGACCAGCTAGCTTCTTTTTCACGGTCGAAAATTCGCGCAGAGCACCAGTGCGAACCCATCTACCACCCGTTAATTTAACGGCTTCATTTCAGTCCCCGTATACTGTTATCATATGCAGAGTCTGCGGAAATACATTTTTGATACCAATTTTACTTCACTAAGGTCAGACCAGTAAGGGGAAAGTACTTTAAAGATTGTCCGGAAAAGGACTTTTATAACTTTTTATAGCGCACGTTCATATTTATTGTGCGTTGTATTTTTGCTCAATTTTTTCTAAATATTTTCCGCTCGGTTTTTTATAATGAAGAATAGTTGCTTTTGTAGTACAATCATGATGGTCTAATTGAGAACAAAGACGTGGTGTAGTGACGAGAAGGACTGCGCTAGCTGCACGGCGGTGGAGGGTTGTGGATGGTGTTACTGGAGTCGGGAATGTGTCGTTGCGGAAAATGTATGCAAAGATCTGACTACACCGATCGACAAGTCGGATAAGTGCGCCAACGAAGGTGTTCCTCGCCCGTGCGCCTATGCGCACGATTGCTTCTCGTGCAAGCTTATGCCCCACTGCAGCTGGTTCCTAATGAAAGACTCAAAATGGAAATGTATCAGCACGCAAGGTTCATATTTTCGCCACATTTGCTGTTATTACTCGTACGTTTCTTGTGCGGTTTTTATATGCTTTTTCAGTACCACTTTTCATCCTCGTTTCATTGTCATTCAATGCTCTTTCCACAGTAAGCCACAAAAATGCTCGTTTCTTTCTGCATAGATCCTGTTTCTCTAGTTATGACGCATCCTCACCTTTGTCACGTAGTTTGCGAGCTATCTCTTTCTTTAAATGAATTGAAGTATCCTTCAAAATTGTTTTTTCCCTCAGAAATGATGGCAGAAGAAGAGCAGATGGATCGTAGTTCGTCATCACGGGCGTTGTCCGTGTTGAGCTCGTCAGCGCGAAATGTGACGTGTCCGAGTGCATGTTCGATGCATGGCGAATGTGATGCTTGTATCAAGGAACAGTGTATGTGGTGTCCAACGAATCGGCGCTGTGTGCCTATGGATGCATACATGATCAGCTTCCCATATGGACAATGTCAATCGTGGATTACCGCTGCTAATACAGTCAGCAACCAACACGCTTGTCAGCTAGGTTGGCCCTCTCCTTCTGTTCCTTTCTACTGGCATCCGGTGAATAAGGTGGACCTGGGCAGTTTAAAATTTAAAGAAAGCACTTAAAGAGTAAGCGAACCAAGTTAAAGAGTAAGCGGGCAAAGACGAACTACGCTGTGAAACACTCGTCCGTTAGGCTTGCCTTATAAAAAAACCTGATTTTATGTAAGTTCTTATAACACAGAGGTATTTCTAGTCTCAAAGTTTTGGAGCTGTCAGCTTCGCTATTGAACGTGGTTGATGTCTTCCGCGTGAACTTATCGTTAAACGCGCTTAGTGCATGCATTAATGATTCTGTTGTCAGATCCGTCGGACTGCTCGAAGCAGAAAACATGTGCCGAATGTCAGCGAGTCGGTCCCAAGTGCGGATGGTGTGATGATGGGTCAGGGACTGGACTTGGCAAATGCCTTCCTGGCAGTCTTGAGGCACCGTTGAATGCTAGCCTTTGCCCTCGTGATGGCAAATCCACGTGGTATTTCACCAACTGCTCTGGTAAGGACATTTCGAAAGCACTTAAAGAGTAAGCGAACCAAGTTAAAGAGTAAGCGGGCAAAGACGAACTACGCTGTGAAACACTCGTCCGTTAGGCTTGCCTTATAAAAAAACCTGATTTTATGTAAGTTCTTATAACACAGAGGTATTTCTAGTCTCAAAGTTTTGGAGCTGTCAGCTTCGCTATTGAACGTGGTTGATGTCTTCCGCGTGAACTTATCGTTAAACGCGCTTAGTGCATGCATTAATGATTCTGTTGTCAGATCCGTCGGACTGCTCGAAGCAGAAAACATGTGCCGAATGTCAGCGAGTCGGTCCCAAGTGCGGATGGTGTGATGATGGGTCAGGGACTGGACTTGGCAAATGCCTTCCTGGCAGTCTTGAGGCACCGTTGAATGCTAGCCTTTGCCCTCGTGATGGCAAATCCACGTGGTATTTCACCAACTGCTCTGGTAAGGACATTTCCGACCGAAATTATGTTCCAGATGCAGTTACTGTTAGAATGCCGAACCATTTGGTGCCGTGTCGGTTTCGATGTGACTCCATTTTCGTGTTCTGACCAGATGTAAATACTGATGTGCCGGAGTGGCACGCATAGCACTAGAGCTCAGTTCCTTGTGCCATTCTTCCATTGAAAGACGCTTCACTTAGTGACCCACGAAGGGACGCTGTTTGATGGAAGTAGGCCAGTAGAAAGCATGAAAAGCGCTTACCGCAGTCACATTTTAGCACTGTTCAAAATAAGTGAGAGGGTCCTATTGTCTGAATTTTCGAGGTTATTACCTCAGTCTGATTTTGCCTATGAGGTATAGTTCAGAACACATGCAGCTTAGAGGTTTTAGTAGAAACCTGGAAAGAAATTCGTTAGCGCTGTAACTGCATTGTTTGTTTTTGCTTTGAATTGTTAACTTTTTAAAGTACAGTTGTAGGGGTGGGCAGCGTTTGCCGAGGGGGGGGGGGATTCCAGGAAAACCGATTTTTGACAATGCCTCCTAACGTCGTAAGCTGTAAAGCTTTGGTGTGTGGGGGGGGGGGGGGGGTGCCGGGGGGGGGGGGGGGATTCCAGGAAAACCGATTTTTGACAATGCCTCCTAACGTCGTAAGCTGTAAAGCTTTGGTTACGCTGAGTGAAATCGATTTCAGCCTGCCAGTGTAATGGTCACAGTAACTGCACAACAAGAAGAAGTATGCACGAGTGGATATCCGATCAGTCATGTACACACTGTGCGCACAATACCACTGGTGATCACTGCCAGTATTGCGCTGAGGGGTTCTATGGCGATCCGAGAAATGGCGGCAGATGCGAAGGTTTTTATTTCACTCACCAGCTGTTCCTTTAATTTATGTATCTGAATATTTCCTTCTGCAAATTTAGAAGCGGATTTGTGAAATGAATTTACTTCTTCCCGAGTATTTCTGCGTTCCTTACTCAAATATGTGTGTTGAAAGTGGCTGATGCTTTGATAGGATCAGTTTGGTTTTCGTTATCAATCTAAGCTCCTTCGTTATTTAATTTAGAATTGTTACTAAAAGCCATCGCACTTAATTTCGGAACGTACTTTTTGATTCGAACGATTTTAAGAATGTCACTGTAACGGGCAAGCGACGACTTGTCAACGTGAGACGGGCGACTGCTTCTGTACAACGAAGGGAGTGACTGGCAAAAACTGCAGCAAATGCGAGCAGAAGTATTACGGTGATCCCGAAAATAATCAGCCCTGCTACTGTCAGTAATGTCATTTATTTCGCTTACATGTTGCATAAAAGGCTCGCATACAGGATAATTTATTCTGTTGAGCCGATCATTTGCCTCTAAAATGTCTTGAGATGTCATAATTTCTTTTTAAGTTTAAGTAATAAGTAAAACGATAATTATTATATCCGACCTAAACTGAATATCGAACTCACGCGGAACAGTAGGCCGAGACTATCATTTCATTTGCATTCGATGCAAAAGCGATTCTTGATATTGGAGAAGGGGAGAGAGAAAAAAGGAAGGCATTCGTTCGGATCCCGTTTTGCATGCATAGAAGTACTAGCTGGGCCAGCAATGCAGCAAATTAGCATCATTGAACATTTACTATGCTGCTTGCGCAAAAAAAAAAGAATGTAATTAGCAGAATTACCGTCGTTAAATATCGGGGCTTTCAGACGAGTTGACTGTGGACTTTATCTTCACTTTCAAATTGGATCAGGATGATCCGAAAGACAAATACGTCAATCAGATCAATTTTTTCAGCACGCCGCACAAGGTTTGTTTTTCTAATGTGTAATTTGATTACATAAACGTTTGAAATCTATTTCAACAAATGCTTTTGTTGAGTAGTATCAGTATTTTTAATGCTTGCTTCGAGTTATTAATTTGGGGGTCGTAGTTGAATCCGCTTAGTTGATTGGTGCTGGTCGTGCCAATAGGTGTGAGGGCATTCCGATTGTTATATGCTTTTTTCTTCCTAAAGATCACTGTCATTAGAGAATGAACGGTTACTCTGATTATATATCAACTTGAAGCGAAAGTTGAAGGTAAGCATGTTTTGGCAAGAAAGTATGAGGGAACTGTCGACGACAGAGCAAGTGGAGATACTGGAAAACTGTTTTCAGCGAGACACGGACGTGCAATTTACAGTGGTGTGTGAGTCGCCAAAAGCCTACAAGGCGTATGTATCGATGAGCATCAACTCATCGCTGTTTGAAGGTCATCCCGGAATGAGCAAACCGCTTATGGCGAAGACAATTTGTGACGAGAACGGCATACGAAGAACATACAGCGCCAATTCGGAGCCTGGCTTCATCTTTGGCACCGATGCGAACACCACTTTCTTGGTTAGTCTTACCTGTGCACAGGCTACCGTCCTTGATTGCGATAATCCTCTTGCCTTTCTGTGCGATTTTCATCGCAACGAGGATGCCATGTGGGCTCGTCATCTCCATCAATATGAATGTATGTGTATGTTTGTCTGTCTGTTAGTTTCAGCTCACGGGCCAAAAAAGCTATCGCGACAAAATTTGGTGGTGTAACCTGTAGTGTTGTGAGAGCTTTCAAACAAAATATGGGTGCGATTCATCAATTTTTGGATGAGTAGTGGGGCATGGAAAATAACTTGGCAGGAAGGTCAGATTAGGCGGTTGATCACTGTTGTGTCAATCATGGGACCAAAATTTAGCTCGTATGATGCAGAACTGTCGGCAATATGCTCTAAGCCTAGCATCCAATGTGAATTTCTCAATAAGGAGCGAAAAATTTTGGCAAAAGTGAGAGCGAATAAATGTGGGCGCCAGCAGTGGCAGTGGTTCTGAGCTTCTGAATATCGTGTTTGATGAACAATGTTTAGCATTATGCGTTACGAGCAACCGTTCAACAGCCGTTTTGTGTAGCTGTGTGGTTGCAATTTGATTTTGGAGCATTTACGGGACGAAATGGACAGTTTTAATGAGTAGTTGGGAAGCGCGTCTCTTACTGCAGGGCCGCTATTAATGCTGGTTCTCGCGTATGGTACTAGGGATGGCCATAAATAGCATACTTCATGACCCCGATGCTCCGCACTCCTGTTCCCTTGAGTAGGCATCGTTTTTTTTTTTTCAAATGAACGATGGAGTGTGCGACTGTTGAGTAGTTCCTTTAAGTTTCAAATAAGGTGAATGATTTGCAGACACTACGCCGGTCATTTTCGGTTCTTATTTTCAGGTCAAGGTACATAACTTCTCAACACCGATAAAAATTCAGATCTCTTTCTCGCAATCTCCTCCAATCAACTGGGTCCTCTTCTTCGTCATATTTGCTGCGTATGCCCGTTTCTTTCCTATAATTCACCAAATCCTGACTTGTTGTGCTAATTAATAGAGGGCTACTGATTATTTTAACAGAAAGCTATTGTTTTTGGGCAGGTCAAGGTTGGCATTGCCAGATTAGTTGGTGTTTTTTATGATGCTAGATTGAATAATCGATACATTCAAGCTCGTGCTTCTTTCTTGGCATATTCATTGGTCGCTGAAAATTTTAAGGAGGCTCTTCGCACTGCTGGGATTGAATCCTTAAAGGCTGACTGAATATACTGGGAATTTATATGAAAGAGCGCATCTAAAGGGCGGGCTAAGTTTTGGTGAGAGATTGAATTGAAGGGAGATTGTCATGCGATATGATCCGTCCAGAGGAGGGGAGGAGAGTGAATTCGAAGGCCACGTTCTATAAAACTCGGATATAGTATATCTTGGGACCGAACTTGGTTCATTTTTTTCTTCCCTCTTTCAAATTTCTTCAGATTGTGCAACGTGCGGCACCACATATGCATCCGTGCAGTCCTTTTTGTACAGCTAAACTTTTGCGAAAAACGGTAGAGATGTGGACTATTTTGTATGTGTTCAGGTGCTTTGTCGTTCTGCTCGTAGTGGCTGGTCTTCTTTGGATGATAAAACTACGCATTGAGGTGTTCAGAAGGAACCAGAGGCGCTATGATGAAATCGAGCAAATGGCTTCTCGTCCTTTCGCCTCCGTACGCTTGGAGCTCGTCTCGCCGCGTGCTAACCTCGTAACTTTTTCACTTGCTTCCCTTTATCCTACTTTCGCTTTGTTCTTTTATGTAGAACAAAGGGGGGCGTTCGCGGCACCACCATTTCGATAGCGGCACTAAAATGGTGGTGCGACGGCGTGCTGGGCTAAAGAGGAACGCTTGTAGTTTTCTCTACAAAACCACTGAAAGTTTTCATCTAGCAAAATGAAGCTTCCAACGTGTTTCATTCATGCGCGAGCTTAACTTCCTGTTCTTCCTCCGAGAGAAAACGCGTGTCGAAATTTACATCCCTATTTTGAGTTGCGGTCGAGGTCGTTCGGAAAAGGAGGAAAACAGTAAAATAGTAGGAAAGGGGAGAAAGGGATAAGAAAAGAGCGAGAAACCTAAGAAAAAAGAAAACGGACTCGCAGTCCGACGCAGCTAAAAGTTCTTGTTGAAAAAGAAATAAGCAAACTGGAGAGCGGTCTGTTTCGTTGCAGAAATTCGCTCCCATACATATGCATGTTAACACATTTTGCCTTGTATTGTTGTTGAACGGGAACAGCAAGCCACCTTCCATCCCAGTGACTTTGCTGCGCCATTTTGTGCTGCATCTTTCAGAAACGTTACTTTATTTGCAGTATTCTGCTGCCACATCGAGTAGCCGTCTGCCGAGAATAAATCTGATTAAATTGAATCATTCCCAACAACAGGTGTTTGAATTAACATGATTGAGAGGGAGGTGAAACAGGTATCGTAAACCCTCGATCCCTTTCTATGCAGTTTCCACCTCGAATCTATTTCCCCTTTTTTCGCTTCATTCTCTTCGGATTCAGTCTCACCTTTTCGAGAGAAAAGTTCACACAGGCGGTCCCTATGAATTTGTTCTCCTTTTATGTAGCTCCGTTTTCGGTAGGCAAGGTCGTACAAATTCTCATCAGATTTACCAGCTCTTGAATTTGGTCACCCTTCGCTTATTAAATCGCACTTTCAGTCTTTCTATGAAACAATCCTCCACCTCCCCACCCCCCTTTGTCAAGCTAGAATGCCATAATCTTTGGAGTATGAAAGTTTTACGGCATTTTTTTGTAGGATTTGCGTTTCTTCTGTTGTCATTTTCCTGTAATCTGCGGATTTGTTCAGCGGAGTAGAAGTTGCAGATGGCGACTCCGATATCGGTCGAACCGTGTAGTAACTATCGTGCTGGAGTGTTCACGCTGGCGGTTCGGTTGCCGACTGGTGGAAGGCAGTTCACTCCGCATGGTACTTCGGGACTGGCGGTCGCGTCTGCTTTATGCCTTTTGACACAGGCACAACTCGGCGTTCTACAGGCTCCCGAAAGTAGTGATCATCAGCAGAATCGGAAGACTACCCTCATGCGTTATATTCCATTCATTCGCTCATAGACATTCCTTATTTGCGTGTTACGTTACGTGACGTTGCGCTTATGTTACGTTACAGTACACTTGTGTTATGCTAGCAGTTAAACTGCCCGGGCCGTTCGCTGCACCATGCTAAACTATTCCCGTGCATTGAATGCATTTACTTCATTCTTCCAACTTGGAAGCGGTATGAAAGCGCGGCCTTCGTTACTCATTCTATTTGTTGCGATTTAATCGAAGCTGATTTGACTGCATACTTTGTTGTTTCGAATGTGAATGTGAGTTTGTGAAGTTCACGTTCTCTGTATAGAGATGGGAAGTTGACATAATGTGAAGGAAAATCTTTGTTGCGAGTGGCATATATTCGAAGGAATATGGTATGCGTATGTTGAATTATTCGTTGACGAGTGTTGTCTTTGGCATTATGCAAATTTTTTTAGTGTCTTGCATGGGAGTTGGATGTTGTTGTGAGGTACCTCTATTACCGCATTTACCACTTTGCGTTAAACTGTCTTTCGGCCCGCAACGGTGTACCCTTGTGGCTGTTGGTCATTCAAGTGGTGCGTTGAAGTGCTGCAGTAAGTCTTTATTTGTCTATTACACCCTCACCAGTGATATGTACACATTGTCTTTATTGCTCCTTTAATTTGTCAGCAACATCCACGCATTTCCTTTTTTATCTTTTCGTCTCATTTATTCTATTGTTTTGTTTCATCGTCAATTTTATGCAACTGCAACGAATGCTGGCGTTCAGTTTATGTGAAGAGATGCATAAACTGTAAGATGTAAATAGGTTTACGGCTATACGTCACTTGGAAGTCAAGTCGTCAATAGTTAAGCGAATTTTTTGGAACAGAAAAAAGATTTCTTTTAATATAAATTTACAGTCGTTGTCCTTTTTCTCATGATTTAGCGTATAATTTTAAAGTGACGCCGTAGCATGAAAATCTTAACGAATGGAACGTGAGTGCTTTCTGGAGCTGAAAGTAGATAATATGTGTATCCGGGTTCTCTGTGATGGTTTATGTCTTTTAATGTTCTTTTTAACGTTTTTCCATGTAATCTTTCTGTTATGCACTGATTTTAAAAAAGATATGCTAGAAAAACGCGTTTCATTACTCTCAATTATAACTGCTTTAGAATTTCAAATGTGTACATGTCTTGTCCGCGATGACAGTTGATTGAGGTGAGGTGGGCGACATTTTGATGTCATTTGTTTTCTGGATAGTGATTTCTAACAACGCAGCGTGAATAATTTAATCGGCAAATAGTAGAGGATTCTCAAAGAAGGACGCGGTCTTTTTGGAACGCTACATTAAGGAGAGCACTTTCTAGTAGAAATATCTTGCGCATTTTGCCTGGCCGTTTTTTGAGGTCCTTCCGCAGAATATTACAAGCATATTATACAATTTTTCTCAGTAGTCGTGGCATATTGAACATCTCAAGAGAGACACAGGAACGACTCTCGAAGACTAATGTGTTCGTAGACAATACGGCCGGCGTTTTCAGTTTGAATGCGCTTGTAATAAGTTGATTTGGTTAAACTATCGGCAGTACAAGCAGTGTACAATCAAAAGTTATCGGCGACTGGGTTAGCAAATATTCTGATTCCCATAAAAGGTGTAATTTCCCGTTTCAGGCAACCTGAGCCTAAATCACTTTTCCGCTCCCACTCCCCATCTCCTGAATTGCATTTTATGGCGAAGAGGGAATGATAAAGGTTAGTACTGTTCGTTGGAAATATATATGGTCCAAATGGAACAAAGTAATCGAGTGTATCGTTAAGATTTTTCAAAAATCAGGCCTTTCCGAGGAAGGATGGAAGTGTTTTTCAAATGATAAAGTTGACGTGTTCTGTGATAACGTGTCGGGGAAATGTGTCGTTTACGTTGCGTTTTTAGGATTATGAAGCCTGCATGCTTTCGATATTTTGGGAATCCAATTTTAAACATTAAGAATAAAGTGGGGTTGGTTAAACAAAAGACAACATTGTTACGAATATGAGTTTTGGAATTCTTAGTCGCACATACTGCAATCGATTTAGTTTGGCACATCGCCGATAGAAAAATATTAACTTTTGCAAACAGTGTCGATGTGTACGGCTGCGCTACCGTCCAAGGATTCCACAGAGCCGGTCATCCTCCAATTTTTTGGTCAGGGCCTCTTCCCCCACCCTCCCCCACCCCACACCCATTTCTCCCCAATTCCTCTTTGTCGAGGATGGAGGTTTAATCTATTCAAACAAGGTGGTAATGTTTTTTAGATCTTCCAGAATTAGCCACCTCGTAGTGTGGGAACACGATGCCTATTGTTGCCGGTTCACTGACGTTATTTTGATCGTTTAAGGTGAAGAAGATCAGGATAGTCTAGGTCGCTGGGGCTCGAAGTGTACGTATTACACTTTTTATATGGATAATAGTAATTAAGTACACAAGAAATAGGTCACACTTTCTTTACGGCTAGACAGTGAAAGCGAAGAGCCGGTATGAAGTGACATACCGTCTCGGTATATCACTCCTTACCTATGTGCTTCTTTTGGTAATATTTTGTGTATCGCACGTGAGACGTTGTTCACAAAACTATACACTTGGCACCGTTCGTTCACCCACCTTCTCAAGGCTATTTTAAAAATGATATGCGGCGCAGCGAAGTAAATAGTAGCTTTTCAAAGCAGTGACGACACTACCAGCTTTGAGTATCGAATAGCATATATTATATGAATAGTCGGTGAAAGTTTCGTTTCAGGAGTGCGTCGCGTGTGAATAGTTTAATTTGCGACAATTGTTTCCCAAAAGTGCCATTCAAAGTCAATTTTGCGGACCGCTTAATTACTGTTGCGTAGAACGAAATTGCATGACCGCATGAAAAGCGTTTGCTCGTCTAAATTGTTTCGTAATTGTGCGCATCACTTTCGAAATTACTCCCTCAGTAATTCGGCCGAAAATCTATTGCTTCTCACCTACCGTAATCGACCGCCATGATTATCAAGTGTTCCACTTCCCAAGAGAATTGATTATTTCGTCTGCGTAAAGGCTGGACCGATTGTCTAAACAGATCGCTTGAGTACTAAATAATTCGTTGTGTAATCAAAAGATACCTTTTAAGAAAAGCTTGCGTCCTTTATTAAGAAGCTGTTGACTTTTACAAGTTGAAAATCACTCTCCACAGCTAAGCTTCTAAAGTAGCAGGTGTTTCTAAATGAAAACCAGCGTTTTGGTAAAGTTCGCACCAGTATAAACAGCTCTTAACGTTGACGAGAAATCGGCGCTACTAATTGATGGCAGCCTCGATTTTCTTACTCAACTGGAACGGCAATAGACGAAGTTCGTTACTCTATTAAAAAGGTCAACCAAAAGTATCTGACTTGCTAACAGCCCTAAAGAGTTGTTGTTGTTTGATGTTCTGACTCGCATGCCGTTATGCCACTGAACATGACACTGTGGCTTGCTATCGTAAGTTGTTCTTTCCCGTCGTTTTATGCATTTCAAAATGGAGCTATAGAATTTCCGTGAGGGCTCGATCCATTTATATGTGGCTTGTGCAGGTCGTCTGTTTGTGGGCTTTGTGTTTAGCTTGTCATATTTGTATGTGCCGGCGTTCGCAAGTACACTCACAAGTATTCTCGACCTTGATCTTAGTTCGTTTATTAGATAGTTGAAACTCAATAATCTCTCGTTAATCATACATATTTTAAAAAAAAATGCTCGTCAGCCAACTGCAAAACGCTTTTTCACTTCTCTGGATGTCTTACGTTGGGAGCTTTAAATCAATATAGCAATTTCTGCTCAACCAAATTACGGGACTCACTGCTGCTGGTTCAACTCCAATGAGGAGTTTTGCCAGCTTATTGCATTATGCTATCCAGTTCCTTACACAATTGAACTTTATCTAATTTGCAGTCCTTGCCGGATCTGACAACTTTCGGGAATTTCCAACACCTCACTTCAAAAATTCTACGAATTTTCAACACCACACTTAAAAAATTCTACGAATTTTGAACACCACACTTCAAAAATTCTACGAATTTCCAACACCACACTTCAAAAATTCTACGCACTTTGATGAACTCTTTGGAGGTAAGCAGCAGCTGCAAAGCTACAACAGGCTACGATAACGAGCAACGGAAACAGCCAAAGAAGCACTGCTAACAGGAGGGTTTTTCAAGCTTTTTGAATAAAAGAATCCAAGAGTCCATATAAAAAGAAGCGAATCCAAAATTTTTCTTGGAGGGGAATGGAGACGCAGAAGAAAGTTCAAAAGGAAACAATCAAATACTCGAGTGTGCTAAAAATTTATCCTCGTAGAAGCACTTGAGGAACACCGTATGAGCGCTAGTGTAACACATTTCACGAGCATTCCAATTTCTTGATAGCATCTTTTTCTTAACCTAAACTTCGTTTCCTTGGATTTGAATGTATCACCACTTAGGTTTTATTTGCATCGAAAAACGCTAAACTTGTTCGCCTGCAGCCATCCCTGCCTCAGCCAACTTAGCCTTCCTCTCCTCTATGTGCATTTTGAGCGCAAAATGGCAGGCGAATTACCGATGAAGGTGGCAGAGCAGCACGCAAAAATCTGCTCTAACAGGCTGAAGTGAGTGCGTTATAGAGCTCAAAGTGAATTCTCCGAAAGATAATTTTCGTTTTGGATAGCATTGAAAAACTCGGTGGAAAAAATATGCGACAAAAAAAGGAGTAAAAATATGATCTAGAAAACTGCTGTAGTCGCCAGAAGCCGATTACAGTACTAGGCTATGAATAATTCTTGGGAGATAAATTTGATTTGCAGCAAATTTTCATATTTATTTTGCTATGAAAATCGAAAGCGCTTCTATCTTTCCAACGCTGAGATTAATCACAAAACTTTACGACCCTGAAATATTGGAATCAGCAAGAACTACAACTGCTAGTTAAGCTGCTTAGATCAGTTGCAAGAAGTACTTCGATATTTTCGCAAAACAATCTGTCCAAGACATTTTCAAAACTATTACAGACTGTAGTTACCTCCAGAATATGAATAGAATCGTGATAGTCGTAAAATCCGTTTTATATCTTGCAAAACCAATTCGGAAAAAAGCTAACCACAAAAAATAAGGCACACCCAACCGGATTTTTCGTTGAAAAAGTCCAACACTACCGAATGCGAACATTATACGCGTCAAATATTTCAAGGAAGTCGCCATGTCTTATTTCGGCTACCATTAAAATTCGCGCAAATCTGATCCAGGAAATGAAATGCGTTCGCATTCAGAAACAACCATTAGGAAATCGTTGTGGTCAAAAGCATTTCATTTCTAGCCGAGAGATTCGATCGGATTTGCTAAAATTTTACTGGAAGCCGAACGAAAAAGATATGAGGGGAAGGCTGAGCATAGTAGAATGGCGAACATATGCCATTATTTGCCTTGCAATCGATGTGACTTCCAGTTGGGCAGCTAGCAACGCGTTAATTCATTAGCGCCTCACAAGCAGTTCCTTGCAAGTCGATAACGGAAATCGCTCATCGCTCTCATCCTTGCCGGAGTCCTCCCGTCAGGGTTGTTTATGTCCAACCAGCCAACGGAACCACGAAACGGCACTATGCTGCTCTGTAACGAACGGCAATCGCAAGATGTTTTTAGTAGCGCCACCAACAATTGCTGCTATGAAATATTCTACATCACACAGTCAATAATTATCATTACCGCCTTATGAGGAGTCACAGTCATTCCGAATACTTTAAATAAAAACTCCTCGTTTATGAACAGAGTCTGCCTGTTTGCTTTCGTCCGCATTTTTGAAGGCATGCGTAAAAGTTGCCTAACTGTCAACTTTATCTGAAGGCGGCATTTTTTATAAATTGAGCCGTTTATCACGATTTTGGATTGAAGCACATGTTTTTATGATCCTGTATTTTATATACTGTATATGTATTCTCAAGTCTAACATGACAGTGGGTTTTGTGTTCCAAAAATTCAACACATAGGGCTTCCTTTTTCACTGTATCGCCGAGGTCGTTATGCCCTATGCTTTATTTTGACAAACATTTCAATAGTTCATTGTTTGAGGACAAGATCGTTTCATAATGGAATGCGGCCGATAAAATTACGCATTAAAAAATTCATCTCAAAGTTACTGCTGAGAATTAAATGATTGTACTGTTTGGCGAACTTACTTTTTAAGACGCTTCAAACACAGCAATTCCTTATGATATCGGCCAACAGCGGTTAGTTTCTCCCTGGAAACATGTCGATTTGTCGTTAAATTGGTGCTATAGTACTAATTTAACGTCAAACCGTCCCTATCTTAAATGCCCATTGCCTATGCGTACACCATTCAGCGCCTCCCGCTAATTGTCACTTTTTGTGATTCGCAGTCCATCACCAAGTAAATGATGCGTTCATGTGAACCAAGAAAACGATTTGTTCGAAGAAAACCCTATTTATAATGAGCAACAGTTGTTTTTCAAGACGATCATTTGTTGTTTTCGCACCGCATATCTGTCAGCAAATCCACACCTCAACCACCCGAGTCCGAATTCAACATTTGTCGATCGTTTTTTCGTGCTATTTTTCTTCCTCATTTCTGCCACTTCAATTTCACGGGCTGCTTACGTAATGATAAATGTATTAAGGAACCCGAATCTTGCGCCAACAGAGATGGATTTGTTTTTTGACAATACATGCCATTAGAAAGTGTTTGGTCGGATGTTACACAATGAACTTTTGTATATAT
>JPKZ01002934.1:14453-39457 GCA_000803305.1 Toxocara canis | reverse complement strand
AGATACAATATTTCATAACACCAGCTTCAATGGTTCCCGAATTGAACTCACCGGAAAGACCAACAAAAAAATGCACACATGCGAACAGACGTCGCGCTGCCATAATAAGCTTTACTAATTAGAAACTTGATAACGAACACACAAACTATGGACGGAAAATTTTGCACGGTTGGGAGGAATGAGCGACCTTCCAGGTATTCAATTAACGGATGAACGTTCTTTAACTATATCAATGATACAACTGCAATTTATCTGTTTCTGATTGATCGTCAAGTAGCGAACGGTTTTAAATTCTGAGCGAAGAGAGTTTAACCAAAGGCTCTTGAACAGCCGTGCCGGCCTTATATCTATCTACCTAGCTATCTGCCTACCTACCTACCCACTCACATACCTACCCATTCACTTACTCAGCCGTTTATCTATCTAGTGGCTTGCCTGCCTACCTATCCACCTGCCTGCCCATACACCTACCTACCCCCCTACACACCCACCAATGCAAATCATTTGTTTGACGACTTTCTATCTTTTTTTTTTCATTAGTAGTAGCCCTATTTAGAGATTTTTTAATCCATCTATTGAATATGAGCTCCTCACGTTTATCATGCTAGTGCAAGCGAATTAGCTAGAACTCAGTTTTAAAATACAAACTTAAAAGGCTAACATTATCTACAGGCCTCTGCACATTTGCAAAACAGCAAGCTTCACATTTTGATGCATGCGGTTTTCGCCAAGGGGATCCAACATATGTCAGCGTTTACTTCAACACTGCACATATCCTTGCCGCTTTCATTACATCCACTTGGATCCGTCTTTCGCCAAAAAAAAACAACTTATTCAGGAGGAGTCTTTTAACTGTATACTGAATTCTAACATAACGTTTAGTGTTTGAAAAGAAGTTCTGATTTATTAAAACCTGTTTACATATGAAGATCAATGCATATAATACGGAGGATTACTCACTCCGAAATATTGAGCAAACGAAACGAAACGAGCAAAATTTTTATTCACAAATGGAATGGTTTGCGTGGTCAGTGGAAAGAAATAAAGGAGATGCGAGAATCTCTCTGAATTGGCGCTTTGCGCGATGATACGATGATACGGTCTCATCCCATTACGATACCGTAAATTGGTGATCCGACCTGAAATTTGTTGCTCTCAAAAAAAAAATCTCACAATCGTTTTATGTGACTTCTACTATAGAATAAATCAAGTGGAATTTTGAGTGTTTGCAAGACGGGGAATTCAAAAAAAAAGAATTAGTGAGATTCTAATTACAAAATATCTTCCAATTATAAAATATCGTTTCGACAATCAGTCGTCGTTCCTAAGATGCTAAATTTTTGTGAAATGAAATCTGAAAAAGAATATTATTCGTATATTCATTCCATAAGCCGCATTTGTTTTAGGAATGAAATCGATAGGACGGAATACTGACTACCCAAACCTCATATGAGGAAAAACGAACTGTTGAAATTTAGCGAAATTCAACCGAACTACAAACGAAGAGAAAAATGAAAACTTAAATTAACATCTAAGCTTACCTGCGCTTTACATTCGCAATACGCAGCAGTGTTTATATTGACTGGTTGAAGCATTCCGCTCACGTTCTTCAAGACGGTAGCTGTATGAATACCTGTTTGGCATGTTCCATAACCTGAAGCAACGGAAAATTTTTCATTTATCGATTTCTTTGGCTGTTTGAGTGTTGTAAGTTTTCAAGAATTAAACTCGCATAGCAGGTTGATACGAAGAAACTCATCATTGAAGTTTCACGGAAAATGATGTAGCGCAGTAACATGCTACGATGACGATCACCTAGCTTCAACATTTTCATTGTCGATGCTCCACACGACCGAACGGTCGAATTATCAAAAAGAATAGGAAAAATGTAGGAAGTGGGAAGAATAAGAATGTAATGTGGCAGTTCGAAAAAGTAAGGTTAATAGAAGTTATAGGGCAGTATGGTAATAATCTGGCAGTTTCGAAAAGGTGTTGGCTTCTTTCTTTGGTCGGATGCGTAAAAGACTGGGCCCACAAGGTAATATTTGCACGCATTAGAAGTAAGCCAAAATTGCACTATAATTGTGCACGCAACCAGATGATGAAGCTGAAAGCGAAGAAAAAGATAACCCATGTTTACTAGGGGCGATCGGACGCTCTGCTGCGGTACATGTTATGGAAAAAAAAACTGCCACATTTGGCCATAAGTTGGCAATGTTTGGCTCAGTTGGCCATAAGTTGCTCCTTATATGGCAAAGTTTCGACTCATTAGGCTGCAAGTTACTATGTATTTTACAATGCTCTGACTCATTTGGCCATGACCAGGTGCTCCTAAAAAAACGAACAGAAGAACTTAACTGCCATTACCTTCAAAATAATACAACCGATGACAAGTTAAGCAAAAAACATAGCGAAACGAGAGAAAAAAAAGTGATGGGATGATGATCTCAAGAGAGAATGCAACAATATATACTAAAATCGGTAACTGTTATCTTAAAGATGTTTTCTACATTGTACTGAATGTCGTTCATGCTATGCATGCTATATATAAGTGATAGGAGTAGTTGTGTGCACATTAGCTTAATCAGTCGCCAAGAATCTTCCTGACACTTTCGCAAATTAATGATCTGCTAGCTAAGCACGTTATTCAAGTTCCCATAGGGTACAAGTAAGTGTTACAACAAAAGCATGATGTCATGTTACGGGTTAAGAATAAGGTGGCACGTCTCACTCGTTTTACTTTACTTCTGCACTACACCATTTCCTAAGCTCATCATCGCAATTTTTCCACATTTCCTCCTGTGCAGCGTGTCTCCTTTTCTTTACTTATCGTCGGCTATGTCTTCCTTTACTGTGAAGGCGGTATTTCCTTGTGCTGTGTACATTATTTCTTTTCCGGTTTGTTTGTTGATGGCAAGGTGAGCCGAAACGATGAAACATAAAGTTGTTGTTTTTTCCAGTCATATGCGAAGCAACTCGTCTGATCAGCATATTTCATGCATGATTATCGATTATCATGCATCGGCACGTCTAAACGGCGACTAACCATACGAATAAAACAGCCAGTTCATTTTGCAATGCTAAACGTAAAGAGGGAGTCAAAGTCACAAACGGGAAAGATACAAACCGGACAAGCATCTGTGATCGCCATCCATGCAAATCAATTCGTTAATATAGCGAGGGAAGTAGTCAGATGGCAACTCTCTCCATGCCCAGCATGCTGCGCACAGAGATATGAATCCGCTGTCATCTAGTTCTTGGCCCCTCGCTACGCAGTTTATTAAATGTCGGCTTCCTTAAATCATAGCAACTTTTCAAGCACATCAAAAAGGGAAATTGAGTGATCACCTATTATAATACATTTTTTGGATGATAGATGGTCTACTTAGAACAACCGTTTTTTTAGATAATCAAGATTTTATTCATACTTCGTTTAGCCTAGCAAATGACAGAGGCTGGCTCGCTTCAGAAAGGACAGAACTAAGTAAAACTGAATGAAGCAAACTTCATCCAGGTTTAGAGATCGGATTTTAGGTCTATTGCAGTTGTGATCAGCAAAATTGTCAGGCGAACTGGAAAGTGAACAAGGAGAAATGGAAATATTTGAATTGGTCATGAAGGGGCTTCCACCAAAATGAATCGAATTTGGGCACTTAAGCAGAAACAGCAGTGCATCCTTCTAGTCATTTCAAAAATATATAAATATTTCCTTTCCATAAAGGCGCTGAAAGGTCTTATGTGTGGGATGACTATAAAATTAGTGTCGTAGCGTTGCTGCATGTGAAGACATTTGTTTCGTGATACTGCGCCCATTGTGGTTAAAAAATTTAAAAAATGATCGGTATAATTGCTGAAAGAAAAACGCAGATCACAATTGACGTAGGTGCGGTGCGGTGGCTGACATTCCAAAGGGTCTTCATTTTACCTATAGTCGTTTGTTCCGATCAAAGCTGTCATGTTTGCTCATTTTGACAAAATTGCAGTTTGCAAAGCGCATTAGGGCAGGGTCATGTCAGTGCGTATTTAAGTGCACGTGTGTTTTGCAGTCATTCCGGTAGTCTGAAGTTGTGGACCACTGGAACTACACTTATGGAACCTGATGGATATAATTTACGCCCCGTAAATCACCCCTACAACCTATTTCAAACATGTTCGCCTTATGATATCTGGTTTTTTCAAACGAGTGGAAAGGGAAACTTCCCTAATTGAATAGAATTAAAATGTTATATGCATTTATTGAGCCTATGGGGTGCACATTCGATCGGTCAGGGCGCAATATTTTTTAATGGAAATCTTTGCGATCAATCGGATCGGATAAACTGAATATTCGTAATTACAAAAAGCTTTATGGAAACGGTTGATTCAATAGTGAGCCGCGAAAGCACACGTCAAGCGAGCCCCTTTCCACGCTTTTCTGCTTGTTTATGCGTAACGGGAACAAAATCCATATGTCGATTAATCACAAAAAACAAATAACAACGTTCGGAAACCCGTGCAGATTTGATAAAAACATTCAATTATCTCGTTAATGTAAAAATACCTATCATGGATGAATACGCTACTGAGCGCGGTACCACACGGTGCCCATTTATGGGCTCCCGTGTTGTCGTCGAATTAGTGTCACTCTCCGTCGAATGGCTCTGACTGGAGGGTACATTACTGCGATCGCACCAGTTTATATCATCATCATACTTGAAATTATAACGCTTGCATGTTACGTTGCTTTTCTTCGGTTCATCCGTCATGTTGAATTTCGCAGCACCGATCTGAAGTGGAAACAAAAAATTGCAAACTAAATATCGAAGAAGAAAAAGAATTCCTGAATCACTTCTTCACACATTTGAACGACTGACAAGCGGTTATTGCTTTGCTGTTCATGAGTCAATTTCTTCAATGAATTCTTTTTTTACGGGTTATTTCACCGCATCGAATGCCCACTATGGACCCATCCATATTTACGCGTGTTTATGTATGTTAAGTATGTGGGTTCCCGTCTGTTTGTCTACAATTTTAAATTAACGAACCAAATAAAGCCTATGCGATGGAAGCCAGCGTAAACTACACCATTATGTGATATGTTAAGTATGTGGGTTCCCGTCTGTTTGTCTACAATTTTAAATTAACGAACCAAATAAAGCCTATGCGATGGAAGCCAGCTTAAACTACACCATTATGTGAGCGCCAAAACTAAAAATGTGACTGATTAATGGACTTTTCGTTAATTTATGGAGCAGTACAAATAGTGCAGCGAGAGTGATAAGTCAAAGAAATAACTGCTTCTTTTCAAATTTCCAGAAAAAATATGCGTCCGAACAATGCCGAACATTACAAATTTCATCGTACGTTAGAGACAGCTGATAATATAAAATTCAAGGTGAGATATTTGTAATTTTGGGAAACGAATGCAAATGTTTCGGAAAAACAGACGTTTGCAGTTTCGTGAACAGATTGCTCCATCACCACTACATTTCCATTGAACCTTCGATCTGATCGAATGTTCAAAAGAAATGTTTATGCATAAATAAGCATTTTTCGAAGGATTTTCGCGCACTTATTATGCTCATTTTAACCGAAATTGCGGTAAGCACATATCATGCGCTTCCTGGCGCGCTTTGCAACTCATTTTGGTTTCGCGTCATTTTTGTGCAACGTTTTTATAGCGTTTCTAATCATCATCAGCCTGCATAGGCTTACTCATTTCCTAGAAAAAAAGGTAAAGAATTCATAAAAGAAAGCATTTCAAAAAAAACAGAAGCCTTTCAGTACAGATATTTTTAGAAAAAAATATGAAAATACAAAGTGGACGCCTGTGAAAAGAATCGAACATGAAAGAACTTACTGTGTAATGGAATGTTCAAATTGAGTCTATTGAAAAACTAAAGATCGTGCCCGTGGGCACGTACCGAGCGCTCATTACTAAACACCTTCATATAAAATGCATAATGTGGCCATTTGAGATCTCTTAAGGAGATAATGAGGACAAACCACCCGTTTCTCACGTTTGTGAGAAATGAAGAGCGCACGAGGCCGAAAGTGAACATTGGTGACAAACTCATTAAATTACTCGGATATATGAAATGATACAAATGAAGAAAATTTAAATTTTCTTCGACCCCCAACCTCGCACAAATTTTCTACTGAAGATTCGTTTTTCTGCCACACGATCGGTAAAAGATACGATGCCTCATGCACTATGCAAATTCTTGCATACTGCATATGGCATCGTATCATTAATTAGCATGGTTGAAATTCCATGCAAATTCTTCTTCTGATTATGGAAATGTGATTCCCTGGCTCCTCTCCTCCGATTCCGTTGCGCATCGATGAAATAATTTAAAATTGGAGAAAGAAAGTGACTGCATAAATTATAGATACAATATTTCATAACACCAGCTTCAATGGTTCCCGAATTAAACTCACCTTAAAGACCAACAAAAAAATGCACACATGCGAACAGACGTCGCGCTGCCATAATAAGCTTTACTAATTAGAAACTTGATAACGAACACACAAACTATGGACGGAAAATTTTGCACGGTTGGGAGGAATGAGCGACCTTCCAGGTATTCAATTAACGGATGAACGTTCTTTAACTATATCAATGATACAACTGCAATTTATCTGTTTCTGATTGATCGTCAAGTAGCGAACGGTTTTAAATTCTGAGCGAAGAGAGTTTAACCAAAGGCTCTTGAACAGCCGTGCCGTTCTTACTTAGCGAATCAGCCGCAAAAGTAGAAGAGTTACGAAGGATGCTTCTTAGGATACGTACAAAAATACACAGGAACTTCAAATGATTTTTAAAGTTGCCACTAAAATTTGAGCATTTGGAGTCTAAAAATTTCTTTAAAACTTCAATAAGATTTTTTCTGGGATCCCTTTCCTTACCCTCGCTTACCTTCCCCCTACCCATTCCCCTCCCCCTCTCCCTCACTCTACACTCTCCATTGTTTGATATCAGTGTACTCCAGTAATTTATAAATTCAAACACTATTGTCACATTACGCATTGAGGCCGCTCATCACAGATGATTGGAGCGTGGTGACCCACTGAGGGCGTTTTAGCGAAAAACTTATCGAATTTCAAAACAGGGACAGAGGGAATTATATCATAGGGACCGAACGTTATTTTGCTAACTCACAAGCAGCCGCACATATTCTGGCTGGAGCAATAATACTACTTCCTTCAACTCAAATTCAGCAATGGGGAGGTAGGATAGGCGGAAGAGGTCTTCAGCTCCCTTCGCTCACCTTCATCGGCATGCTCATGTCATGAAGATTAACTGACCACGGGTGTAAGGAGCAAAAGAACATTATTTATAAATTCTCAGCAGGTGAAGGAGGGAGGGAGATGGGGGAGTGGAGGGGCAGAAGAGGGGTGCTTCAGCATGAGCTCAAAAGCCGGGATCGGTGTGGGTAATGGTTAGGTTTTATGCACGTAAAAGAAAGGCTTTAGATTCGTGAAGTACAAGACTCATTCGTAACCACTTTCTCGGCTGGGCATATGGTGTTCGGTATGCATACTAGACTAGCTTTTTGATCTCATGCCGGTATTATTCACTCTCAAAGTTGAGTATAGGGACGTATTGGTGTCATGGTGTATTTGAAAGATGCTACTGGGTAGGTGCCGTCGACAGGATCTGGAGGGTCCAGCATTGAGAGATCTGGGAACGATACGACTGCTCCATCGATATCTGCTGCCAAATACTTCGACTGATATGACCAGCACTTTCCATCCGGCTGTAGCACACAAGGGCACTGAAATGGTCATGATCGCTGAAGTATTTGCAATTAGAGGGAGTGTCTTCTTGATGCTTATGCACTAGTTCCACAGTAATATTTTATATGTTACAGATTACCTGGTTTCTGTTTTTGCGAAAAGCGATATTAGATGGCTCTTTAACTGGCGTTTTACTTACGAGTTTCGAGAAATGGGACGCATGCCTCGCATACCTTGAGTGCCATTTTATATGATTATGCTTGTGCGCATTGCAAACAACGGAATATCCAAAGTGTGTCTGTATATTTCATGCATGGAAACGTAACTGACAGCAAAACAAGAAAAACTATATTTTAATATTTCCAGCCGACGGCCCGAATGGAAAAGATGGTCTAATATAAAGGCCTGTATAGCAGTATGCGTGCGCTTTCAAATATGCAAAAAAATTCTCCGCAGGAAGAAGGAAGGCCCTTTTCGGGATATTTCCATGAGGCAGTATACAAATATTTCCGATGAGTCTTCATGGCAAAAAGAAAAACTGGCATAAGAATATCCATCATGCTGGAAAACCTTTCTGTGGTAGTCGTATTCAGCACAAAAACCATACTTCACAATGCATATCCTAAGAAGTACCTGTGCATTGTCATCGGAGCTGACGATAGAAGTCACAACGCAGAAAACGAATAGCAGATAAAATCCACTCATATCTACAAACGAAAAAAAACAATTAACAATATATCTCTTTTTCTTCACGCCACAAAAGAGCAAATTATGGGAACGACTTTGTGATAACGCTGTTGACGCATATCAGTTGTAATCATTGTGGTCGTTTTTTGATCGCTGGTAATACTGTGATGACTGTGCATTGTGTACATTCTCGATGGTATTAGAAAGCGCTAAAATGTCCGATAAAAATTATTCAGCACAGCTTCAATAGAGTTCACTAACAACAATATATTTCGATATCCTTTAAATTATCACTAGACGTCATTAAATTTCCAAATGGATGCTAGATATTTATGAAAAACTTATACAAATTGAATTTTGCAATTCCTTATCACTTCATAGAGCTGTGGAACTCTAATTGCACGCATTTCAGTTCATAAAAATTGCGAACATACGAACATTCTTAGGGGACTTTTGTTGAATTTTTAATCTTCGTTCGAATTTAATTTTGATAGGCTTACTGAGATTGTCAGTGCTAGGAAGCATGCTCTTGGAACATTCAGCATGCCAGCTAATTTCCTTTAAGTGACCGCAAATTTAGTCTAGCATCACTCGCGGTTAAACCCTGTAAAACATTGCCTACAAAATTACACAAAAATTACTTAGCCATCATGCGAACAAACTAATTCAAATTTAAGTATACGAAATAAAATGCCCTGATCAGGCAATAATCATGCCCATGAGAAATTCTTCTTAGAGAACTGACATTTATTTACGGATTTTTGGAAGTCGCTCAGAATTTTATGAAGAAAGGATTTCTTAGCTGCTCTTTACGCCTGCGATAGTATAAAATTTAAAAAAAAAAAAACTAATAACAAGGAAGCATTCAAAATGTTTGCAAAATTATGCTATATTTGCCGAACTATTACGGGAAACTCGATAGACTTTTATTCTATGAGATCACTCCGTTTTCTACTGAGAGCATTTCTTATGACCGTTGCTTTACCATTCATCACGAAATTGATTTAACTAGTATAAGTAACTAGAATGTTTTGAAGGAATGAATCTCATGAACGGTCGAAAAACAGCTGAAAATGAAGCCGGCAATCGAACAGCAAGTGTTGGTCACTAATGCGATAAAGCGCACCATCGATAGTTCGACGTGACGTCGGTCATGTTATCTCTGTAGATATTTGCTTGTTGAGAACTTTATCGCTTATGACAATGTCGACAATGTGATGCGCAAATAAAGTTTTATCTTTTTCACTAGTTAAACAAAAAGTGTCTACAAAGAACAATGTTGGCAAGCAAATTGAAGTTCGGTTGATTTTTCATATCAAAGTAACCAACGAAAGAATTGTCCTTGTCTGATGTAGAACAAATAACCCGACGACACTATCATAGAATATCAGCGCTGCATAGAGGGCCTTTCATTTGATAATGACAGACCGAAAGGCTACTCGAATAATCAAGGGTCTATTATAGATAAGCAAAACACGCTCGCATGGATAACTTTTAAGATTACCATTTTTTAAAGTAAGGTGTTCTTAAATGATCATAGGGAGCTAGCTGTTCATGCATAGAGGAGTCACAGGCTTATCGAACAGTCTTTTATGAAGAGTCGGATGTGTTCTACAAATATTCCTTGAAACAAATATACTTATGAATTCTGATGATCTAAAATATGAAAAAACACGAAGTAGGTATCATTTAAGTATTGCATGCGTGGCTGCTTCATGCTATATTTGTTTTGTATCTTCGCGTCTCATCGTAATGAATATCATTTGGCCGCAACATATCTTTTCTATCTGTTATGACTTTGGTAGCTATTTTTTAATTGAGTCCCCATTATGTGGACAATTTGCGCATCTGCTCTCTTATGAGCATTGCAAAAAGTATTATTGATAGCAGTGTGCGTTCGACCACCAACTGTTAAATGTCATGTGACAAAACTTTAGATTCTTTACCTTATAACTTGTGATTTAAACACCACGACTCGTGTATTTTTCTTAGCGATCTAATTTCGCAACCAATGCCTGGGAATTACAAACAAACAAAGGCAGCTGTAATTTCAGCGATTCCCGTCCACACATGATTGTTGTGATCAGTTTCGGAACGCCTGGTGGTTAGCCCGCTAGCGATCCGTGAGATTACTTGAATGAAACTGAAGATTACGTAAACGAAACGGCCTACGAGATAAACTTTTCAAGATAGAATCATCGAATGCGAAATATCTTGTCATTTATATGCACCTTGAGAAACATGCATGAATCGTCGTCGTATTTGCATATCATGCATATCGTTATCACCGGAAGTACGCTCGATATTATGAAAAGTGTACTGTTCTTTAAACAGCATATTTGCGTCAGGGAATTTTTGTTAGCAATTTTGACGCAAAAGACGATGTGAGAATAGTGTCTGCGACGATGCTTAAATCACAGCAACGTACCGTTAATGGTTATAGAAAAAGTCTTGATTGTGATAACATAAAGCAGACAATTCCCTTATCGCCGCCTATTGTCATCATTCGAACAGGAAGACCGATTGCGCATTAGCAAAAGGATCGTTGTGTTGAAAAACGATGATTATCTTCTAAGAAAGAAATTCTATTTGTTTTGAGCCGTTTTTATTTTTAAGTTGTGACGTCAAACAGCGATCAATATAGAATCGATCTATGAGGAAATCTTTCAATAATTAGCTTAGAATTTACAAGTAAAATGCTCTTCGGCATTTTCAGCGATATCTTTTTTTGCTAAAACCAATAGCGTTCTTTCTAATGACATTTTCGCCTCCGAGCCAATCGCTACTATACTCGCATATTGCTGTTTGGTAAGAAACATTCCATTTTACTTGATTGGTAGCACATTACTGCTGCAGTAAAAAAACCTTAGATGCGTTTTAAATAATTGAGACATTTTTAAAGTTGTACAGTCGATTAGATGAGACTCTCAACCGCATTAACAAAATCAGACGTCATAGAAGAAAGTTATTATCTTACTGGAAAGCAGCTGTGAACCAGTTGCGCTCTATTTGATTCAATGCGTAATTTTCGATTGCCTACAAATAACAGTCGGTTTTGTGATGTACGATAAATTGCTCACGGACGTATGAAATCGGTACTGTTTAATAAATATAGTAATGAGTCGTTTATGCAAAATTCTATGTAAAAGTGCCCATGAATGGCATAGCAAGACATGTAGTGGTTAGTAAAACCATAGTTTATGGTTCCGAGCTAATTTATATTGCTAATTTGCCGTTTCCTTGATGCCCTCACTGCCTAACAATGCAATGAGATGATCATACCTCTCAAATATTTCGCTTAGAAACACACCACACACATACACACACACAACGCAAACAGAAACACAAACACACAGACATAGACATGGACACAGACATAGGCATAGACGCAGACATGGACACAGACATAGACAAAGATATAGACATAGACGTAGACGTGGACATAGACGTAGACAAACATAGACATAGACACGGACATACACATATACACACATATATACATATATACATATACACATACACATATACACGCATACACACATATACACACATACACGCATACACACACATATACACACATGCACACACATATCTACACACATACACACATACAAATGCACATACACACACGCACAAAACATTTTGCGACGGATTGAAACCGCTTCGGCCAGAGGCATGGCAAATTTGAAGTTCACAGACCAACTTTTTTGGACTCGTTCTACTCTTTTCAAATTCTCGCCGCACTGAACATTTCAATCAACCAATGTGCTTTTCCATGCAACCAGCAGAATCTCATCCTCACAATAGCGTTATGAGCTAAAGAGTTTCGGTTTTATGCGGTACTCTGATGCGAATCAAGAAGCTAATAGGTAACGTACTAGCTTCAGCGAGCACAACACTCAGTTGAGCGCCGTAAAGGGGAGGGAAAATTGTGCATTGTGCTTTTGACACACATACAAATGCACATACACACACGCACAAAACATTTTGCGACGGATTGAAACCGCTTCGGCCAGAGGCATGGCAAATTTGAAGTTCACAGACCAACTTTTTTGGACTCGTTCTACTCTTTTCAAATTCTCGCCGCACTGAACATTTCAATCAACCAATGTGCTTTTCCATGCAACCAGCAGAATCTCATCCTCACAATAGCGTTATGAGCTAAAGAGTTTCGGTTTTATGCGGTACTCTGATGCGAATCAAGAAGCTAATAGGTAACGTACTAGCTTCAGCGAGCACAACACTCAGTTGAGCGCCGTAAAGGGGAGGGAAAATTGTGCATTGTGCTTTTGACACGAAAAACAGATTGCTGCAGGGGTGAAGGGTGGAGGGGGAGTGCAACAATTGAATTGTTTGCGAACCACAGCGAACTGCAAAGTAAATTAACGCAAACCTTCATATCGAAAACTTGAGGAACCTGGAATTCAGATTTTACTGGTGGATGTAATCCAACTGGAACCGAATCTGATGGGCGAAATGGGAAGCTTGAAATGACGTCCCTAAGAAAGGGACGGGGGGCTTAACTTGTGGGGAGATGGTTTGCATCAAATGACGATATCGAAACAGGGCGTAATTTGGGGAGAGAAGTGAGAGGGGAGGGAGTGGAGAAGGAATAGGAGGGAAGGGGAGACTGAACTCGAAGGGAGAGGCGTTCATGTAAACTCCCATCCCCAGAATGGAAGTGAATAAAAGTGGAAGGCCGTACTCCGCATTCAGCGACTGACGGGAAACCGAATGCGAGTACAGAGACGCCAATCTAACTGCCCAAAATTTTTCAACAATTTTGGGAAAACTAATTCTCTGAATTAGCTGAATCCTCTAAGTTTTCTAACAATTTAGCGGCAATAATGTGTTCATTTAAAATTGTTCAAAGAAACAACGCACGTAAACGAACGAAGAGAGTTTTTTCCCGTGCTGCAAAAGATTATCATAAGATGCATGTTGCTGATATATGGCAATAAAAATCTGCTTCTGTTAATTTCTTTTGTGTTCGCGGATCGCCATTGTTGTGCTGGTCGTTAGATGAGGCGAGGCGAAGCTGATTAAAAGACGTCCAATGGATCAGGTCGTGCAGACCTTTCTTCTCAGTCACGCCGAACCCGATGCTGGAAGAGGTCGAAATCACCAGCAGAGCTTTTCATAGGCCACAAACTCCGAAGAACGCAATCTCCACTCAGTCCGACAGTTCTTCACAAGCCAACAGTCGAGAATAAACGGATGGAGCGAAAGTTCAACCGACACAACAGTGTCGAAACCGCACGTTAAAGGGTGGTGTTCCAGACCTTGTTTGCACTTAGCAAGGGCAACGAGTTAGGTGGACGACGGGGATAGTGCTCAGACGGGTTGGACGCGTACTATACAAGACACTCGTCAAAGGGAATCCATGCATCCAACACGCCAATCAGCTCAGGAATGGCTTCGCATATCCAGATCGCGACCAATGGGACGATCTTCTGACGCTCTTCGAAATCTTCGATGTGCAGCGGCCATCACTTTCGTCACCCCAAGAAGATGCCCAACTATTAATATTTCACAACCGTTCCATCACAACAACGCTGGCCCAACTATTTTAGTCTCCTCTTCCCTCAGTTGTTCAAGTGTCTGTGTCTTCCGCCTGTCGGATGCGCTCACTACTGGCTCTACGAGTGCTGGTATAACTTGTGTTGTTCTGTTCTGCTGTGTGATCATTAGTCACCGATCAACGTCTATTAATCATGTTCGCTTCGCCTCACCCAACGACCAACACAACAATGGCGATCCGCAAACACAACAATCTCAAAATCGTTTTCCGTCGTTTCATTCAAGCGTGTTAAATGTACCCTTGCCGACACATCAACATTTTTTACTTTGCGCAAAAAAAATATCTTTTTCAAAGCTTTCCGAGCAAATTCACAGAGGTGTCCTTGCTCTAAACTGAGTCTTCAATTCTTACTTCTAAGAAAGTTGGCTGCAAAATGCGAATCACGTTTAAACACGATTTTCTGCGTAAGACCAGTGATTTTCAAGTTTTGGCGGTCACTTTTTGAATTGAAACTGCGAAGTGTGCGCTTGAAACCTCGAGGTTTTTGTAGAGAGGTAGTTATATGTGTTGGAAGGGAGGATGGGTTTTTCTCTTTCTTTTTTTTTTTTAAGAAAATTCCTTCGAGAAGGTTTTGAGGTTGACATAAAAACTGTGATAATGTAGAATTTAAGCGCTTCCACGAGTTCATCTGAATGGGTATGGAGAAGGTATTGTGGCGCTATGCTACAGAAAACGAGCCATACCTATATGATGTTAGTTTGTCTCTTAGTAAAGTGAGACTCATGTACGAGTTCAACGGCGGGTATCTCTATTCGATGTGTCCGCAGTCAAACTCGCAGATGAATCGACACTTTCTCGTGAGTGGGCGTAGCTGTATTACTATGTAGTTATTGATGCACATATCAACCATAGCTGTTCTCGGTTGTCGATAGAGAATACCGAAATACAACGAATATGACGTATACATGTTTAGATGTATTGCATGCGCTCGTAGGAATGGCTTGATTGCTACTTTTTTTTGCAGTCGGCACTATCACCATTTCAGCGTTGTGTAACAATGGAAACGACATAAGAACGTTGAACCGTCAATTGGCGTTGCATTGCTTTTTTTTGTTTTTGCGCGATTTGCAGACCAAATATAGTTGAATACCGTCAGTGCAGTGAGTTGGAAAAAAAATAAAGGTAGAGCAAACGGTAGGAGGTCACTTTTTGAGATCAAAAGATGCGAGAAGCGCGCGCTGTGCCAGTCAATAGGAGCATGGCCTGCTCAGTACAAGTATAGGAAGAGACACAGCCCAGTTTAGTTGCACTTTGTAATTTGATTGTAGCTCTTAGTGGTGGTACATGGCGCTCGGAATGCTGAGTTTAAGCGATGAAGTTATCATTTCAGCAAAATGGGCGATAGGAAGGCTGCGCTAAAAGAGGTACCTGATGTGGTCCGAAATCCGCAGAGTGGGAAGCAGTTCGCAAAGGGTCGATTCCTTGGCAAAGGTGGTTTCGCTCGGTGCTATGAGCTTATGGACACCGAAACAAGGGTCGTTTACGCTGGCAAAATTGTCTCCAAAACTCTGCTCATCAAGAAACATCAACGTGACAAGGTAATTTTTTGTTGTGTTCGAGCTGGCAACGTGTAAGGCATTGATGTGCCTAACTACCTCTAACAGCGGACGATAAATTCAAACTTCGGTTACTTTTTTTGTTTGCGTTTTTTTTGGTTTTGTAACTTTGGTTACGAAAAAAGCTGTGAAAATAGACAATAAGGGAAAACAGTTGGGCAAAGGTGGTTTCGCTCGGTGCTATGAGCTTATGGACACCGAAACAAGGGTCGTTTACGCTGGCAAAATTGTCTCCAAAACTCTGCTCATCAAGAAACATCAACGTGACAAGGTAATTTTTTGTTGTGTTCGAGCTGGCAACGTGTAAGGCATTGATGTGCCTAACTACCTCTAACAGCGGACGATAAATTCAAACTTCGGTTACTTTTTTTGTTTACGTTTTTTTGGTTTTGTAACTTTGGTTACGAAAAAAACTGTGAAAATAGACAATAAGGGAAAACAGTTGGGACAGCAGACTTATGCAGTTGAAAATCGAGACACAGTGAGGTTCAAAAATTGAAAATGTTATTCTCATCTGTGATGTAATAAATATGAGGTAGCAATATCAATATTTTTTTTTCAAATGTTCTCTCGTGTTACCGATGCGCGCATGCCGTCATTAGCAGCAAGCAGGGGTTGTTCTACACCAGAAAAACTTTCCTTCCCTTTCACCCTTTCACAGGATGTAAATTTCGAGACGTCCCTGTAATAGGTTATAGATAGAAGAAAACATCCGACTTCCTTCAGGAAGGAAAATAATTTCGAATTCCTACGCTCGCGAGAAGAATGGTTGTGTGCGTTCCGCGGAGGGGTGGGTATGCCTGTATATTCTAAAGGAGAGCTCTTCATGCACATTCTTCCACCAGATGTTTTTAGGAAAGAGGGCTGACGTGTCCGCGATATTGATCCACAACTTATGCAACTTATGTAAAATTTTATGTCCCAGTTTCCAATCTCCGTTCTTTCGAGTTTACTTGAGGTAGACGATTAAGGAGCTGGGATTTTGGTAAATGCCATAGTTTTGCACAGCAATTTGCGGTCGCTAAAATGTGTAAGGTGGCTGCATTATCATTTAGGCGTTTTGACTGTTACCGGTGCGTTTCACCTAAGCGACTGATGTTATTTAAAAGAGTTGCAAACGGCGTACTGCAACTGTGAGAAGCGCCTTCCTTTCTGTGTTTTTTTTTGGCATTTTTTTCGTTCTACCTCAAATGATTGTCAGCATAAAGTTGCTTTGTTGCAGATGACGCAGGAGATCCAGATCCATCGGATGCTCTCGCATCCACACGTGGTAAGGTTGGATGGTTTCTTCGAAGATGCAGATAACGTCTACGTCCTGTTGGAACTGTGCTCGCGAAGAGTTAGTATTCAACTGATGTTGATTTTTTGCCTCATTGATGTTGTTTAAGATCTCCTTCGCTGTTCGTTAGAAAAAACAAAATGGAGCCCATAACTGTATAGTCAGATTGCAGCTCGAGAACTCCTTGCATCTGGGCGCATGCGTATGGGTTGTGCACTGCATTGTATGTTGTGAACGGATATTCGATTTTGGGCTCGTTACTTATACTGCGAATACATGCTGTGGACATCGGCTTTTCGCTTGAGCATGAAGCAACCCCGTTAATGACACAGGCACTTTTTTTGAAGTCATACACTCTAAAATAATGCATTTATTTGAATGGGAAGCGTTTTCTTTTTCCCCAACTCTCACAGTGGATTTCGTGACCGTTTGGTTAGGATTATCGTTACATAGAACGTTTCTGCATAAGGTGCAGGGGAGGGGGATAGCAGCAGAAGTTTACAAAACAGCATTTTTCTTTTGGTACTATTTGATTCGGTGGATGATTTTTGCAGAGTTCTCCATAAATTCCAGTGTGAAGAGCTATAAGATATCATGTGGTTCCTGTTTACTTTTTGTTTGTTCTTGATTGATGCCCAGTTATTAGGTAAGTTTGTTCAGACGCTTTAATTTGCTCCGGACGTGTTTGATTGACTTTGAAGCGCTTGGCTTGTTACAGCAGGATTTCATTGTTGTAGTCTATAGGGGAAGCCACAAGCGTCCAGCCGTCGGCAATCTAAGTTGACGATGAAACAAATAGGGCCAACTCCTTCCTTCCCTCGTCCGATTGGACAGAGGTGAAAGGGTTTGCATGTTTGTGTTTTAAGGCGTTTCATTCTTGTTTATATCTGTTGAGAGTCTGAAAATTTATCGCAGTCGACCTCTCGCTGTTCGTTCGACTTTATCCTTTTGCAAATGATTCCGTTCCAGGCATGGAAGAAAACTTTTTTGCTGATTCCGTGGTAAGAAATAGTTTTTTTACATGAGGCAGCGCCCTCAAAATGTCTTTTCTCTCATGCCTTCCTATAAAATTAGTTGGGCACAATATAGTCAGAGCAGGACAAGCCTCTTTCCACTTTCCATTGAGGAAGGAGACGAATTTTTTGTTAAGAGACGCAGAGGGATGTTTTTAGGTGAAATATTTTTTGCAGTGAACAACTTCTTTCGTGAGTTCCCGAGGTAGAGCACGCCACTTAAAGGAGGAGGGTGATATTGCTTCGGCGAACAAAATTTGGAGAACGGATAGGGAGGCTGCGCATCAGTGAGCAGAAAGCCAGCTTAGAAAAAAATGGAGTAGAGGTTATTTTCTAGGCGTTTCCGATTTTATATCATTAAATCGCTAGGTTATTCGTTTATAATTCAGAGCAGAACTTAAAAGCAGGCTAACGAAAACCCGTGGAAAGCTTTACAGCAAGCGGCACTTCTTCACAAAAAAAGAAATGGTATAGCGGAAAGAAATGGATCATAAAACATATGCGATAGTGGCCTAAAGGAAATCGAGTACACATCAGAGATCGTACCGGAACACGTTAAAATCGTTCGTTTATAGTAATCTGTTTTAGTCGCTGATGGAGCTCCACAAGCGTCGTAGGGCCGTCACTGAGCCAGAAGCGCGTTACTTTACCAATCACGTAAGTTGTTCCTTTTTTTTGGAAGCGTTGACCGTATGCTGTTGCGTGAATGTAGAATCGCTTCTGTATGTAATTTGCCTGCACTCCTCTCCGAAGTGTTTTTTAAAATAATTTTCATTCTTTTATTCATTTGGCGCTTTTAGAAAGGACGTTGTAAGTACACAGTTAGCATTTGACAATTTTTCTATTACACGACTTGAATTACATGCCATATGTAAACGCTGCCTCAGCCAAGAATTCAGTCAATTTTGGAGCATTTGCACGGTCGAAAATTCGTTATAGATTGTGTTCGTTTGGAACTTGGATCAGGAGTGCGTTATAGCTGCAACTTAAAGGTCGCGGTATCAGTCGCCATACTCATGAGAGTATGGCGACTGATGGAGTGGGGCGCAGCTGTGAAAACTGATTGCTATACAATGCTCCAACTTTAGCTTTTAGCTTAGAGAGTCTTGATTAAAGCAACCTTTCGCACAACCCACTGTCTCGTGCCAATTATCGTAACGTCGACTCTGTTGTACAAAGTGTGCGTCATTCGTTACGACAGGGAGGTAACTATCACAAGCGAAGCGAAACTATATTCAAGCATAAGCTCTTTCTTAAGTTAATTTAATTTCAATTTCTAATTGTTCAGTTACATTATTATGCTTACTAGGGACCCGGATGATGATAATGATTGAAAGGAGTTGTCATTCCTGTTTCATTATTCCACGTTATGCTTCCTGAATTGTCGAAGTTGCCGCTACTTCTTCCCTCCTGTCCTCATTACCTGTATCTCCGTCCTGTTTTTTAAGCACTTTTATTCCTGAACATTTAATGGTGGTTATGGTTGAAGTAGAGGCCTTCATTTGCATTTCAAGATATGAGCCATTGCAGGTGGTAATGGCGTGTATCTATCTGCATGATAAGAAGATCATCCACCGTGACCTCAAATTAGGCAACTTATTTATAAACGATGAAATGGAGGTCAAAATCGGCGATTTCGGGCTCGCGACAATAGTGGAATTTGATGGCGAAAGGTAAATGCAAGAAAATAGAAAATAAATAGTAGTTTTAAAGGTTTATAAGATGCGATAGCATAAAGCTTGCACAAAAGAAATCGCTGTTCAGTTATTTTGGAGAGGTGAAGGGATTTGATACCGATGGAAAAGTTGACAGTGGCTAACTATCATGACAGCACAGATGACAAGGAATCGGGAATTAACAGACCTATCATTTGTATAAGACGATGTGACGCAGAGAAATACAGCGCACATGGATTAGGCGAGAGGAAGTCGCGCGTGCTTTACGTTTTTGAGTTGCTGTGGCTTCAGCTGTCAGAAGTTTAATGCTCCGCTTTTGTTAAGTATGGTCAGTGATTGGTTCATTCATTTGTGCGAAGCGAATGTGAGAACGCTTAAGCGAGTTATGGTTGGAGCGGGGCATTGTTTCTTCAGGAGATATCCTGTGCTTCCCATTTTCTGTGCATAAGGCGATGCATTTCCATATAAAGAAGTACGTGTTTATATATGAAGCAGAAGCTTTTCAGTAGATAGCCGGACGAAGATTTTCGGTTGGTGAGACCGTATTCGAAACATGAATGCATAGCTCGAAGTTGGTTGGAAACGCTTTGTAAAGTATTCTATTCATAAGATCGAGAGGTTAGGGCAGATATTGGCCAAAAACTGGGGATGTAGGGGGAGTCGGGAATGGGTGATATGAATTTTTCTGATTGGAGATGTAGGAGGGGTGGGGGGGGGGACAGTGGTATGGCTGTGTCTGATTGGGGATATAAGGTATAGATTACATGACATGACTTTGTACGAGTGATATAGATTACACATACGGTTTTGCTGGGCATTAAATAAACGGAATTGTTTTTTAGGAAGAAGACATTGTGCGGTACTCCAAATTATATTGCGCCGGAGATGTTGGGGAAGAAGGGGCATTCATACGAGGTGGATATTTGGGCAATCGGCTGTATTTTATATACGCTTCTTGTTGGGAAACCTCCTTTCGAAACGCTTTCGCTGAAGGTAAGTTTTTGCAACGTTTTCAACGAATAAACAAAGGCAGTGTTGCGATACTTGATAGAGCGGTTCTGGTAGTTCTCATAATGTGCACGCTGTTCATTTTCATGGCTCCTTTACTACGCATTTGGCATAACCTTGTGAATAAGTAATCTTAACTAATGAATTTCACAAGGATTCTCATACTCACGATTAAGAGATTTCGGAAATGAGTAGAACGGTACTTGTAACTAGTCCGGCAAGAAGTCACTGGTCAAGACAGACAGGGAGAGAGAGAGTGAGTGAGTAATTTCAGCTATCGCATTAACAATTACATGAGATTTTCTCATAAGCGTATGTTATAAAGTGCAATTTTTAAAGGAGACATATCAGAAGATCAAAGAGAACGACTACATAATTCCAAGTCGGATTGGCGCAGACGCGAGGCACTTGATTGAGCGTCTTCTTGCGGCTGATCCTTCAGCTCGTCCAAATATTCATGAGGTTGTTACTATCCTGTGATCTTTTTTTCGTCTTTGTCGCTTCATCATATTGATTCAGTTCAGTCTGACCTACTGACATGGTCATGATGACGGCCACTTAAGTCTGCTAGACCTATTTTAATCATGGGAAGTTGGACAAAGAGAATAGCCGCAGATCCTATGAACATTCCCTACTGCGATTTTTCTAATCGCTGCTGAGCAAGTAGTATGTGGATGTCGTTATCCAAATGAAATGAATTCTTGAGGACAGCCGTATTACTGGTACCGTGAAACGTCGGCAATTACATTGAGAAATTGATTGTATGTTGTTTTGTTTCGGGATACTCTAGTCACATATTTTCCGATCTATGAGCGGATCACAGCGGTCAGGTGGTCCTTTCACCGTAAGTCTCTCTCCCTCGTAACTCAGACCTATTTTCCACGTCCTTCCCCATCCCCCTAATCCCTCCCCTATTTACCGCGCCATCTTGAGCATGCCACCTAATGCAAACTCTGAAGTTGTTTTGTGATTGATTGGTGCATTTTGACTGCTGCGACCTCATTGTTGTAAACGCGTGATGAAGTGGCTGGAAAGTTACATAGTGAGGTACCGTGTTTGAGGTCTCGACACTTTCGTTGCGGAGGCAATATTGTAGTTGATGAAAGTGTCGACTGAATAATGCGATCATTATAAGCTTTTTAGGTCGCAGAATTCGACTTCTTCACAAAGGGCTATTTACCATCGCGCTTGCCTACTTCGTGCCTCACAATGGCGCCGAAATTCTCTTCCAGTCAACTCGCTCAGAGTGAACGTCGTGTACCGGATAGCGCGAGAGTACGTAATGCGCTCAGCCCACGACAGCAGGCGAGACAAGTGAGCAAGTTTAAATGAAGTCGCCCCTTTCGTTTTCGTCGAGAAATCTTGTAATTAGAAGAGCCATCACAATACACACGAGCACCCTCTGACTTTGAGCACCTACCACGTAGTAATAGGCAGAAATGTCCATTCATTAGCGAGTCCTTGAGATGCGGAATAGGCAAATGATTGCGGCTGTTGTGCTGTTCTCCATTTGTTATTTCTTATGGATCGTTTAGGTATGAATCTAGTAAAATCCGCCTTTGTTTTAAGCTCAGTTTGACAAGTTAAAACCTGATAGCGAATTATTTTTATGCATTTGTAAGTTGCGGACGTTTCGGAGCATTGTTAGCGTTTCTCATTAATTTGTCATTTCGCAAGATATCTGTCATGTCATGTTCGCTACAGCCTAATGTGTCTTTCATATGAAGCGCGAACTTGCTCGGAAGTCTGTTCGTATGGGTGATTGAAATTCATGCCTTTGTCTTATGTTTAATGGGAATGCGATCGTTATAGGATATGTTGGCGGCACCCATGCGTACGCTTGGCACGGTGCCTGAGGCACAAGCAGTCTCAGCGAAGCCAGCTCCCGAAGAGCGAAGTAAATGGTTTTTCTTCTCGTCTGTTCTTGAATTTCGTGCACCAGTTTCAGAGTTACGATGAAGCCGCGGACTTTCGACCTGTGCTTCCTGCGTAGAAGTGGGAGAGGAGGGGGTTGAGAGGAATAGGAGTGAAGAAAAAATCTGTGGTTGAGCAAAATCACGCTAACAAAGCAACCATTAGTTTCAGGACCAACGCTGAACAAGCGTTGCGTGAGGCATGCTTATGAAGTAGAACCTGCAATATGGGTGACGTTTGGTTTTCGGGCTAATGTTCGTAGCTTATAAAATGAGTGGAATTAGGCTGTGGTTTTTGGAAATGCATGCAGCAGTGTTGCCGTGACATTCATTGTTTGACTTTTACAACAGTGCGCTTGAGCTCAGCCTATGGTCCAGCAGAAGAAGTGGAAGTTGCAGTTTTGCAATCCGCTTTCGAAGTAACGTCGGTTCTGCGAAAATTGAAAAATAACTAAAAAAAAAGGATGGGAAAAAGAAGGAATTGAAGAAAAAGGACTCGAGGGCAATAACTGATGTGCATAGAAGTTCGTTTCTCACTGATGTACAGAGTGCTAATTTCATCTTCGATTATTAGAGACAATCGTTTTTCCTTCTAGGTCAATAGGTTGTAACTTACTGTTTCCTAAATGCGAATTGCAGATGAGCAGGCATGCGGCGACGTACCATCGGACTGCTACCTGTCCGATCTCTATGCGCAGGTCACTGAGGTGCTTTCCAAACGGGCCTCCGACAGACCGGTTATTCAAGAAGGTATTGACCTGCTATATTAACGGCTTACCTGACTCTCGTTACTCTTCATCGATGTTTAACGTATTGCAGCTGGTCAAAGCGTTCACTTTGATTCAGTTTACTGCATTTAATTGCCTTGTTCCTGACCGAGCAAATTTTGGCGATTGTTGTTCAACTGATTTTTCAGAAGGGCGGACGGAGAAAAGATGAGGGAGTTCCTTGGAGTGGTTGCAGAAGAACTTAATTTATTTGTGGCGAGTTTTAGGCGTTTTGTGCATTATCTTTAACGAACATGTTGCGGTTGCAGATGAAGCTGAGGACCCGGCCGCCGTGCCAGTTTTCTGGGTTTCGAAATGGGTGGACTATTCGGACAAGTATGGCCTTGGATATCAGCTCTGTGACAACTCGGTAGGGGTTGTCTTCAACGATAACACCAAGCTGGTGCTAGATGCAGCAGGAGAGTGAGTGATTTAAGTTTCACCATCTTACTTCCAATTGGGCGAATGTCGTGAAAGACAGGTGCAGTAAGGTATTTTACAGTTGGGATGCATGATTTGGTTTTTTTTTCGGTAGCTGTCTTCGTGAAGCTGTAAGGTTTGTCCGCGAATGGCTTTTTAAGAGGTCACTTTTAGGATCGGGAATTTCGTTTTCGTAAAGTTCATGATGGTACACCGTAGACTTTTGAGTTCATTATCTTTTAGCACGATCTCTTCGGTGGACTGATCTCCTTTCTCGGGGCAAGAGCTCGCGCGAGGTTTTCCCCGTCCTCCCTGGCAGTCCAGCCTCCTCTTCAAATTTATTCGCCCTTTTCCTTTGCAAATCGTACCCCAAACAAGTTCTCACAAATTTCATTCCGCCGCCGGATGTGGGTTTCAGATTTGGAAAGCCATTTCGCATAAACTGTCCCCAACATGTTCAGTGTTATTTTCAAGTTGAGCCCAATCCTGATAAGCTGGAACGCTACAGCCCCTGTGATATAAGTTCAGCACCTGTGGATATCAGTTTTCAATCTACAGATATAAAATTCCCCTCCTTAGGAGGCAAATTTTATCCCTGCCACTGGCAACGAAAAGGGCTTCTTTAAATTGCTTATTTCTCTAGCGTTTCTCCATTCGGTCCAAGCGATCACCTCTATCGGCTGCACTCGTAAATAGGCCATCAACTGGGTAAATTGTTTTTGCAGGCAGGTGCAGTACACCGAACGTGACAACTCGGAACAATACTATACGATCTCGGTGTACCCGAAAGAGTTGACGAAGAAGATGACGTTGTTGGCCTATTTTCGCAACTACATGCACGAGCATCTGCAGATGACGGGCGCTAATATGGCAGTACGAGAAGGTGATGAGCTGGCACGTTTGCCCTGTCTTCGCACCTGGTTCCGTACGCGGTCAGCCATCGTGCTCCATCTAAGCAACGGAACGCTACAGATCAACTTTTTCCAGGTCACCTCTTTGAGATTATTTTGAAGACGATATATAGTTGTGCTCATTCTGAATTGTCATTTGCTGAAATGCTGCTGCAGTATGAGAAGTAAAAGGTGAGGCTGAATTTTTTGCGGCAGTTGGGACGTAGAGTGCTCTGTGTGTGCTATTAGAAGAGTGCAAGATGTAGTGAATAGGATGCTGTGTCGACACGTACTTAGTTACTTGTTTGTTTGTTACTGCTGGTAACTAGAATTAAGGCGGGCAGTACGCTCCATATATAGATGGCTGTGGTTGTGGAAATCCTAAGTTTACACTTTGTTCACTATGGGCAGTTGAATGCAGATTTGAAAGCGCAGCCAAGCCGCCCTGGCTGCCAACAGGCCATCTGTCGATAAAATTTCTTAGGCTGTCTTGTT
>JPKZ01002934.1:0-14313 GCA_000803305.1 Toxocara canis | reverse complement strand
TCGCCGATTCGTGTTTTTTTTTTTTCGAAATTCATCTTCTGTCGTCCTGATTTTACCAGGGCGATCTGAAAGCCATTCCTCGCGCCTCAGTTCTATTGGCTGCCAAAATATAATCTTACCAATTTTAGGACCATACGAAGCTGATCGTTTGTCCGCTGATTGGTGCGGCCACATATATCGACACAGATCGCAAATTTCATGTCTATAAGTTTGACCTTATGGACAAATTTGGGTGCCCGAGAGATGTCTAGTAAGTTTTCACATCTTTACCTCTGTTTGTAGATTGATTCTTCTTTTTTTTTCAAATTTTGGTGCCCTCGAAAAATCTAATCAGAGCCGAGTTGCCATTAGGGTTCTTCATAGGAGCGTGACAAATGACGTTTTTTTCTGAAATTGTTTTGAAAGTGCAACAGATCAAATACAGGAACAGTATGTTAGGCGAAGAGCGCTCTATCCGAAAAAACCTGACACCGGGGAGTATAATTTAGGGCACGGATTGAAGCCTGCAATGATTGCATCTGGTTTGGTGCCGTGATCTATCACTTAACTGACTAATAGTCACCACGATGCGGGAGCGTTGACTAATGAACTCTATTGCTCTATGAAATGTGTAATTCATTTTTGGCGAGAGCTGCTTTAAAGAAGGTATTTTTCGTACTGTTTTTCTGCTCATATTCTCTCCCTTCCAGTGGTTGAGAATAAGAGTGTTGTGAGGAGGTAGTTTTGGGTCGAGCGATGGGGAACGAAAGAGATGCTTTTGGCAAACGATGATGCGGAAAAAGAGGACCCTTAATCTAAACATCGCTTTTTGATAGAACAAAGCGTAACTCTACGGGCTAATAGCGATCAGATAAATGCGTTGGTTTGCAGTTCGCGATTGAAGTACGTGCGAACGATGATCGAGCGCCTTCTTTCGCAGTCGGGTACCCGACCCGGTTCACTTTCGACCGCAGACACACGCACTGGAATAGTCAAGAACGCTACACCGTCGCATCGTGTTTCCGCCAATTCTCCTCGTTGAGTGTTCACCCCATATAATTCATTCGTTTTGCTATTCCTTTCTTTACTCCTGTTTTGGCGAGACAGTGATTGGGTCGGTTAGCCAACCATCGATTTCAAGCGGGCGCCTTCATTGCAAAATGCATTTGGACCAACGTTTCTCCATGAGTTTTATTGCATATTGCTGAGTCTTTTCCGCTACTCTTAATGTCATCTTTCTATTCGATATGTGGTAGTGTGAGTGGAGGCATGAGTGAGCTGCGCAGTTGAAGACCTTCTTTGGGGGGGCGGGGGGTGAGCCTTGGGTCGTTGATTTGGGCTCTTTCGTGTTTTAATCATATGATTGTTTTTGCGATAAACAGAGCATCAAAAAGTTGCGCTCAATTTAAAAGATGGCGAGTGTTTTTTTCCCAGATTCATTTCGATCGTTCTTCGAATGACACTCGACAGGTCTTTTGTGAGATTTCAGAAGTAATTTTGTTTGTGTAGTGTTCATTTATAGACGGTGCTGTTTAAGTGCCCCGAGTCGATCTGCCTTTTGACATTTACAATTTTTTTTTAGAATTTACTAGCGGCTGCGGACAAACTATATTCAGATCTTTTAGTGGTGAATGACTTTCTCATGTGCATAACGCTTGGACCTTTTTGCTAGTGCCTTTGTCGGTTCGTTTGTCATGGGCTTTTTTCTTGAAAGTCTTTCTGCGTGTTAGCTGTTCATTTGTACAATTATATATGCAGCCTTCTTTCTTGCCTGTTCCGATTTTTTTGCGGTCTAGTGTTACGAAGATGACCAGCCTTCGTAAGTTTCTTCCAAGCAGCAAAGGACGCTTCACAGGCCGTAGTCTTGGAAAGCGCTGATCGGCTCATAAAATTTCGCTTACTTTCAATGTTTCGCTGATTTGCTCATCTATTTTTATCATTTCACACTGATCATTTTCTTGCCTTCTGAACAGTGAACTGCCCACTTTCTTTGTTATTGTTCTCATTGTGCATGCATTCCTAAAGCAATTGTCGTACTTAAATTGTTCGCATTTCTTTGATCGGTTATGGATAAGTGTGGTTGTGCATTGTACTTTTGGTGGTTGTAACTTTGTGAAGCTGTTTGCGGATAACCAATTGAAACGATGAGGAAGCTGAAGCTTTGAGTTTTTATTCTCTCCATTTGCTAGAATAATTGATTTGACGGGCAAATAAAACAAATTAAGGAGCTTGTTGACCTCAGCCTTCTTTTTGCCGCATTTTGATTTATAGTTATATGTTGCGATATTTCTGTCATAGAGAATGCGGCATGTTAAAGCGAACTTCTAAACACTGCTTTACGTGGGAACTGGTGCTTCCATGTTACAGGCGTCCACCATATACGCACTTATTTCTTCAGTGTTTCCTATCTTAATTCTATTTCATATTTGATTAAACAGTCATGTTTTGTTTTCTTGTTTTCTTTCTCATTCAGATAGTGTCCGATGCTTTCTGGATGAAGAGCGACGGTAGTAATAGGACGATGAACTAACGCGAAATAGAGGAAACACAGAAATATATGATTTTTACGGGGGTTTTTTTGGAACGAGAAGTGGAAGTACGTACTGATTGAAATACCTGTGCACTATGTTTTAACAAATTTTATTGCGGAGCAAAGGAGGCTTTGTGTTAAAACGTGTGGTTAGCTAACAGTTTATGTTTGCTCCTTTCATTTGGCACTTGACCGCTTTGCAGCATAACGATTTTATGCTCAGTTGCCCAGAGGTGAAATAGGAGGTGTGTTGCAGGCGAATCCAGAACGCTGTTATAGTGATCTCTGCGTAATCGACGAGGCGATGAATGCTATTTGCTAGCTATCTAGATGTTGGGGGTAGTGATCGTTGTCGTATGTATTGTTGACGTTTACTTTGAACACATCTATTAAGCAGAGTTTAGCATTGCCATTTTTTAACTGTATGAATACCACAGTGTTGAAAGAGTATTTGCGTTCTCTAGTACAATGCATTAAATGGGTTATTAAAAGTGTTTATGGGTTGTTGTGATAAAGATTGTTAGAATGGTTGGAGGGGTAAATGATTCACAAAGTTGACATCATCAATTGGCACTTCCATATCATCGGCTCAGCTTCTAATGCGCTTCTTTGCCAATACAACAGTATCTGCTCTCTGTGGTTGATGACACTGCAGCTGGGACCGTATTGAAATAAAACGTTGGAGCGAGAAAAGTGAAATCTACGGTTGAATGAAGCTGGACGTGCGCGCTAGATACAATATGTTAAGCATGGGTAATATTGAAATTTCTAGGCGTTATGGTTTCATCGAACTGGAGAAATCAGGTAGAATGACACCGTCAGATTATGGTATTCAAGGAAGTGCATAGGGGGAAGGGAGATAGGGATTGGGGATTGGGCGCTATGTGTGGTGATTGTATACACTGGATGGAGAGGTAGTATGATGTTGTAGCAACAGCATGTGTGGAAAGCAAGGAAGTATTCCATGGCCAATCGTCTCGAAGCCTTGTTGCAGTTTTTCTCACTTTAGCGAAATACAGAAAAGCTGCTTGTTAGTAAAGAGTTCTGCCATCTCCCTAATTTTAAAATCGACCATTTGTCTGCTAGCACGATCTGAAGCTGTATCCAACCGAAAACGGAGGGAGTGTGCTGTCTGGTGTATGGCGCTAGTCGTATGCGGTTGGTTTAGTCGCGCATGCATCGTACATGAGGTCCGGCAACATATACATAGGTGTTAAAGACGCGTCTTATGTCGTCGATTTGCTACGGCCGTCTTACGTTTCCGGCCTGTTACGGCATCTAGAGGAGTTTCCGTCCGCCCTTCGGTAATCGTGAACGAGCTGATGAAGCAGCGGAGCGAGCATTCAAGTGTAACATTTTTTAGCAGAGCATGTGGACGTGGGGAATACGTACATCAGAGAACTTGCAAAAATGAATGTATCGGTATTGTTGCTTCCCAACATAATAACAGTATGCGTCAAATAACAATTGTTGTACACCTTCTAGATGTTTACAGAATGTTTCATGCGAATTTGTTCAACATGAGCCCCACCAATGTTTTATTCTCTTCCGAAAGCCGTACGAAGTTCAGTGTTAACGTGCAGCTGTGGTGGCCTCGGATTTGCTCTTTTAGTTAGTTACTTGCTTCATTTTCTTAGCCGAAAATCCATTTTTGAAAAAGATGTCCATAGTTATTAAACCATAGGTCACAGCAGTTTTAAAAACCTAGGGCGTGTTTTGCGTCATAGAACGTTTGACAAGACTGCGAAACAATCGAGGATGCTTCACTTATGTGCACTCGCATTATGTTTTCGGTTTACTCTAGCTGTAGGAGTGAAATTTTCGGCATCTTTAACCTAGAGGGGGGAGGGAGGGGTTGGGTGAGGGGTAGGATGGTTTCAATATTTTGTTCTTTCAATTCTTAAGAATGGAAGAAGAGATTTTCTTGTCCTGTTCGTTCCAGGCCTGCTTTCTTGTTGCGTTTTCCGCCCATCTTCGGGCATTCTCCAAGGCTGCAGTGGAAAAATTATTTATGATTCGCTGTCCGCAAGTTCCTTATTAGAAGTTTAAACTTCAGCTGTTCCAAACTGCCAAGTTATGCCACAACCTCAGTCTGATGTAAATGAAAATCTCAGAACCTATTAAGCTTCCATGCGACAATTACGAGCGAAAACCCTTGTAATATAAAGCAGTTTTGTAGGTGACTGAAACTCAAAGCAAATAGTGAGAAGTAGTAAAGTATCAAACACTGTTACCGATAAAAGCAAGGGAACACATTCGGGAAAGGATTAAATGGCGAACGATAAAACTCAAACGAATCTTGTCGAACTTCCCCGCCGGAAACTGTATTTAAAGGATGCCGTCTTATAGGGGAATTACAGTCAGTATAAATTGAAGTTAGTAGCGTTAGAATACCGTTTTAGGTGAGTGTGTTTCAATTGCAATAGAACTACCCATTCTCATTGGCGCAGTTTTTGTTGCCAGACGTGTTGGTTATTTGAGGCTTAGAGCTAATAGACTGCTCATTGTATGACGTGGCCGAGTGACTCAACCGTTTGAACGCTGCGCACAATTACATATTTCAGTCGCATGTCGAGCGATGTGCTAGAAATCGAAACTGTTAACGAACCGATTACCTTTACTAGAGTTTACTAATTACTATGGTGCTCACTAAAAGATGTAATGACCGCATTTGTTACCATAGGATATGCTAATTGTACTAAGACGACAATAGTAGGTAAACCTAACATGTTCATTGAAAGTAGTGAAAAAATATTCCTACTGTACCGTTCAGATACCTGAAAAACTTTAACGAAACAACACAACATTGACGCGTTTCACTTCAACGTATACACCACATTAAATTGCTCTTCATTCAAGTTTCATATTTATTACTAGCTTTTCTAGAATCCTTATAATTATTAAATAGGAAGTGCTATAGCAATGTTTTGAAATTTCTGTGAAATTTCGCTATTTCAATGTTTGAAACGGTGATATAGTGCTGACCTACGGGGCGTCGTTTTGAGTTTGACATGACTGAAAAAGCGCCGAAGAAATGTTTCGAATGGTAGCGGCACACCAGGGCTCAAAACTCTACTATGGATAGGTCATCATTTCTCACATTTGCTGAGAATTTAGAGTACAACGTAGTGAAAGTGCAATAATAAGCCTATGAAGCTGAGAGTTAGAGTTGAGGAGAGGGGACACGAGCTTGAGGAGGCATCCTTAGTGTTTAAAATTAGGAATTTACTTCTGTTACCTTCTCTCTGCTTTCAGCTAAGCAAACATTTAAGAGTCAACCGATTCAAGCCAATGAAATCGATTTTACGATATGGCACCCTAATCAGTGCGACTGTGATTTTTCTCATGGTCCCAGCGAGTGCTCTAGAATGTTACGCTGAGCTGTCATCACATGAGGCTCATTCCGATATGCCGATTGCACGTTGTGGCTTTGGAACGGCTTTCTGTATAAAATATACCTTCCCGGATATGACAGGTTTTCTTGACATTATATAAGCCATCGACGCTGCCGATGGTTTAGCAATGTGTCCACGTTGAGAACCACAACAGCTAGTTGAATGCGAAATTTTTAATAAAGTGCTAAATCATTGAGAGCGTCGAGCTAGTGAACAGGGAAAAACATTAATAAGATAGAAGGCAAGTCAGAATTCAAAGTGAACCTCTAGTTCACTTTGATAGAAGGCAAGTCAGAATTCAAAGTGAACCTCTAGTTCACTTTGATAGAAGGCAAGTCAGAATTCAAAGTGAACCTCTAGTTCACTTTGATAGAAGGCAAGTCAGAATTCAAAGTGAACCTCTAGTTCACTTTGAATTCTGACTTTCCTTCTATCTTATTAATGTTCTTCCCTTCCTTCTTTCCTCCTCCATCTTGTTTCCTTTCTCTTTCAAATCTCAAAATATCCTCCCGCTGTAGTTGATCACATTTTGTTCATAAACCCCTGTTCTTTTTTCTGCTGATTTTGCTTGACTGTGAAGCACTGTGATAGTACTGGCTGCTTTGCTGCAGGCTGTAAAGTTTCCTTACCTTCCGCTGTTTGTATATGACCTTATCGTATTACCCTGAATCAAGCCCTGAGCGTTATAAAGTTCGGGGTTCTCTAGGCTCAGTGAGGAGGATTATTCGAGGGAGGGCTAGATAGAGCGTGTTTTATTTGGAGTAATGCGATAATTCTTGTGAGAAGTGGATCTGTCACATTACTGACGCATTAAGGAGCAACAAGTATTACACATTTTTCTTCGAAAAATCGCCAAAAGAAAAATAAATAAGGAAAGTGCATAGTTTGTGCTATGCGCCATACAATAACCGCAAATCACAGAAGTGCATGAACCGTTGGCAACTGAGGTCGCAATCTGTCGTACTCTAATGGAATCACTTGCGTGGCAAAAAGACGTATGCGTCAGTTTAGCTGTGCGGGCCACCACCGTTGCATTCATGAGGGCATGTCACCACCGTCATGTTTACTGCTCCTTCATAACCAGTCTTTTCGCTTTTGACACTTACTGGATTTTCGAGCGATCTTACAACTTTCGCACTTTCTACTCGAACTAAAGAGAGTATGTTTCATATGACTCATGTGTTTCGTATGACTCATAATTTAGGAATTACTGACACTAAAGAGGGGATGTAATACGACTGAAGAGGGGATGTAATACGACTGAAGAGGGGATGTAATACGACTGAGGGGATGTCCTTATGAAATGGAAACTTGCTGCTCATTCATCAGTATGAACCGAAATGTAAAATATTTTGTCATGTGAATAAAACTCCTTTGTAGGATAGGAACGTTGCAGGCTTCACTCAAAGAAATTCCCTTCAAGAAAAATTGGAATTAGTCGTTTTTAATTGATTGCGAATGCCAATGAGATATTCTTTCTTGATTTTCAGCCTTCCATAACAGCCCTTCCTGTGTCTTGTTGGGTTCGGACTTGCTTGCGGATCTTCACGCGTTCAAAACAAATTTAGATTCATCATTTTTGCAGGTACGATGGGACGAGTAGAAAGGAACTGTGACTCCAATGGAGCATGCTTTGTAGGTTTCCAAGTTTTTGGTTGAAGCTGTTCTCAGCTTATATAAACTGAATTCTCATAGTGCAATATGACTAATCCATTCTTACGTACGCATGATCTTAATAAAAATCCCATGAAAAGACCTTGGAAAACTTTTTCGGGTTCACATTATGACTCAAGTTTTTGCAGGCAGTCATCTGCCATTGTTATCTCCATTTCTTCCAATTCCTAGGTTTGGTGATGAGGGGCGGAGGCCGGAAGGAAATTGAGGTGAAGGGGGGGAGGGGGTGAGCGGAAGAAAACGCATTCAAGATGGGTCATACGTTGAGTGTAAATGTCCATCTTCTCCATTCGCCAATGATAACGTTTGTACTTCCTTTTCGAAATGTCTGAACATAAAAACGATGAAATCATCAAGCGTCAACCATATCCAGAAAGCGAGTACAATGGTGATGAGCTAGATAAGGCGTAACAAAATGTAATACTTTCTGCTATTATGAATGACTGACACAACAACAATCGTTGTGCTAAATATTCGAATACACAAGCATAAAAGATGATTTGTGCAAATATTAATAAAAAGAAAAATATAGCTGGAGCAATTTTCGCGAAATAAAAAGCAAGTAAGCTTGAAAAAAAAACTGAAATCAAGCAAACAAATAAGTGAAGTTCTGAGTAGGCAATACGATGTCCGTACTTGCAGTCGTCCGATGTCCGTACTTGAAGTCGTTCCAAAGACTAGAACAAAATCCCATCTTTAAACCCACTAAAAAGTTTTATGCGTTATAAATGAATAACAAATGCTCGAGTTGCTTTGACATGCTAATCTTTTTTTTTTGCAAAATTACCACTTGATTCAGGATTTCTTTAATTTTGACAATGGAGATTTTTTTTTTCAGAGTACCGGGCCTGGTTGTTTCTACAATGACTTTACTAGCTCTCAGCTATGCTGCTGTAACTCGGATCGATGCAACAGCGCTAGCGCATCCACACATCATTTGCTATTGTTGCTCTGTTCTGTTTTTTTAGTGCTTGCAGTGAGGTATTTCTAATATTTGAATTTGTTATTTCTGCAGAATATAGAAAACAATTTTTTTTTCGTTCATAATTTTCTCATACGTTCATCATGCACGATAATTTTAAGGGAGACATCTTTAAAATTTGCATCGTATTTTGAACAGAAATTTCATTTCTGAATGAGTTACGAGTAATATAATCGATTTAAGTCGGAGATATGCAGTGGTGAGGCTAACGCTGACTAAAGGCCCAAAGTGTCTGATTAGGAAATCAGCGATTACCTAAGGGTCATTTTGGGCAGTGAATAAATTTTGTAAGGGGACAGACATACTTTTTAAAAGATGCATTCTAAGAGGTGAAATGAACAAATCAATGCAGCAGATCGGTACATACTGTCTATATATAATACACTAACCGGTAACACATCTGTTAAAAAATAATGGGGGAGCAATTCTTTATATTGTGGGAGAATATTATAAGTATAATGACGCAACCGATGCGTATAGCTGAAATTCAGAATATACACTCAAGTTAGGCTGCCCACTTGAAAGTTACAATTCCTCAACCTTAAGTTAATGAACAGTCGTAGGCATCTCCTAAACACAAGGAAATCGACATCGCAATAACTTCTGACAACCTACTGCGAAACGCATAAACAATTCTACTGAGCCGAAGTCGTACGGTTTTACTCAGCGAGCCGATTTCTGGCAAACGATTAGAAGCGCATCAGCTTGCAAGCGATTAGCTTTGAAGATTTAAAGCTCCAGATTTTGACCAAAATACTAAAGATGACGGACCTTTTGATCTCTGAAATGACTTTTAAATTCATAAGGTTAGCTTCCAATACTCCACTTTATTCTGCTTCAAAAAGTGGGACAACGATTTCTGCCACCATTTAAAAATAACTAAATGCATATATAGTTATTTTTCGAACGCCGCAAAATTGTTGCCGATTCTGATAAGAGAAAACTTGACATCATGCGCAGCTAGTATGCTAACAAAACAATCGAGTCATATAGTACCCTAAGCATGCAAAACTTAAATGGTATAACTGTGCACAACCATGGCGAACCGTATGCTAATACCTATAAAGTTTTTGTGAAGCCATGTAAAGTTTCCTTACCTTCCGCTGTTTGTATATGACCTTATCGTATTACCCTGAATCAAGCCCTGAGCGTTATAAAGTTCGGGGTTCTCTAGGCTCAGTGAGGAGGATTATTCGAGGGAGGGCTAGATAGAGCGTGTTTTATTTGGAGTAATGCGATAATTCTTGTGAGAAGTGGATCTGTCACATTACTGACGCATTAAGGAGCAACAAGTATTACACATTTTTCTTCGAAAAATCGCCAAAAGAAAAATAAATAAGGAAAGTGCATAGTTTGTGCTATGCGCCATACAATAACCGCAAATCACAGAAGTGCATGAACCGTTGGCAACTGAGGTCGCAATCTGTCGTACTCTAATGGAATCACTTGCGTGGCAAAAAGACGTATGCGTCAGTTTAGCTGTGCGGGCCACCACCGTTGCATTCATGAGGGCATGTCACCACCGTCATGTTTACTGCTCCTTCATAACCAGTCTTTTCGCTTTTGACACTTACTGGATTTTCGAGCGATCTTACAACTTTCGCACTTTCTACTCGAACTAAAGAGAGTATGTTTCATATGACTCATGTGTTTCGTATGACTCATAATTTAGGAATTACTGACACTAAAGAGGGGATGTAATACGACTGAAGAGGGGATGTTAAGAGACCTATTTCAAGAATCACTTATCAATGCACCTCTTAGACTGTAGTGATTTATGAAAAAGAACATGCATAGCCTTATGAAATGGAAACTTGCTGCTCATTCATCAGTATGAACCGAAATGTAAAATATTTTGTCATGTGAATAAAACTCCTTTGTAGGATAGGAACGTTGCAGGCTTCACTCAAAGAAATTCCCTTCAAGAAAAATTGGAATTAGTCGTTTTTAATTGATTGCGAATGCCAATGAGATATTCTTTCTTGATTTTCAGCCTTCCATAACAGCCCTTCCTGTGTCTTGTTGGGTTCGGACTTGCTTGCGGATCTTCACGCGTTCAAAACAAATTTAGATTCATCATTTTTGCAGGTACGATGGGACGAGTAGAAAGGAACTGTGACTCCAATGGAGCATGCTTTGTAGGTTTCCAAGTTTTTGGTTGAAGCTGTTCTCAGCTTATATAAACTGAATTCTCATAGTGCAATATGACTAATCCATTCTTACGTACGCATGATCTTAATAAAAATCCCATGAAAAGACCTTGGAAAACTTTTTCGGGTTCACATTATGACTCAAGTTTTTGCAGGCAGTCATCTGCCATTGTTATCTCCATTTCTTCCAATTCCTAGGTTTGGTGATGAGGGGCGGAGGCCGGAAGGAAATTGAGGTGAAGGGGGGGAGGGGGTGAGCGGAAGAAAACGCATTCAAGATGGGTCATACGTTGAGTGTAAATGTCCATCTTCTCCATTCGCCAATGATAACGTTTGTACTTCCTTTTCGAAATGTCTGAACATAAAAACGATGAAATCATCAAGCGTCAACCATATCCAGAAAGCGAGTACAATGGTGATGAGCTAGATAAGGCGTAACAAAATGTAATACTTTCTGCTATTATGAATGACTGACACAACAACAATCGTTGTGCTAAATATTCGAATACACAAGCATAAAAGATGATTTGTGCAAATATTAATAAAAAGAAAAATATAGCTGGAGCAATTTTCGCGAAATAAAAAGCAAGTAAGCTTGAAAAAAAAACTGAAATCAAGCAAACAAATAAGTGAAGTTCTGAGTAGGCAATACGATGTCCGTACTTGCAGTCGTCCGATGTCCGTACTTGAAGTCGTTCCAAAGACTAGAACAAAATCCCATCTTTAAACCCACTAAAAAGTTTTATGCGTTATAAATGAATAACAAATGCTCGAGTTGCTTTGACATGCTAATCTTTTTTTTTTGCAAAATTACCACTTGATTCAGGATTTCTTTAATTTTGACAATGGAGATTTTTTTTTTCAGAGTACCGGGCCTGGTTGTTTCTACAATGACTTTACTAGCTCTCAGCTATGCTGCTGTAACTCGGATCGATGCAACAGCGCTAGCGCATCCACACATCATTTGCTATTGTTGCTCTGTTCTGTTTTTTTAGTGCTTGCAGTGAGGTATTTCTAATATTTGAATTTGTTATTTCTGCAGAATATAGAAAAACAATTTTTTTTCGTTCATAATTTTCTCATACGTTCATCATGCACGATAATTTTAAGAGAGACACCTTTAAAATTTGCATCGTATTTTGAACAGAAATTTCATTTCTGAATGAGTTACGAGTAATATAATCGATTTAAGTCGGAGATATGCAGTGGTGAGGCTAACGCTGACTAAAGGCCCAAAGTGTCTGATTAGGAAATCAGCGATTACCTAAGGGTCATTTTGGGCAGTGAATAAATTTTGTAAGGGGACAGACATACTTTTTAAAAGATGCATTCTAAGAGGTGAAATGAACAAATCAATGCAGCAGATTGGTACATAGTTTCTATATATAACATACTAACCGGTAACACATCTGTTAAAAAATAATGGGGGAGCAATTCTTTATATTGTGGGAGAATATTATAAGTATAATGACGCAACCGATGCGTATAGCTGAAATTCAGAATATACACTCAAGTTAGGCTGCCCACTTGAAAGTTACAATTCCTCAACCTTAAGTTAATGAACAGTCGTAGGCATCTCCTAAACACAAGGAAATCGACATCGCAATAACTTCTGACAACCTACTGCGAAACGCATAAACAATTCTACTGAAGTCAAGTCGTACGGTTTTACTCAGCGAGCCGATTTCTGGCAAACGATTAGAAGCGCATCAGCTTGCAAGCGATTAGCTTTGAAAAAGCTCCAGTCCAGATTTTGACCAAAATACTAAAGATGACGGACCTTTTGATCTCTGAAATGACTTTTAAATTCATAAGGTTAGCTTCCAATACTCCACTTTATTCTGCTTCAAAAAGTGGGACAACGATTTCTGCCACCATTTAAAAATAACTAAATGCATATATAGTTATTTTTCGAACGCCGCAAAATTGTTGCCGATTCTGATAAGAGAAAACTTGACATCATGCGCAGCTAGTATGCTAACAAAACAATCGAGTCATATAGTACCCTAAGCATGCAAAACTTAAATGGTATAACTGTGCACAACCATGGCGAACCGTATGCTAATACCTATATTTGTGTTGTGAAGCCATTTGATAAACTTCTTTATTTCGTTTGCATAGACCGAATCAATAAATTACGCGCTTACAAGAACTCTTCGAACCGGACACTCAATCTCGTGTAAACGATATGAGGGAGTCCGACTGGAATCTCAATGAAGTGGTGAACGTCGCTTGATCGCCAAAGTGAGCAAATAAGCGATTCTAGACTTTGTGACCGGAAAACTTAAACGGTAATGCGTCAACTCTGAGCCGGTTTTATAAAATCGTTTTAACGATACGATCGATCCTCAACGGTATTCGTGTATGAAGTTTCTAGCTTCTTAAGCGACGCGATATCCGAAAAAAAAACTTGCAGTTGGTTTGAACTACTCATTTTTTCATCTCATTCAGTTGGCCTATCACAAAGGTAATTTCACATGCCGTTGAAGCCATCTTCTGTTAAAATTTTCTAAGTTGAGCTATTTGATATATTTGGATTGCAATATCGTGCACGTATATTTGCTTTATTTACGATGTGGACCAACAAAGGGACGTAGTGCAGTGTGTTTGAATGCTGCTCGCTTTAGCGTTTTGTTGTCTTAGCTGCTCGAGTGCAGCAATCCACTGTTCCAGCTCTGTTCCCCCGGTATACATGCCGATGCGAACAGTCACACAATCGGTAGCTTCATATGCGCTTCTCTTTATGACCACATATTTATGCTAGTTTGATTTGTGTGCCCTAATTATTCGAATCGGTCGCGTTACTTTATTTGGCACTTCATTTTTTATGAAAAAAAGTCACTAGTTATCTCAACCTCTCATATCATTACTAGTTATCTCAACCTCTCATATCATTACTAGTTATCTCAACCGTGCGCATTCCAAAGTTGATCTCTCCGCGTCGCACCGTAGTTCGACACTACTTTGTTTTCGATCTACGATGACCAATTGCCGATCCAATTTTTAATTAACCGTTTTCCTCAGCGGATATTTATGTGCTTCAAACTTCCTTATTTCTATATATTTCACCGGTGTAACCATACTAAAACTGCTGTTTTTGCTTTACAGTCTATTCGTTGAAAATCTTTAGTGTGTTATCGTATGGGCAATTTTCGTTTTTGTTATCCATAATGTTACTCTAAAGAGAAACCAATTGTTTAAAGAAAAGTTGTTTCTCTTCCTCGTTATTATCATTATCATTCTCGTTATCATCAAAGTCGAAAACGGTATCTCGACCACATCGAAACACTCACCCAGCACGCTGTTTTCAGTTATCAGCGTTCTTGACTGAGCAAGTGCTTGCAAACCTAGTCATTTTCACCATTGTGATTAATATCGACACTGCTATTGCCACCACTGATTAGGCGTCCGTTTGCTATCACCGATGCAGATGAAAATTTTTTTATTCTCGTGAACCAGTGGAACATAAAGTGGTAAACGAAAAATTCGCAAAACACGGTGGACCGCTGCCCTCATTAAAACGAACAACGGCAGGAGGTTGGCACAAAGAGTGCGCAGAAGAACAACATAATTATGAATCGCATGTGAGCAACCGTCATCCCA
>JPKZ01002933.1:160276-175706 GCA_000803305.1 Toxocara canis | reverse complement strand
GTCACTTGTCTGAAATCGTTGAATTTATTGACGCCCCTAACCAACAACCTGATGAGCTGGAAAATGCTTGCATCGACCCAAAATATTAAGTCAACAGCGACTTCGCGTTAAATATGTTTATTATCGGTGAATGTCATTCTAAAATGGACTGCACAGAGTCTGTTGAGCAGTTTTGGAGGCATTGGGGTGCTTGTAGAGAGACGATAGCTTTAACTACAAGCACTGGTTACCTGCTCTATGCGGGTTGAAGATGCGCGCATTGAAGAAGGAAAGCGTCATCTTGGATTCCTGCCTCACAGTCTGTCCGGAAGACACCTTCTTGAAAGACGCCGACGTTGTTATGGTTTGTTTTGGTCTGTTAAGCGTTTCTAAGAGCCCAGTTTATTCAAAGTACGGTCAGGGCACCCGTGATTGTCGGCTAATAGGCAGCTGATAATGCATTCTGATTTTCACACAGCTTATGGAGCGCCAATGCATAGGTGTTTTCGTAAAATAAGTGGCCGAATAAATGTTACGCTAGTAACCTTCTCTGTAATACAAATCAGCAGCTCATAGTTGTATGCTGGAATTGCAGCTTGCGCATCCTAACTCAAGCGCGTTTTTCAAGCTGCACCCGCGGCACCCTTTCTCTCTCCGGTGTCAGACGGTTGTTGTAACGTACGTTTAAACTGTCTTATACTCTTTCTTGCACTAGCTTTAATCCAGCGCTTTGTTTTAACTTTCCACCTCATTAAGCAATTGCTTTGCAGAAAGTGGCCAGGCAGTATATTTCGGTCATGTTTTGATCGAACTTGAAAATCAGACAGGCAAATTTTAAAGCTAGTTTGCTAAGTTGAGTATATGCTGAAAGCGTTTCGTTCTAATGTGATTTTCACGACTTAATCCCGATAAAGAAAAAAAAAAGAGTTTTAATAGATATTTATTCGCTGACCGTATCTGTTGCCGTGGATAAGCTGTGACGGCAAAAAGGACTGAACGGACAACCAGCCATTTCCCGATCACAGCTCTATCGGTAAACCTAATCGAGCGTATTGAAATGCGCTTAAAATCGAAAGCTTGCAGATACCGGCTGGGAACAAACGGGCTTTGCATCTTTGCAAAAAGTGCTGTGAAGTTCAAGACGAAGACAGTCGGCGTATTTCAGCCGCAAAGGATAGGTAAGGTAATCCCTTTTTTTGGGGCTTGCTTTTTAAATATAACTTTTTGTTTGTTTGATATTATTTTATTCTATTTTTTGATTTCCTTCTTTAAGTGTCACTTAATCCTCTGCTATTTAAAGGACTTTCTTAGATGCGTCCTGACAGATGTACATTTTCACAAACATCGACATCCGTTTGATACGGTTTTCTTTCAATAGACCTGTTTAAGTTACATTGCTGAATGAATAGGCTGCGTTGCCTCATTAGAAGGCTTTTAAACCTTTTTTCATCTGTGGTCAGTTTATTTTTCGCCTGTCCTTTCGTCTCTTGAGGTTCAGCAGCTGATCATCTTCGATGGGGACGCTTCTTCCTTCAGTTTTAATATCGCCTGCAAGGATGTGTCGTGATATGTGTTTGGTGTAATGGTTTACTTGCTAAAAGACGCATCTTTGTTACAGACTTCGTAAGAAGCTGCAGAAGAACAATGCAAGAAGATCTGCAGTCGACGATATCATTTCAAGAAAGGCTTTTAACGAGTGCGCTCTAGCATCAACAGGATCTATGGGTAAGACCGTTGTTTGAATGGAAAAGGAGGGCGGAAGTAAATGATCCAGAACTCGCTTCGCTTTCACAATCATTTTGCAGTTGTGACCGCAACTTTCAGCTGAATCGGTTTGGCGACGTTATTATTTTTTCTTCTACTTTTCCACTTTTCCTCTTCCTCTTTTCTCACACTACTTCCTCCTTTTTCACTAAGGCGCTGCGGCCACATCGCGAAGTCGGGGTTGTGAGTTGCTACATAAGGAGTAATAGGAGGTATGAACTCATATATGTTAACCACTTGCATGGCAATGACTTAAATGCAGACATAGTGGCGTACTGATTATCGTATTGATTGTATATCTGGTCTAGTTGTTCTTATATCGTATGGGATAAGTTTATACTTGAGATGTCGCGTCATTACGATCGGGCCATTCAGTGCTAAAATGCCTCTTATCGCTTAGCACATGCTACCTCCCGTTATTTCATTTTCCACTCTCTGGGAAGGAAGGAGGTAGGTGCAGCAGCAATCATTGAGCGCATAGCCAAAAGAAACGGGAAGGGGGGGGGGATGGGAAAGAGGGTGGCAACAGTAATAAGGCAAGTTATCCTTCTTAATGTTCAAAAAGGTGGTGACACTGTACTTTTATCCGAAACGACTGAGAAAAAGGTTCAATTGAAACATCTGCATCACTCGTGAAAATTGCTGGTCGACCAGGCAGGCAGGTTTGATCGGTTTCAAAAACATACGTTTAGGACTGTTATGGCACTTCAGAGCTTTCCAAATTCGTTATGACGGGAACGTATTCGTGACTCATTCTTTTTGCTGAACATCAAGACATGTTGAGCGCGATTTTATTTTAGACACTTACTCCGAATAATTCCGTAAAAACAGCGTTGTTGGCCTCGGAAATACGGTCTATCATTTCAAGAAAGGCTTTTAACGAGTGCGCTCTAGCATCAACAGGATCTATGGGTAAGACCGTTGTTTGAATGGAAAAGGAGGGCGGAAGTAAATGATCCAGAACTCGCTTCGCTTTCACAATCATTTTGCAGTTGTGACCGCAACTTTCAGCTGAATCGGTTTGGCGACGTTATTATTTTTTCTTCTACTTTTCCACTTTTCCTCTTCCTCTTTTCTCACACTACTTCCTCCTTTTTCACTAAGGCGCTGCGGCCACATCGCGAAGTCGGGGTTGTGAGTTGCTACATAAGGAGTAATAGGAGGTATGAACTCATATATGTTAACCACTTGCATGGCAATGACTTAAATGCAGACATAGTGGCGTACTGATTATCGTATTGATTGTATATCTGGTCTAGTTGTTCTTATATCGTATGGGATAAGTTTATACTTGAGATGTCGCGTCATTACGATCGGGCCATTCAGTGCTAAAATGCCTCTTATCGCTTAGCACATGCTACCTCCCGTTATTTCATTTTCCACTCTCTGGGAAGGAAGGAGGTAGGTGCAGCAGCAATCATTGAGCGCATAGCCAAAAGAAACGGGAAGGGGGGGGGATGGGAAAGAGGGTGGCAACAGTAATAAGGCAAGTTATCCTTCTTAATGTTCAAAAAGGTGGTGACACTGTACTTTTATCCGAAACGACTGAGAAAAAGGTTCAATTGAAACATCTGCATCACTCGTGAAAATTGCTGGTCGACCAGGCAGGCAGGTTTGATCGGTTTCAAAAACATACGTTTAGGACTGTTATGGCACTTCAGAGCTTTCCAAATTCGTTATGACGGGAACGTATTCGTGACTCATTCTTTTTGCTGAACATCAAGACATGTTGAGCGCGATTTTATTTTAGACACTTACTCCGAATAATTCCGTAAAAACAGCGTTGTTGGCCTCGGAAATACGGTGTAGCAAGTTTATAGCAGAGCATTTGCGATATGTTTGTAGGTGCGTGTACGATTGAAGAACTACTAAGCTACGTGACTGGGCAAGCGCAGATGTCGAAGGGGTCTTCTAAAAAGAGGACACGCAAGTCAAGGCGCAGAAAAAAGGAGGTGGGCACGTTTGTTGCCATTATGGAATATTATCTTTGTTTTTTATGCTGTATGGACTCCTTGAGTTGCATTATCGCAGCCCGAATGCTATTTGGGCACTGTTTTTGCAAACAGATATCTGCTGATAATCTTTAAGGGATGTGACGACCCATAACTGAACAACGAGCAGCAAAATTTGTGCTCGTGCTTCATTCCGTCTTGCCTCCCTGTTTTTTTCCCTTGCGTTTTGAGAGCTTCTAATGTGTTCATACGCGCGATCGAGGTGCCATTGACGTCGCAAAATGAAGTGAGATGTTCCATTGCGTTTTACGCCGCATGAACGTCCATATGTGTTTGGGATCTTCTTTTCAACCTGCAAGTACGTCGTTGGTATAGGTGGCGTCTAGTAGGGGTTTGCTTCAAAATGTATTACATAAAAAATAGTCCGATTTTTCCTGCCCGCATGGTTTTATGGGCAACTGTGGTTGTCATATTGAGATATTGGGAAGGATCTCTCACGCTTCCATAGCATTAAGTCGTTCGTAATCTTTAGTTTTTCTGCACCATTTTGAGAGACTGATGATACACGAGCGAGCGTTTGAAATAAAGCGATACATTTCTGCGGAGACTTACTTTTGTGGTCTTATTGTGTTCGACTAAGTAAGAACGATTTGTTCGCTGTTGTGATAGGGCCGAATTCATATTATTGACCGTTGTGTTGCTCACGGTAAGCCTACACCGTTCACTATCCCCCCCCACCCCCCCCCCCCCCCCTCCCTCCCGNNCGTCCCCCTTCCCCCCCCCCCCCCCCCCCCCTCTAAATTCGGATTTCAGCATGATAACCAACTCCCGTCGAACTGCGTTAATTTTGGCCGTTTTGCTGTTCAGTTGAATGTTCTCGTTAGATAGCGTCGGAATAAAAGTTGTAACTGAGAACACCACCTAGTGCTCAACTGGCTTTCTAGACTAACGATAAGCAAACTGAATGCATTGGAGATGTCAGTGAAACGTCGAAGGAAAAGATGTTCGCAGTGGGACAAAAAATGGCCATTCCATCGTCGTGGATTTCGGTTTGTTTCGATTTAGTACCAGAAAAGTTTCGTAGAAGAAATGCGATTATCGTATAGTAGAATTGACGAAAACTCGATTTATTTAACGGTACTTTGTCAGTGAACATTAGAACGTTAATGCAATGTACAACTAACTGTTGTGAGTTGTTGTGTTCCCTGCCCGAGACGTTTGTTGATGAAGACAAACCGCGAATAGGCGAAGGGATACGGAGACTCAATGTGAGCTGGAGGGAAGAGAAAGGCGAAGAAGATCCCTGCCCGAGACGTTTGTTGATGAAGACAAACCGCGAATAGGCGAAGGGATACGGAGACTCAATGAACTGGAGGGAAGAGAAAGGCGAAGAATTTGGATTACGTCTTGTGGCGATCAAACAATTGCGAAATACTTGTAGTTGGGCAGCGTCTTCTGGTGATGAAACAATTGTGAAATACCAATCAACGACAAAGCTCAAATCAATGGCAGAGTACATAAGTGATAAAGTAAAGTAATCAGTGGCAAAGTACAGCATGAGTGAATATGGTTTACTAAGAGATAACAGATTTGTTAATGTTCTTGATGCGAGTTATAGTAGATTGCAAAATTAAATTACTGTTGAATCAAATATTCAATAATTTTTGCACAGCGGGCTGAAACCTCAGATTTTTGCGCAGAAGTATTTTTGAACTCATCGCAGTTGGTTTTTTCTGTTTCTTTGCGTCTCATTTTTCTCCATGAATCTTCTGGAACCTCCTAAAATTGCGCAGGATCCCGTTATTACCCAGAGGGGAGCGTGTGCAGGGAGGGGAGTGGGGTGAGGGAAGAAGGGATTATCGTTGTATGGTCGTTTTCACGTAAATACTGTTTATAGGCGGATTTTGACGAGGTGTTCCGACCGCTCATACAGGAGAAGATCGACAAGTTGAGTGGTTGGCATCGCCAATTTGAGCAATTTAAATTGTAATTTTGATCAGTCTTTTGTTTTCTGAGTGAAGTAATGATCAAAGAAGCTAACTGTGCACGTCAAAACTACGAAAATTGCGGGTCCATGCAGGCTTGCGCACCCGCATCTACTGTCATCATGTTACTTGCTTTTCGCAAGCAGAGATCTAAGTTTCAACCTAGGCAGACTAAAGGCACTCAAAGCGAGCGGAAGCTGCGGCTTTCGCAGCTGCGGGAATGTTTTTCTTCATGCGCTTCAAACCGGTTTTTAGCTCGATCTGCAGTGCAGGTGATTTTGACCGGTTTCTCGGTATTATTTTACTTGGGGACGAAAAAATTTATGGGACGTGAGAGGAGCTTTAGTCGAGCTTATTATGATTCGTTCGCTTCAGGAAGAGATTTTTGAAGGCTACCTTTATGAAACTTGAAAGAGTACAGGGTTGTGCTCGAAGTTTACAGCATACGCGCCGATGTGCCACGTGTACGGTATATAAGGATGAAGCTGTGCAGTTATAGCACTTGTTCAGTATACAACGCAGTCTGTTGCAGGACGATGTGGGAGGCGAGGGAAAAGGTGAATCAGAAGCGAATCGAGGTCAGAAAGTGTGACTTGAATTATTTGAAGAATTGTATGAAACAGGCGGGTATCGAAATTCTCGATGACCTCTAACTTGTTTTGCTGCTTTAGTGCTTCTCCTGATCTCCGCGTAATCATGATCTGCGTGCAGCTGTCACGTTGGGCGCTATTTTTGCTATTTTACTTTTCGGCAATTCATTTTCAGTTCCCGTGCGTTTTATAATACGTGCCTTCGGAAAAATTGGAAAGTGGATGATGTTTTAACTTCTTTAAAAAATATCCCTTGCCTTCACCTCATCATCCCTTGGTTTCAACTCTGGCCGTTTTCTTTTCCGCAGTTCCTCAGCGTTTTGCCTTGGGATGTGAACTGTATAATAATTGTCTGCATAATTTTGTTATCTTTTTCACTTTGGTCACTCTTTGACTTACGGGGTTTTCGTTGAGGTGCTCATTTGTTGATATGCTGATAATTTCATTGCGATATACATGTTTTACTCAATCGACATTCTTCGTGCCAAAGGACTTTTCCGTTGATGATGAAGCGCGATTGAGTATCCTTGACGTACACTTGTCAGCCTCTTCCATGTTTATCTACCTCGTTTTCATAAGCCTCAATAGTTGATAAACAGCATGGAAGGGTGGATAACGCGGAAATATCGTATATCCTATTTCATTCACTCCTTTTTTTGGCATTGGTTTTAGGTAAGACTTACAGGTGCGTGCTTGAAGTATGAAAGATTCATAAACGAAATCTGCTTCTATAAGAATGGGCATATACGTTTTTCTAAACGTATGAACTTGTTACAGGTATGGGTTTGATGAAAAGAATTCTCTGCGTCTTGTTCTGCCAAAAGTCGCTCGGTGATTGTTGCTTTTATTGTATTTCGTTTTTGCGTTTTACGCAATGAGCTGTCACTCCAGCACATCTCTTGCAGCGATGGCACCATCTGAGCCATTTTTGCGAAGAACAGTTGACGATTATATGGCTTTGGAAGAACTCTTAAAATTTTGCGCTAGCATTTCTTATTTTAAATGGTTTATGGTTAAGGTATTGAATTTTGGAATCCAATCAAATTTTTTTTTTCATGAATTAAATCCAACCCCCAGCTATTATTGTGGCGGATAAATATCGGACATGTGTCTGTCAGATATCCTCCCGATATGGCCACTCTGTTTTTGTAGTTGTTGTACTTTGATATCTTTGCGAGGTGTAGTATCTGTATCATGACGCAACCAGTGTGTCTTTATTCCATTTCCATCGCGTTCTGTTATTTTCATGATTTTTTTTCACTTCTACGAGCGATGCATTTATGTGTGTGTGTCATACAACGACTATGAATGAGCCTTATCGACAATGCACCAGCTGCCCTATTTTACCTCATGCACGATGTCCGCGTGTGATCGTTTCTTGATTGGTGCTCAGTGATAGATCGAGTTGAAGTGCCAGTTCTTGTACTCTTTGGCACTAAGCTGTTACTGCATTTGATATTGTCTTTGATTTGCTTACGCAAGCGAATTTCTCACTGCAAACTATTGCAAAATGACGCAAAATGAGTTGTGCACAACCATGCAAACATCAGCACTTGATCTTAGACCTTTTACATTGTAAGTGCTAACCAGAGCAAATTTGAATACTACTGTCGCTTTTAACGTTGGAACCTCTCAGCATTCTGTTGGGCAAAATCTCAGTGCCATAGTCTAAACAATTATTTAAGTGTGTGACCTGTGCTGTTATTATGTCGGTTATTGCATGTTTCATTATCATTTCCTTTGCAAAGCGTCATACGCTGATGCTGGCATCTCATCATTTCAAATATATTCTCTAACTCCCTTCCTATAGTTTCGCTGATTCACTGAAATGGGGATATTCAGTGTTAGTTATGAGCCAAATATCATTTTAACGGTAAATGCTCTTCAGTTTTACTTACTTACTTTCTTGAAAGGTCTTTGTGATGTGGAGGCTATCGAAGTATTGGTGATGCAAAAATAGAGGATAGTTCATTGTGTACTCTTGTCTTAGTTATCATTCGATACGTTAATCTTCGAGAAGCCTATAAAGAATCTTAAACAATGCCCTTAATGTTAGCAGACTTCAGTAATCGAGGTATGCGTCTGGAAGCGTATTGTCACGAACGATACTTAAGCAAATGGGAGTAGATTGAATCAACTAAGAATTGCTACGGTATTCCATTTAGATACTATCGGCGATTTTGGAATCAACGTCGACAAAATATGCATTTCTGTGTTCGCTGGCTTGTTTTCATTCTTCGTTGATCGTTGTTGCTACACTTACCAGTCATACTTCTTATATGGTCTTATTTGTCATTTAATTATTCATATTATTTACCATTTTTAGGCGGTATATTCGAATGTTTTTAAAAAATTGTATAGCTTGATTTTCATGAACAGTTTTGAGCAGTGGGCAATATCAATTCGACAATTATGAGTTGCAAAGTGGCCTGGAAAGGGGATTGTCATTGATAGGAGGAAGATCAGAGGGATGATTGATGATTGTGAAGGATCCCTGAAAACGCAAAAATGATACGAATTCGTTGCGAAAAATAATGGCCGACGAGGATACTCAAGAGCAAAGATGTTACTGAGAAGCGAGGAAGTTGACGTTGCAGGTGTGAGAAAAATTTTTTGAATTGAGTGGTCTTTGGTTGCGTGAATAAGGAGAACTGCGCATAGCAGTGAGAATATAAACGAACCCGACATCATAGTAAATGCGTACGTGCAAGCACATATAAATGCACAAATGTTCAAGCATATTTGCAGACATATTTGCAAAGTTGGCTTAGTGAAGTTCATTAATTTTTCGCTCAGGAACTCATCGAGGAACTAGCGCATATCTAGTGCACATATGGCAAGCTTCCGCAACAAGTATATTGCTACCATGCCTATGCAGGAAAGAGGGGGAAAGGGTGTAAATTCTTGGGCGATACGAGGGATCAGTTATTGCTTGAGGTCTTTCATAATTTTTTAATGACAGGGATGGGAAAGCCTCCTTCCAAACAGAGGAGGGGCAGGGGAGGAGGGGAGAGAATGTGTTCCTTTCTTATCAGCATGCAATTGATATTTACTGTATTTATATTTCCAATTCTCTTCCATTTTTCGTCTGGAATTCTTTCCCTCAACTTCAGCTTGTTGTAAAACTTCCGCATTTGCACACGATGTGCAAAATGAGGGTGTGACCGTTTCATTAAAATGATAATATTCGTAGTCGGCATTTGTGCCCACAATTACGAATCTATTCCGGCGGCAGCAGAGGTGTGGTCTGGAATTTCATCGTCGTGCCACATTTTCTTGTCACTCTCTCTGAGCTGGTTCATCATGTCATCGAAGTCGTTCTGGATCTTTCTCAGATAAAGGTACTGTGGACGATGCCGGAATCGACCCTTCCAAGTGCCCTCTTCGACTAGCGTTACCTGGAATTGTGCGTAGAATACGCATATCTTATAACGAGTATTTTATTGTGTATGCAACTTCGCTCAACTAAATGGACAGACATTGTAAATTGCGCGCAATAAATCAGTTGGTTTTAAACGAAATAATAAAAAAAAGGTACATACTAATTTCATGTTATTTCTTCTCACAATATACGACAACAGTCATGTGCTTTGCCATATCTGTCCTATCCATCACTTCCATTTAACGTTCAGGGGTAATATTCCTTTTACATCACATGCATATCGGATGCCGAAGACTTTTCCTGTTTTCTTCAAATTAGACTTTATAATTAAACTAGAGTTAAATCAAAAACAAAATTCGAGTAAGTGACGGCAAAGTTCCCAAAATTAATTTTTAGGTGGATCGCAAGCGATTTTATTCCTCAACATTCAGCGAATTGCGGATTTTAAAATTTTCCAAAATCTTGTTAAGGAGTTCTGTTGCTCCCATGAGCATGAGCCACTATTATGCCTAGTGGCCGATGGGATGAAATTTTCGATCATCATGTTTAAATGTTTTCTTTTCCTAACGTTTCATCACAACTGCTTTCCATTTTCCGGCAAAACATTTTGCAAAATGCCTACCGTTATGGTTCGATGTGTTATCCTCCACCCTCAACAACCAATTTTCAGCTCGGTCGCATCAAAAAACAGCCACTAAAGTTATTAGAGTATAGGCGGTTGCTGACCGTGTCTCCAACGTAGAAATCATTAAGATGGCGAACGGCAATGCAGAAGAATAGGCAAAGCACAAGAATCACAAAGAGCGAACCGAAGTCGGTGGCTGGTGCTTCATTCGTTGACAACAGTTCCTGCAATCTCCCCCCTTTTCGACGTTCAACTCTGTCATTAAGCAACCAAACAATAATGAAACTATGGGTGAAATATTATCGCACACATATGTGCGAACAGAAAGAGGAAGGCTGTATTGCTGATAAAGAAATTTCTGATGTCTTACGGCAGAAGAATTTGTTGCTAGAGTGGATCAGGAAACGCGTTCGATTGAGGAGGCCCAACAACACTGAAATCTAACAAAGTACCCCTATCGCATCAATCAACCGTCTTTTCCATTCTGACCGAGAGCATTTTATTGAGAACAAATTAAGTTGACGAGTAATTTAACAACACAGAGCAGTACCTTATTACTGGCTTCAAATGCATCATCTAGAGCGACGTGAATGAGCATAAAGGTAGCGAAACCGATTAGCAACATTGTACTGCACTCAGCACTGCCACTGCTACAGTGTTAGCGTTTAACGTAACTGAACAAACGTTCACGATGAGTGAGTGACATGTGCTGCGTATTTTGTTGACTTTTCATCAAACAAACGTCGAAACGTCTACTGAAGTGATCCGTTCGCTTCTGAGATCTTTCTGTCGGCCAAAATGCAAAATTTTATCTATGCGATTTTGATTTTCAAATAAAACGTCACTTTCGTGTTTATTGTTTGGTTTCGTTAGTTTATCGTGTATCGCATTCGTATTTCAATTTTGCATCATGGTTGCATCCTTTTTCTTTTTTATTGTTTTCTTGTTGAATGATCACTTTGATCATTATCAACTTCATTTAGAGTGTTCACTGCGGTAGACCGTTCTCAGCGTACATTAAGATGGGTACTATATACTTTATACTTCTCATAGCGACTGCTAGAGAATAAAGGCAATTTAGGTTATACCTGTGTTGTTTATTGTTTATTGTTTATTGTTCACTTTCCCATCCGTCACGATAGGCATAGTATACCTTTAACGTGCTTACTAAATTCATTTGTGATAATATGAGTAAGTGGTCGAAACATAACAAAGATGACGCAAGAAAGAGACAAATATGACCAAGCGCCTTGCAGTAGTTGTCTAGAGAAGATTTCATTCGCTGCGTTAATATCATCGCGCTGAATTATAGAGTTGAATTCTGTCCAGTCGATAAGTTGTAGTTGTTCATTGAAAGGTTTGAAGTTAAAATTGCGGTAGACTCGAGCTATGAACATTTTCGCGTTCTCCTCTTCCTCGTAATCGGCAAGGCCGCTGAGAGCACAATATATAGCTAGGTGATCGCTGAAGCATAAGCTGTTTGAGGTACCACTGGTGATGTTGGCGTGGGAGAATGAGATGCAAACATCTAGTGTATGTACTAGTCGTGTGGAGTGAGACTGGTAGTTACGTAAGTTTCGAGAAGAAAGAAATTGCTTTAGCTGGCCATTGTGAACATCACTATTGATATCTTCAATAAAAACCGGTAAAACAACAGAGGAGCATTCACTAAATAGAATCAGGTCCCAGTAATACTGTAGTTCGGAAATTTTAGCAGTAGGGGGGTTATAAAAGAGAACTATTACAAATGATTCGATTTTGATGACTATTTGCTCGTAACTGGAGTCGGTTGCTATAACGCCGTAGCTAAGTCTTCTATAAATTATGTTTTTGCGTATCCATACTATTAATCCGCCTCCGCGATTGCTCATCTTGGACGTTCTTCTATAACTATTAATCATGTCATATCCCTCTATCTGGAATAGATGCAGGGGTGTGTTCGCATGAAACCAGGATTCGGATATACTAAAGAGGACAGGGTGTTTTCTTAATATGAATTCTTTGAGTTCGGTGAACTTTTCAAGACATAGGGACCGTACATTCATATAATAAACTAACATCGCGCGACATACTTCTTTTGTACTGCCCTAATGATTTTTGGTCCTTCTGATCGAAGCGTGAGGTGCGCGAGATTGTTTTGGAGCTCGATTATCGTTGAGTGGAAGTGCCTCTGTGGCCGTAGGGATCGTCCCCGAAGATATCGGTGTCGTTTCGGTTGGAATAGTTGTAGTCGGCATCTCGCTTGTTGTTATCGTCTTCCATGGTGATGGTGTTTTCTTTCTGACGATGTGGAAGTGATCATCCACATAGTACGCATTCATATTTTCCTTTTTGTTTCGCTCATAGCATTCTTTGCGAGCATTATATTCAAGCTCGAGCTCGCGAGGAGTAAGATCGCGGCGGATACGGCTGCCGCGAGGTAGAACTTGCGCGAAAGTGAGGTTTCTGCGCAACGCCGAAAGGATTTGAGCTGGAGCGCTCTTGTCTTTGAAACAGATTTTGATAGGACGGGATTTGCCAAGTTTTCTTATTCCATGTCGAAAGATTTTCTCTATTGCATCAGGGGGAATCGATGCAGAGGTGCAGATTTTCAGAGCCATCTTTTCGTCGTCAGCTTTGGTAGTGGGTTGATCAGCTCCTTCTGGAGCTTTGAGAACCACAAGGTTCGTCTTCTTGCTCTCCTGTAGTTGCAATTCTTGAAGGGCACTGATGATGTCTTCTTGAGGGCAGGCAGTAGTAGTTGCCTGTTCCCGCTGCTCTTTAATTAACTTTTCGGTCAGCTCAGTTAGCTGGCTGATGGTTTTGGCCTGACTCGCAATCGTTACCGATAAGCGTTCAATTATATGCTCCTGCATCTCGATTTCCGCCGCTTGTCGCGCGGCCGTCGTTTGCAAATTTTCCTGCGCTTCCACCATGGTCGCCAAGAAAAAACACAAAGCAGACGGTGTCGACCGCTCACGAACCGCACAAACACAAACACTCCACGACAATTTAGGTTATTTAGGTTATACCTGACAATTTAGGTTATCTATACTTGTATGGACAATTTAGGTTATACCTGTATGATCAATTTAGGTTATACCTGTATGATCAATTCTTTCTTGTCAGATTTTACCGCGGAGGTTCGCCGGAACGTCAAAGATCTCGTATCCTGTCTCACCCTGGGTGGCAGTTTTACGAGGTGTTCCAGGGAGGCTATAAATGTCCCAGGTGTGGTGGGCGCGAACTGGTAGGCCTGAACACAACGAATGCTGAGAAGCACTTGAAAGTGCGATATGAAGCTGAATATGCGCAGGTGGTGCAAGAACTCAAACATCGCAAACAGCCGGTAAAGCGGGCAGCGCCATCGACAACGCCGGAAGAGTCGTGAAGGATGTCGGGCAAGGGAACGCAGGATGGTACAGTATCGTACCATATTTCGGCCGCCAAGTACAGTATAGGTACGCTACGATCCGTTTTTTCGGGGGGTGGTATTTGTACAGTATAACACCCTTTTTCGAAGGGAAGTACAAGTACAGTATCCTACCAAAAAATCTGGTACGATGGCATCACTAGTACGAGTTAAACATGTCGTTGATTTGGCAACAGTGCACTAACTTACTCATCCGCATTTGCGCTGTTCGGGCAGTGCGTATGGTTAAAAGAAACTGTCATATTGTGATTTGGATGAGCTCCTAAGAGTAAAATAATTTCCTAAAAGTTTTCAGCAAATATCGTTCAGTGCACGATTTATTGAGCAAAACGGTTTTTTAAGTGACGTCAGAAAGGGTGAGCACAAAGAAAGACACTACAGTTTTGATGTATTGGTTGATAATGTATTGGTTGATAATGATGTACATATGATGTGCTTTTCCTCAGATATAATCGTAACTAAGGATACAAATAATAGTGACTATAACAGTCGTATAATAGTGATTCTTCACATAAATAGCCAATCATGAATTCCAAGAACACCTCTCAAAATGCTCAGTGGATAAAGAGGACTGTTAGAATATATGGTGCTTCTGCTTGAAAATGCTCGAAGAAATAGTCTGCGTTTGCATTCGTTTGGCGAACGCTTTCTATGTTGCATATTTTAGTGAGATCTTTAAACATCTTAAGCATTCAGATTTGTTATCGTCACATCAAAACACCTTCAGCTGATCCTGAACTGTGCGCAGTCATTACTGCGAACGTCGCGTTTCCCAATCGCCATTCAAAATCTCAATGAATCATGACGAATTCCACAATCCCTTCAACGTCTATCAAATAAGTGTTACTCTGCATGCCGGCAAACAAATTAAACATATGGTTCGAATCACTTCCAAAATGAGAGGCAGTGGGGGTGCATAGGCTGTGCAGAGCCATTTGCAGCGAGAAACGTATTCGCTTACACTCATTTGATTCTATTTTCAACAAAAAAGTCGTTTTACGAAAATAGTGTATTACGAAAGATAATGCCGCAACTACCCTGAATACCGAACAGTTTTCTAAAGTTTTGATTACTGCGGAAAACTGTCAAGAAAAATAAGAGGAAAGGAAAGGTAAAACTAATTTCTCACCATCTCGTTCTTTTTTTTTGCATTTTGATGCTCTGGTACAGCCCATAGATGAAAAGGTAAATGATAGAACAAGCAGGGGTTACCAATGGGCAGTCTTGATAGCATAACAGCAACGTTGGCATTATCAATAACAAAGTAGTATAAGAAATGTGCGACCACGGTTACAATCACTCATCTTCGCTTTTCATGTTTTAAAGAAACTTCGTGTGGTTGGTGTGTCACATAAAACTATAAATCGCCTTCGTGAACTTCCATTATATTCGAAAAACCTAAAAATTTCATTGAATCCGCAAATGGATTATTCGCTGTGCCAGCCTTTACGGGTTACTGCCTTTTTTCGAAACATTCGACCAGCCATTACATTCATATCTAGCATAGTTGACGCAGTAATTTGCGCTTATAACATTTGCACGGTTTCATCAGTTTCGCGATAGCTGATTCAAGCCTTATATGCTGTTGCTGGTTATCCGAATAAATATTATACATTGCTGGTTTAGACGGAAAGTTCGGCAAAACTCAAAAAAGCTCATGTTCGTTTTTACATTCATATAAAAAGTTCATGAAAAAAATGGGCACGAAGAGGGGAGGGGGAGGGGAGAGGGAAAGGAGGTG
>JPKZ01002933.1:146205-158334 GCA_000803305.1 Toxocara canis | reverse complement strand
GTGAAGGAAGGAGAAAGGGAGGGGGGGGGGAAGGCAGGAGGCAAACAGATGGTGGGCCCGTTTATGAAAATGGTGCAGCCAAACGATACTGTTGAACTTGTCGACTTTATTTGATTGATATGGTTTCATATACCCTTTCTGAAACTGAAGCTATGATAATCGTCGGAGGCAGCTAATCAATAAACTCAAACACTTTAAGGTCAGCCATCACCTTAGCAGACAACTCACCCGTATACGTCGCTTGGGCATTCTTCACGTTTGTTGCATGCGGCCAACTCTAAAGAGCACGACACCTATCCCAAGCATCTGACGCTGTATGGTGAACCTTATTGAAGCCTATTTATTTGCAAGCCTCTACATAACTTACACCATATACTCTCCATCACTATTAGCTGCAAACAATCAGCAAAGAAAAAATCTCCGCTTCTTGTATGCACAAAGAGATAAAGCAATCTGAATAATGTGCTTTTAGGCGAACCCGAGGCGATGATTAGAGTGTATAGCTTAAGACCGATAATTATTAGGGATCCCCGCTGACTGTTTTGAATTCTACCCAGCATAGGTTACGATTTTTTATCTCGTATCTCACGGGAAGAAGCCCGTTGTTGATATATTGAACTTTGGAGAGTTCGCAGTTATTCGTAAAATTGAGTAAAGGATCTATGTACGCTCCTCCTCCTCTCCTCCTTTCTATGAGATGTCAGTGCAATCCCATTATATATTCTACTGAGTCGTATATTTGAAGCAGGTGAATAAAAATTTCTCAAAAGAGACCAAAGACTAATTAATGCTTAGGTGAGTAGTTCTCGAGCGCAATAGTTTATCCCCTCTCATCCCTCACACTTCTAGCTTTCCGCCAACTCACCTCAGCGCAGTGAAGGCACATCCTAACTGAGCACAAATCGTAGCAAATTTGCCAGGTGGATTCTGTTTGGCCTGCTACGGAGAGATTAGCTGAAAACTGCACCACAGTTTCTAGCTTTCCGCCAACTCACCTCAGCGCAGTGAAGGCACATCCTAACTGAGCACAAATCGTAGCAAATTTGCCAGGTGGATTCTGTTTGGCCTGCTACGGAGAGATTAGCTGAAAACTGCACCACAGTAAAGGTGGAATATTTTACTGAACGTTACAGAATACTGTAATCGGCAGTAAATATGCGATGGAGAATCGATCGTTCACTCGCGATGGTAGTAGTACGCGAAAGCGTTGATTAGAAAAGTACGTGTTTGCGCTAGTATCATCTTCATGAAAAAGTTTCTTAGCGCATGGAATCGACACCGTTTATGAAGGATCCCTTCGAGAGGGTTTTCCTCGTCTATAACTGGTGACCAGGTAGTGGATGCTGTTACGAGTATCGAAAACAAGGAAGTGTTACCGTCAAAGGCGAACCGCAGCAGCCGCATGCAGCAACCGCAGCAGCCGTAAGCCTAAGCCAATCAGTATTTCGTCCCTGTGTCTCAACCTCTAAACGACTGCTTTCTGCTTCAACGCATCTCGAAGTATATTCTCAGTTCACGCAGCATAATGAGCAGAGAGCCCTAATTGTTCGATCAGGAGAGTATACCTAACGAGCGGTTTGATGGCTCGTTGGGTAGAACCATGTTTAGAAGAAGTTAACTCTCGAGAACTAGCAAAGTGACGAAACAAGCCCACGATCTATTCTTCGCGGTTGCACAGCTTCTTGTTATGCGCACTGTTACCGCGTACACACTGCGATGTTGGCATGGTAACGCTGACAATCGAACTCTATGCGCCAACATAGATCTATCCGCTAAATATATAGAGGTACGCTTTTTGCATTGCAAATTAGTTTTTATACGTATACAAACCATGCTTTATCATTCGCATCAGCACATTATCGCACTAGACTAATGGACACGAATACAACATACTGTGCTTACATAAAAGATGTGTTACATACATATATTTTCTCCGTCATATATCCTTACGTCAATCATACACTGCGAAACGCTCGAGTTTCAGCAAATTTGGAGGACGTATATCGCAAACAGTGTTTTCAGTAACTTTCAATCCCCTAATGTGCATATGTGGCGATTCCATGTGAAAGATCGTATGAGTACATAATGCTGAAACTTTAATAAAATGACTGAATGAATCGTTTTGCTCCCAACTTTATCGAATATCTCATCTTTAAATTGCTCCTTTTGCTCATCCCCTCATTGCAATCGTTTCGCGTTCGCTTCCCATAATTCTCCACAAAAACTACTTTGCGCATTCTGCACATTATACGCTGAACTTTCATTATTTCTTGACGGTTTCTAATGCTTCTCGGCGCTCACCCTTTTTTATTGCTTGTTTAGGTTGGTCTTCTTTTATTTTGTCTACGTTGCTCGTTTTTATTGCTTGTTTACACTGGTAACCTTTCATTGCTTGTTTATGTTAGTCTTTTTTATTGTTTGTTTACCTCGGTCCTCTTTTATTGCTTGCTTTTATAGGTCATTTCTTATTGCTCGTTCAAGTTGGCACTTTTTTTATTGCTCGATTACTTTGGACTTTCTATTGCTGGCAGACGTTGATGTTTTCCGTCGCTTGTTTACGTTCATAATTTTCTACTGCTTGTTTACGTTCATAATTTTCTACTGCTTGTTTACGTTCATAATTTTCTACTGCTTGTTTACGTTCATAATTTTCTACTGCTTGTTTACGTTCATAATTTTCCATTTCTTCTTTACGTTTGTCTTTTCTGTTGCTTGTTTTCGTTGGTCTTTTTTATTCGTTGTTTACGTTCGCCCTGTTTTACAGCTTTTTTGCTTTGGTCGTTTTTTTTTGGTTGTTCACGCTGGAGCTTTTTTATTGCTTGTTTACGTTTTTCTTTCTACTGCTTGTTTACGTTCATAATTTTCTACTGCTTGTTTAAGTTGGTCTTTTTTTTTATCGCCTATTCGAATTGGTGCTTTTTTTTGTTTGTTAACGTTGTTCCTATTTTAATGCTTGCTCACGTTCTTCATTTTTTATTCTTTGTTCATGTTCGTCCTTATTTAGTGTTTGTTAACAGTGATCCTCTTTTATTCCTTGTTTTCAACGTTCTTCTTTTGTTGGTGGTTTGCGTCGGTCGTTCTTATTGCTTGTTTATGTTGGCCCTTTTTTATTGCTTGTTTAGTCTGGTCCTTTTTAACTGGTTGTTTGCAGTGGTCCTCTTTTGTTGTTTGTTTACTTTTGTCCTTTCTCAATGTTTATTTACTTTTTTCAACTTTTATTGTTTGTTTACGGGGATCCTTTTTTATTGCCTATTATAGTGGTCCTTTTTACTGGTGGTTTACGTCGTTCGTTTTCATTACTTCTTTAGGCTGATCTTTTTATTGCTTCGTTGCTTTGATCCTGTTTTATTGCTTGTTTAGGTTGGCCCTTTTCCATTTCTTCTTTACGTTTGTCTTTTCTGTTGCTTGCTTGAGTTGGTCTTTTTTATTCGTTGTTTACGTTCGCCCTGTTTTACAGCTTTTTTGCTTTGGTTGTTTTTTTTGGTTGTTTACGCTGGAGCTTTTTTATTGCTTGTTTACGTTTTTCCACTTGTGTTGCTTGTTTGCTTTTGTTTTTTTTTACCTTTGCTTTTGGTTGCGTCCTAACGTTGGTCGGCTTTTATTGCTTCCTTGTGTTGATCATCTTTTATTTCTTCTTTACGTGAGTCGTTTTAAAAGACAAACGTAAAGAAGCAATAAAAGCAAAATTAGTTGTTTACGTTGGCCATCTACCTTTTTCACATGCATTTTTAAATTTCTTGTCCTTCATGGAACGTTAATGCGAAGTGAAGTTTTGAAAAGCTGCACATTTCAACTCAGCTAAGTGGATGAATTGGTTTGAGAGGGGAACTGTATTTGTGGTGTGAGCGAAGGATGAGCGGAATAAGTGGGGTTTTATGCCCTGCGTCTGAACTCCCAGAAGTCGATATTTCCGTCCTTTTCAGGGCTTTTTTTTTTAAATTCCCGTTTTTTTTTTAATGCAGCACAACCTTTCTTCTTTACGTGAGTCGTTTTAAAAGACAAACGTAAAGAAGCAATAAAAGCAAAATTAGTTGTTTACGTTGGCCATCTACCTTTTTCACATGCATTTTTAAATTTCTTGTCCTTCATGGAACGTTAATGCGAAGTGAAGTTTTGAAAAGCTGCACATTTCAACTCAGCTAAGTGGATGAATTGGTTTGAGAGGGGAACTGTATTTGTGGTGTGAGCGAAGGATGAGCGGAATAAGTGGGGTTTTATGCCCTGCGTCTGAACTCCCAGAAGTCGATATTTCCGTCCTTTTCAGAGCTTTTTTTTTTTTTAAATTCCCGTTTTTTTTTAATGCAGCACAACCTTGTATGCATTTTGTAACGGGATCCCTTGCTTATCGTGCTGTTTCTGAAAACAGCGAAAGTGTATTAACCCTATCTGTGCACCCTTGCTCGTCGTCGCCATATTTTTGCTGTAGCTTTAGTGAAGTTGTTTCTTTCATAAATATGATCGCGAAGCATCCCCGATGAGAAAGGCTGTGAGTTTAAAAAAAAAAAGAATGTTCCGTTTGTTAGAAAAATTTTTTGAGAAGACTTTTGGCAACTTAGACTTGACTAATTAGTGATTATCTTTATGCTGAAGCGGTTTCGTTGTTTACTGTGATTCCGAACAGTCGCATATTCAATGAGTGAAAAGAACTCCGAATTTCGTTGTTCGAATAGTTATACTAATTTGAGTCAACACCACTTGATATCGCAAAACTTGCATTATGAGCATTCTTTTGATGTTGTCAAATTCGATTTTGACCCTTAGGCTAACTGTGTGACTTCTTCAAAGTGCGTTACTATTTTCTAGTTTCATTGAACGTGAAGTGGTCCACTAACTTCTCCAATGATATATTTGAAAGAAAATTCTCCAATACACATCAGAATGGCAGATCAAAAATGAATAAGACTGTAGTTGAAAGGATGACCATTTGATAGACACCGAATGTTTCTTGGCGATGACGGAAATGTGGCATGAATTGTGGTGCCAATGAGTGACAGAATTACAGGAAATTCTGCCTTTGCGCTGGACACACAAGTGCAAATTTCATTGACGTTTCAAAGCAGAGTTCACTATGGAAGCCCCTCATGGCACTCACCCAAGAAACGAGGGGCACCAACCGGCGCCTAAACTGATGACATGTATATTTGTATATGCATGGCGAAGAACTACAATGCACTGTCACGATGATTGTGCATCCTATACAAGTTTTTTTTCGAATAACACACTGCATGAAGAACAAAACCGTTGTGTGCACAGTTATACTGATTTCTCTTTGCTCTGAGTGGATCCGATCCGCCAACTTACGATCCGCCAATATATATATATCTTCATATATATATATATATATATATATATATATATATATATATATATATAGTGAAGAGACGAGAAAAATATGCCCAATGAGGAATTCGAGCAAAAACATCTTTAACATTGCCTTTTCATATTGGGCAAATTCTTCTCATCTGTTCACTTTACGCGCACCGGCAGTGGTGTCAGATGCCGTAAAACAGGAATTCAAACGTTCAAGACTAGTTCACACTTGCACTTTATACCAGTGAAAGACCAATGAACTTTGAAGTAGATTTTCGTCGAGCTTGCGATACATGCCGATTCACGTGCGAATTTTGACCATCTACATGTAGAAACACGGAGAACTAATTCACACATGTGAACCATTGTAGATACGTTCGGGTAAACACCAACTAAAGGTAATTTTTGAATCACTGCCATGCAACCGAGCTCACATTAACGTGGAAGTAGAAGTCACAGCTAAATACATATGGTCTTGGGCCTTGCGTGATTTTAGTAATTGCTTATGTGAATAAAGCGCAACAAGAAGCATTTCATTGAATCGTGGGGAGTGGCGCATTGCTCGCGTTTGACAGCATTTCCTGAAAACTTGTAATGACTACAGATCAGTAACAGATCAGTAACAGTAACAGTAACAAAGAAACTAATTCGTGAGACAACAAAGCTCATTTTTGACTTCCTCACACTTTTTTTTCTTTATTTTTCTGCGTAGGGATGCAGTTCACCGTGAACTGTGAGGCGGGCAAAAGAGAAGTTACAAAAGATTATTCGAATGTACGCTTTGTTAAAGGAGTATTAATGGTAAGCAATTATTCCTACAATCAGTTATTTTCATGAATATTTTATACATTGTAGCGAATCTATCGCATATTATTGTATAACTTTTCCTGAGAAATGAGCTTATCCCTACTGTTGTACTACTTTTCGTGCCGTTTGATTTCAATTGCTGAATTTCTTCAGGAAATTGCAATAGATGCGTTTGTTTTTGTTGTTTTGCTCGTCTGTGTTCTCTGTTTTTGCTTAATCACTTCCTCTTTTTATCTCATTAAACATGGTTCTAGGAAGATCACATAAAATTTTAGACCTTTTGTAATATTGGGTAAATGGTGTCGGTCTGAGTACTGCTTATACATTTATATTTCCCCTTTGGGAAATATTCACGAAATAGTTTCAAATGACTGAGTGTTGTTTTGGATTCAGTGAATAATTACTTGTATGAATTGCTTCGTTTGAACGTAATACGTTGTTCGTTGAAACGTTAAAACATGGCATGGATATGTACGATATAAAAGAACAGAATTTGATTCATTGCAATCACTTATAATTCGGCATGACAAGGACAAAGTGTTACTTAAAAATTTCGAAAGTACACTTTTTGTACGATACATTTACTTTGCATAGAATGCTCTGAAAATCCAACACATATATGGAAACGACAGACGCCAGAAGGCTTGCATAAACTTGATCGATCCATGCTCTACTTATCTTCACTCTGGTAAGCTCACTTCCTAAGTGCTGCTCCGCTATTAAACTTTTACACCAGTAATGATTTTTTTCCTTTGTTTACCATCTTCGTCCCAATTGTTGCCCTTTTTCTAATTTTTCGTACTCGTTAACTGCTATCTGCTTTTCTACCTAATCATTCCCCTTTATGCTCCACATGGTCTCCAAACAAATTTCAGGTCATTTCCCTTTTCAGCTGACCAAACACCGCAGCACGGACGTTTAACGGAAAACGCAAAAACAAAACCGAAGGTCGGGGATACAGAGACCCATGTATGCGTTGAATGGTCACCAACAGAATACCGTCGTTTATCTCAAAAAACGGTTGCTTCACAGTTTATAGCCTCCCTTCCTTTCGCGTCTCTCACTTTCAGTTTCTTGTCGATGCAAGCAACAGCTGACCTGTTTCTTCGAAAACTTGGCTGATAAGATAAATTGAGTGGAGGTGCACAAGATGAAATGCGAAGAATAATTGCATAATATTGGTTACTACATTTGGCTCCAAACCAAACTGAGTGATGAATTCGGCTGTGCGCTAAACAGAAATGCATTCACTTTAGCAAATGACAAGTGTTCGATTACATCAATGAGGAAAGGTGCCTGAATAAGATGGATGTTAATTATACAAGTTAATAAAAAAATCCCTGAACTCTTAAGCAAAAACTGGTTGTTCCTTGTTCACACTGAATGGCCGTTGTCTTTTGCGATAAGCAATTCTAAAAAAATGCGCTTTGTTTTGATAAGCATATATTTTATGCTTAACACAAACTTGTAGCATAAGGAAGTTCAATGAACACTATCGTTGAGCGCATCTCAAATGGTATAATCAGTACTTGTCACTCTGAGCACAACCCAGCAACACGATCACAAAAACGCGAACACAAGCAAAAACATCTTTCAAACTTGTAAAGGCCAGCTCCGTGAAAGAGGAATCAGATGAATTTGAACGAAACGAATTTGTCGCAGAATAGTAACCTCAATTCAATTCTATTCAATGATATTTCAATTCCTCCAAAATTTACAAAAAAAGTCCATTATGTAAACAAGCATCAACGTTTTGTGCAAAAAAGAGATGAAAACCGGCTTACGTAATGTTTTTATTTTATGCAGGTGACCTCAGCTTCTGAATAGAATTTATTCGGAAACATCGATCAGCCAATGCAGTTTTATATATATAGGAATAGAAGATTACTAAAAAGCTTCCGTATACGATAGGGAAATGCAATTTTCGAGAAGTGTTATGTTCAGATGACATTCGAGGAGAGCAAAAACGAACGTGAAACAAGAGGTTCATAATGTGGAAATTGTATGATAACGAAGACCAGTGATCACTCTTACAAAGGGGGTTTTTTGAACTTTAAACTGAAGTCCTCATATTCTCACTGTTCAACTTCACTCCACACATTACTCTGTCCTTTACGCACTTACATAACACATTCAGGTTATGTGCTTCGTTTACCGTTAGTTCTGGAAAAGCATTTCCCAATTCTATTTCAATAAAGACCCAATCCTTTACATGTGGGCAGAGGATGCTGTACTTTCATGGTATTCAGTTTAGGCGACAATGCCTTATTACCCTCTCTTTACCATACATGCTCAGTCTTCGCAAAGTTACTCTAAAGTTATGAAGTCACTCCTTACATACTGAAATTAGGAGATAAAAAGTTTATATATTACTGTCTTGAAAAAAACGCCATTAAGTGATGATAAGGAAATGCGATAAATTTCAATGAAAGCCAGTACCGTTTCAGCTCATCGCTCCGTTTGCATTCACTTCGAGTTGATTCAAATTATGGAGGGGGTGAAAGTCATAATTTGAAGCGCAACGGTTTTAGTGGGGGGAATTTGAACTTCAGGGTATCTTGAGCAAACAATCATTGCCAGAAGAATGGGAAAAGATTGATTTTTTAAAGAGTGAAGAGGTGTCGCAGCTGGATTCGAGGTTGTTCTAATATTTGTGAGTGCGCATGGCATGCGATCGTGCCAGGGCACAGTGGAAAACGGACTATAACAATCGCGTATTGTGGAAAGGATTGTTTGCAAAAATAATTTGCTAGTGCTATATTCAAACAGAATTGGGACATACGAGGTCATAAAAGTGATGCATTATATGATACCCCATAGCCCACTAGAAATATTTTTGCTTATAAATATGCTAAATTCTCTCTCAATTTGTGGCTTTTTGATTTTACATACGATCTTTCGTATGCGCATTTTTGAGCTATTATTTTACTTTGACTTTCTCAAAGAATGCAAGCGAACGCTTCCGTTGTCTCCTAAATACATTTCTGAAGGAATATGATATCGAATATGTAAAAGTAAAGAGACTAAAAAGTTATAAATCGTTCAACTAGCCGTTTTGAAGCACGACTACAGACGGGATATCACTATTATTTTTCTCCGTGAAAGCACTGCCCCTTCAGCAACAGATATGTTTTAAAAAATATTTACGCTCGTAGGCTAAATTTGAAGTCTGCTGCCTATTTGCCTCGATAGTATGTCTTGGCTATAATTTTTGAAAATATTACCAGTCTATGTTGCAACGATTTAGGTAGTTGCTGATCGACTGATTCATGCTACATTGAAAAACAAAGCAAACGCATATTGCATCACAGTTAAACAACATACATAAATTGTACAAGAGATGATCGCTAGCTGGCAACGAATGCAAACGTTCGAAAAGTGTGCATAACGGAACACAGTGGTTCATTTAGGTTTGTACAGGCAAGCGTCGTTCACGATATTTGTGTAATTATTGCGTAATGGCATATCATTTGATGTTTCGTAGTTGAAGTTAAACGCATTTTAAGATTCGTTTAAGGCTTTCATATGCTCATCTGCTGCTGCTAATTTCGTGTGCGTTCACTTTGTAATTAACTTTTAACTTTCGTTGATTGCTTCTTGGAAACATTTTAGAAAAGATGAACGTTTGATTTGACGCTAACATTAGCTGAACTGTCGTCTTTACCGATAAAGCATAAGGACGTATTGCTGATGAGAGAGTTTTCGCATAAAAGGATGAAAAATGGGAAAAAGTTTACTTTCACTGCAGTGCACTCTTCAGGTCTTCGATTAAATCTCATGTGGTTCCCATTCGATAATCATTTACTCTATCGTCTCCATTACAATCATCTTCCTGTTCCAGTAGACGTAGTTTTGAATATGAAACAGAATGCTTGTTATAGATGGAAACACAACTTTGCCTTAAAGCAACTGAATCTATTGTTTGACTCATCCTTCAACCCTCCATTTCCCGCAGTGTTGGTTACTGTGTAATTTTGCAAATATGTGCTTACTTGAGTCTAAATGTTCATGAAAACAGGTTTTAAAAAAATCGCATTCAACGTTCAGAAACGAGATCGTGAGTACGTGCAAATGGGCTTGCTATATACTCGACTCATCGTCAACTTTTTGTCCTCTCTCGAAACCTACTTCATACATAACGGCAACCTGAGAAGAAGCGGGATAGGAAAGATGCACAGGTGAGATTAGGTGAGAGGGAAAATGCAGAAGACTGAGGTTGTCTAGAAGAGAAACAGCCTGATTTTTTGCCTTGTATGCCCAGATTTGGAAAGTGTGTTTAGGCTATGTGTCTTTAGTTTAAGAGGACAAGAGTTGTGCTATAAAAATTCCTCGTCATCGACAGTACAGCCGCATATTTTGTAGGGGACGCTGTTTGCCATTCTTGTCCGATGAGGATGCTCCCAGTATGCACTTTTTCATCAACAGTTCTTAGCCAACACCGTTCAAAGCCTACCGTAGCCAATCATTTGGGACCATCAATCGCCCCCTGTTCCTAGGGAAGAGTAGCGCTGAGGTTTGATGGTGCTGGCGAACTGCGAGTGAGAGGAGCTAACAGCTTTTTCTACCGTAACCTTCAAGCACTTCAAATTCCCTCTGGGACCACTCGCTCACCAACAAGTGCACCAATTAGCTCCTTGAGCATTGCCTGCGCTGAACGCATGAGCAGTGAAGAACCGAAGAAAAATACATCAAACATTTTACTGGCGTTCTAGCGTGACGCCTTAGTTACCATAAAAGCAGAATCGTTTTATTCGTGGGATGATTTAGTTCTGATTTTTCAGCTGAGAAGAAGGAAGCTGAAGGCCGCAATAATCAAACTTCATTTAGTCCCTGTTGTGTATAGTTCTCACAATATCAACACTTGTCCAACATCAGCGTCACTTCATCGACATCCTTATACCTCATCATTTCGTAACTGAGTGAAACATTCGATGTGAATGTGTTAAGAAAGCGCAGCTTAGAAAGCCAAGCCAGATCTGTTTTCTTCTAAGGCAACCTGAGCGTCTATCAACCGAAGGGCAACCTAGAAAGACAAGCCTGATAGACCTGTTTTTACAGTAACCTGAAAGGCCAAGCCCGACTTTTGATCATACGCGCGGTAACCTAGGAAGTCAAATCAGAAAGTATATCATCCGTAGGGCAGCATAGAAAGCAGTGCCAGTTTGTTTGACTGCGAAGCGCGTAAATCGCGCGCTTAACTATAACGGCTGCTTATTAATTAAGCGAATGAGACAGTACTCACATGATGGAGAGAGTGAGACGTCGTGAGCGAAAACGGTGGCCGACGCCCCGTCCCTAATAAATAAGCTCGAAACGATGCAACACCTGAGGCGCGTGCGATTCTGGGCACCTGTTTGCTCTCAAGTTCTATACATTCGCAGCTCACCGAGTAGCAGTATTCCTCTCGTGCCATATGATCGCACTTCGAGACCGTAATTGAACTGGGCACCACTCCTGAGCCATCAACGTCAATAAACTTAGGCACAAGTTTGCTAGTTATGCAGCCCAGTAACTCGGTCGGCGGCCATTTAATGCGCTGGGTGGCACCCGCTAGTGGAATTTAGGCCTTATTCGTTTATGTTAGTGGATACTTCACAACTGCATCGGACTTTACATTTTATCGGTAGCGCAGACTTCAAATGCGCGCGTGGTATATTTGGAGAATTGCGCATTGTATAGGGCATTGGTGAAACGTAAATTATAAAGTTGCCTGTTCAAATGCAGTTTAACTGTGTGCCTCAATTTTGTCGGCTATTCCCGTTGTGTTGGTCGTATATATTCGCCCAGCAGCTTCTATTGTTAACCAAAGCTTTCACCGCATTTTTGCTATACCTGACAGCAGAAACCAATGGATGATTTTATTTTTTGGTACATGTGTTGTTTTTTGGTACATACTCAAAAATTCAATTTCTATGACAAATACAAATGATACTCTGATTCATATGTTTCATTTCGATCCCTATATTTCTCCAGCTGGCTTAAATGGTCGCCTGCTGTCTCAGCTATCACCTT
>JPKZ01002933.1:104486-142420 GCA_000803305.1 Toxocara canis | reverse complement strand
TGCGCATGCAGGTGCATATATGAGCACGTAGGTGCATATTTGCATACATACGCCCACGAATGCATGTGCAAGATATTCATGTCTGTGTGTAATTAAGTATGCACATATGAGCATGTGTGTGCATGTTTTTCTGTTCGTGCGCGTGTATACATTTTATTACAAAGCGATGCAAAGGTAGCTGTGATTTCATCGATCCCCGTATCGATGCAGCTGACAATAATGCCGACGCATGATTGTTTTGACCAGTTCCGGAACGCCTGGTGGTCAGCCTTCTCGCGATCCGTCGGGTAAGCAACCGGGAATCGAACCCAGGTTTTCCCGCTTACGAAGTGGAAGCTCTACCACCGAGCCACTGCCGCCCCCAAACATTATTTTGTTTATGCTTACGTATGCATGTGTGTATGTATCTATTTATATACGTATACTTTTAGATATGTATGCATATAAACAAGCAAATACATGCACGTGCGCATATATGTGCATGTGTATATTTATGAGCTTGTCTTTGTCTATATATCAGCGTGATGCTCTACGTGTCTATCGAACACATTTGAAGCGAAAAATTCGACATACCTTTTTATCCGTCCCTTCCCCTTCTTCCTTCATGCGACTGTGACATGTCACATCGTTGTGTATCGCATTTGAGACAAGACCACTTCACTTTCAGAGAATATTGATTGTTCGTTAATATTAAAAAATATCGTTTTTTGTTATTCCCGCCCTTGAAAGACAAAAGAAATATATGTGAGGAAATGCATACAAAACGCAGTGAAGATTGAAGTGATTTTTAATTAATTTACCGCCCTTCTCAGCGTTCTCAACAAAGAACAACAAACCGTGCAAGGATTTATTATAGAAGAGGCTGATGACGTCATGTGCCAATTATCGTAAAGTAAAATTAGGAAAAATTACAGCGAGTTTTCGTTAATCTTGCGTCCAATTTTGAAAAAAAAAAAAGGGATTATAAGAATGGTGATTCGCATGCGTGTATATGTTTGGTCGCAGTGAAAGAAGTGTTTGTGACCACATGCTTGATCGTAGTAAGTGTGATTTTCGTATCTGGCATTGCCTGCCTACGATTCGACGTTGTATTTGCAAACGCACAAAATGACTACAAGTACAGCTTTAGCTGCAGAACAATCCAAATATGCAAAAGCGATGTTCTAAGGTCTTGGCGTAATTACGTATGATGTTTTTACATCAGAAATGCTATGCTTCAATCCACTTTTGCATCCTCGCGGTGTGCCTCAAAATCTTGCTGTTTCTGGACGAAGAGGATAATAGTATGGCTCATCGGCTCACTTACATCTTTGCAATATTTTGATGGGAATCAGGAATCGGTTTGCCTACAAATACGACAAAAATGACAATGTTTTCTCGTTTTAGATTTCACAGTATAAAATTTCACAGCATTAAATTGTTCATTGATCAGCTGGTTGCTTTCCAGCTTTTTGCCACTTAGTGCTTTTTGTACAATAGGAAGTAATAGTTATGATATTGCAACTGCAATTTAATCGCAACTATCGTCCATAATCCTTTTTTTTCCTGTTAAATTGAGTAACCGATTTTTTACTGAGAAAATGTATTAAAGTTTAAAAATTTAAAACGCTATTAGGCCAATTTTATGCAAGCAAATATAGATTCTTTTTATTTCTAAAAGAATAAGATAGTTTCAGGAATATTTTAGTCGACTTTATTTGTTACCTCGATTACGTTCAGTCAAATGCAAAATGGTTTCGCAAAACGTACGCGCATCTGCTTTTCAACGAAACACTCCCACGTACCGTAGTCACATTGAAGTGGACGGAGAGCCAGCGCATAGAAAAATGTTGAAGAATAGCGCGCACTCGCGACGTAATTCGATTTTCACTGGATGCTTTTAAGGAAACGGTAGTGAATTTTCCATACCACCTACACTGTCTAAAAGTGAACGCTTTTTGTTAGTTCGACTAGGCGCTGTCCTTGCGCTTCTATTGCTTACTAAATTGCAAGGTCATAAGAATCTGTTTACATTATACTTTGCATTGAAAAAAAAACACGACTGGTTTCGTGATCGCAACCGATTTCATGAATTAGATGCACATTATTGCCGAATGTAATCGGTAAGCTTAATGAACCTTGTGGAGCAGACCCAACTGGAGTCCGAACCGACCACAAATATGAGCACTTTTGGTTTCTACAATGCTCATCAAAAAACCAAATAACCGATGTTTGCAATCGACGTAGCACATTTCCCCATGTGTCAGCTGCGCCAGCGTTTTCTAATCGAACAATTTCCTTAAAAAGTATCAGAACAATTGGAATCTTCAATATCACATGAATTAAATTGAATTCGGTCTTTCGGCAGTGCTAATGAAAGTAAATTCTGATTTAGTTTTGACTGTCTATCAGTCGCACATCTAACAACGATTCTTTTTTCATTTAAAACTGGCAGGGAAACTTCGGAATGCATGTCAGAGGTGATATAAGCGACCAGTCTCATAAAATGCTATAGAAAGTTATAACTCATCCTCCAACCTGCCCAACCGTTCTTGAATTGCTCCACGATAAAGATTAGTTTTACTGTGGCCCTATCTGCCGAAAATGAAACCTGACTAGGTGCAAAGTGCTTGCATATTCATTAAAGGGTTTCTAGCTTCCCGGAGCAAACCGATCGTTTTAAAATTGTGCGTAAGAAAACATTGCTAGCTATTTTTTACCCATGAACTTGAGAAACATGACACCTATACGGACGAAGTTTGGTGCGTTTTCGATTTGCTACCGCTCCAATTGATGTTGTGCTATGCGCCTTGATCTAGTAGATAATAGAAGGTGTTAGGACCGACTCAAATCAAAACGAAACGGGTTCAGAATTGACATTCACCTAAGAGAAAGTGATGGGAAAGCTTAATTGAAGTCGAAGAGCGCAGTTTGGCCGACTCAAGTGAAACTCATTAGTAGGCAGAAAAAGGAAATATATTTATTTTTTTTAATCAGGTTTGTTTTCTTTTACTGATTTTTTTTCGCTTAATTCGCAGCATTGTGATGCAGAAACGCGGACGATAAACGTTTCTATGAACATTTGTTTGATGATCTTTTCATTGGATGCTTCATGCACCACTAGCTTACAGACCACGTATCGAAGAAAGAATCATCATCTCATCCAACAGCTTTTTAAAACTCTCTGCAAAGTATCACCTGCTCTTCTCAGGAATTGTGCTTATGTCGGCGAACTGGATGAGCAATGCGTAAATATTGGACAATGTAGAAAAGTTCATCGAACCTCTCCTACGGTAGTGTTGATTAGGTATTTTGTCACAAGCAAGGGCTTTTCGGCGAACTTATCCGATCTTTTGTATTCTATGAGGAACTAATTAGCGATTCACATTTCAGCGGGCATGAATGCTTACTGCTATCCATGAGATATTATATAGGCGATCACATGGCACAATTCTCCCTTCTTATTCGAAATATTTTCTGACAGTTTGTTTCCTGAAAAAGTTTGCATGAAACCCATGCATTATCTCAGATATAAAACTTATGCTATGGCTGTGTTTCGACGTATAAATTGCCTATCGATGAAAACAGTGCAACATTTTGAGCAGTTGTACATTTGATTGCGATTTAGGCGGGGAATCCATGAAGCGCTGACAACATTTGTGTGTGTGTGTGTGACGGAAAAAGAGTCTATTTATAGTGTTGCGTTTCTTTAGAGCTGCGTCAACGTGTTTGAATGTGCAATAGCAGAGCGAGCTCTACTATTGAATTTCGCAAGCGAGTTATAATGCATGTGGATTATTCGTTATGCGCGACGCTTGCTGTAGTACTCTACGTCATTTTGTTGTTTCCATTTTGTATGCATTACAGCATCATCAAGCGGTGTTTTTTAATAGAGATAATAGTCACCTTACGTTATATACTCATAACGATTTATTGTAATGAACTGATCAAGTAACTTGTGAAAATATTGCCAATAGTTTCGGTCTCAACATATTTTAAGTAGTTTCTGTCAAAAGCAAATATCGTTGGTAACGCTGTGCGCACTATTAAAGTTTTTGGATGAGGACAGGGCACAGCTGATGTAAATATTTGCCGCTAAAAAGTTCAGCTGCAAATCGAAATGAAGTGATGTTGTTGTCGTAGCATGGACTGTTAATTCCAAATTTATATCGTCGCAGAATAAATTATTTCTTCTCTGTCTTTTTTTTTTCAGAGCAGTTTCAGTCTACTGTACTCATCAATTCGATTTTCTGTTCAACTTCAAACTCACTATGTATTTTTAGCCCTCACTTGAGTTTAAACTGAGTAGTGAGAAGTGTTGTATTTTATGGCTAACTGCAACGACAGCGTGTATGAAAGAATGGAACTGTAGTTGAAATTGCAGTCGATTTATTCTTATTTATACTCGCATTTGTACACAGTGAACGGATGGATTTGAGTATCTCATGAGGCCAATATTCGCAGCGAATCACTGTTTACTAACCCATACAGCTTCCAGTTTGTATCACGGGAAAGTCATGACAACTGTGAAGATATGTTGAGAGAATGTCGACGAGAATTCGTACTTAGTGAACGAGGAAAATTCATAGCGAGGGGTACCGCATTTAGTTTGCTTGAGCTTTTCGATATTTTGAGTTGAAAGAGTTGTTTTGCAATAGACTACACCATCGCAAATCGGCTCAACGGTGCGTTTTCCAATTCCGTTCTTTCTTATCGGTTGCAAAATTGTTTGCCGCGCTTTCTGTGCATATCAAAAACACCCTTATCCTTCTATGCACCTTTATAAGATGGATTGCAGAAGCCTTTATTGAAAACGATTCTAATTTCAGTTCAGTTCTTCGCAATTAAATGTTTCACATCTTTAAGCGTTGTGTTCAATGAGAACATGAGAGAATTTTGAAGTTCTCACCCAAACGTTATTATGAAGATCACTGGTCAGTCGGCGACCGTGCAGACTCTAACTGTGGGGAAATCAATGCACAAAACGGATTCATGAGAGGGATCCGATCACAAGAGTCTTGGCTTAAGCGAATACCGTGATTATGTTATTCTAATGTTTTTGACGAAGATAACTCTTTGACAACTTTCACAGAGATAACTGTTTAAGCGCCTTGATGTTTGTTAGACGAGTAGGCAAACAATCGTGGTTGCAATTTCACATAGCGTTTAGTACGCAACGCGAATGATGTACACGTCTGTGGATCCGCTCAAAACATATATTGTCAAATGAATAGCGAGATATACCAAATTATTAAAACAACGTTCATCGTAAGGAAAGGAGTAAATGCAGATGCTGAGCATTCAGCAAGAAAGTTTGAATAAGCGGTAGTGCAGTAAATGTTGATATTTATTATCATGTACTTTGGCAAATGTGAAAATTGCATAAAGCCTTTTTGGCGGCATGATGCTTGTTCATATATTTGTGGTAGGTCTCCAGCACTTTCGCATTTGGGACCATTGAAACTAGAGTTGTAAGGCTTATTATAGTACGTATAATCTTTTATAATTCATCTGAAGATCACCCCTGTCTCCATTTTTATGCCAGTTCACTTACCCGGAGAGGCCAGCTTCCTCAGACAAGCAGAAAACTGAGGCAGATAATGAACTCAGTCATTTGTTGAAAATCTGTCGACTATTCTGACCAGCCAGGGTGCATATTCCTCTGGTCGATTCACGGCGGAATCAATCTTTCATAGATTTGATTTCGCGAACGGCCAAAGTTAGGTTATTTGCCAGTTGCGAAGCTTACGAAAATAGTTAGTTCAACTAGGCGACAGGGAGGGGGGAGTTCGGGGAGTTCGGTTACAAATTCAACCTACAGTTTGAATGGTAGACAGTCGATTTGCTAGCGTCATGGGTTGACTGCATCGATTTAACGTCTTCGACATTAAACAGGGGTGATGTTTCCTGGCTTTAGTTCTAAATTATCATCTGTTCCTCATCTAAATCCTCATCTAAATCATCTGTTCCTCATCTATTCTAAATTATCATTAGTTCTGTTCCTCGAAGTTACTAGTGACTATTAACGATATTAATGATATTCAGTCGCTCAGTCGGCTTTGTAGTGGGTGTAACTGAAGCACAACAAAATGTATTGAAGCATAAACTTCGTGAGAAATCTGATGCAGTTTCGCTTCAGGAAAACAGCAGGTGAGAGGCAGTCGGACTCAATGTAATGAACTTCTTCATCTTTTACACATTTTCTATCATTGATATAATGATGAACAGCACTATGTAACAGACCGTTAGCCTCAGTGTAACGTTTGCGAAAATTATGTGAAAAACATGCGACTGCACGCATAAGCAACCATTTCTTCGACCGCTTTTCATACTGTGCCATAACAGAAGATAATCGCTTAGTGAGGATTGGCTGAGAATCGGCGTATTTCTGTTCGCAGTTGTACTTGTACATTTTGAGTGTATGTATCCGATTATCATGTTGTTTATCATGAGCGCTCAAAAAATGGGCATTTATTGCACTGCTGGATAGCGCATAACAAATGCTCTATTTTATATAAGTGTTCACTTGCGCTTCGCCAGATGAACATCTGAAATGCTGTATCCTATCAAACTCGCTGTTTTAGAAAGTGTATCATGAAAGAGAGAAGGAGACACGAGAAAAGTAAGCAAACCAATTTGCTAAATTGTAAAGATGAATGAAAGACGGAATTCTTTTTGCCATGAGGGGTATACTGTTCTGCTTAAGCCATCCTCAGCATAATAAATCCTGGCGCATCACATGCACCTCAAAGTTTAGCTTATTGATTACTGCGCTCAGCATTCCCCCTACTCGTCCCCTCTCCCATTCACCCCTTCACCTCTAAACAACAAATAGAATTCAGTTTACAAGAGGCGCATCTAACATTCGTAACCATCTCTTAAGAAACGGTCGAAACAGTTACGTTTCGAATTACAATTAGTCAGAACGTATTAGGAACGAACCCACAAGCCAATACTTGCATAACTTATACGCAAATAGATGGTTTTCAAGGTGTGAGTTAGGTGAGTCTATGAGTATTTCTCTATCAACAGCGCCGCAACAAGATTGACAAGTAGAGAATAATTTAAACACATCAAATTTTAATCCAAAAGGAAAGCGAACTACTATTAAAATAGCTTTCCTTCCTATTTGTTACCTGTAGCACACTTTGTATAGCAAATGAATAAGAAACGTCTTCAAAGCAACAACTCAAGCAAAGCGATTAATACTGCAACCACGCGTGAGTGAATCTTCTCCCCCTCCTCCAAACACCTTTCTCCGGTCTCTTTGCTCCGCTGCCATCCTCCTGAATTCGTCCCCTCTTTTCTCTAGTGTCCAGACCGCAGTTCGGCTGCCTTCGGTCTCCGCACCCAATCGAAGGTGAATGTCGTCTGCAGGTTTTACATTTTTTGAAGACTGATCCACAGCGGCCCCTCAACAAGCATGAAATGATCGTGCGAAAAACGCGAAATTTCTGCTCAACCTCATTAGCACTCACGGATCATTAGAAACCTTTTTTGGGGCAATTTCCACGGGTAAAGGGCCTTTGTGCCAACCATATTGTGGATTTAGCTCAAAAACATAACCCGTAAAATCTATCCGGAAAATCCATACCCCACAAAAATGCGCTCGAAAATGATGGCCTGCAAGCAGTTTTTGAAAACGGAAGAAAGTCGCGGTGTGATTCCGATCCATATATTCTAAAGACCATAACGAATCAGAAAAGTAAGGCCTTCGCCTTACGTTTGTGCTCTTTTACGCGTGACGCACATGTGAATGAGCACAAGCTTGAGATATGTGCTGTAAGTATGAATATGAGATAAGCGTCATAAGTTTCCGTTTCGTTACGTCCAGAAGAGATCGCTTAAGGAGGTCGAGGAATACACTTTGAAATATTATGCGATAGAAATGGTCACACAATACAGAATATTGTAGTAATGAGTCATCTAAACCATGCCTTTGGTTTCATCGATTGTGTGGCTAAGCTTTTGTTTATATTGATCATCAAAACGGTAGGTTGCCATTATAGCGATCACTGTTTCGAGAAATTGCGAAACTGAAGTTAATAGAAAGTACCACTACCATCCATTGCCGTACAACGATTGTTTCTGCAAGGTGCGCTGTGTATTTGTTGGCTGAGATCAGAGTGGCCGAAGCGAAAATATTTACTTCATCAAATGCCCCATAGACTGAAAGTTGTGTGATCGGCAAAATTAGTCACTTCCATTTTCTGCTGGATTTGTTGAACGTTGTTGCCATAGGTGTTTATGTTGAATACCACCACAGTTGTGCAACATTATTTATTCATTTACTTTTTTTAAACGTTTACTTACGATTCGAACGATAGATGCTATTTATATTCACTTGGGCTCGAACGCTGTTATGTTTTAGCGCTAACGATATCAACCACATTGATGAATAGCCAATTGTGCTAGCAAAAACCTGGTGCTTGATGAGGAAGCTGTTTTCGAAAACGATGTGAGGACAAACTGGACTAAATGTACCAGTGTATGCAGTAGCTACCAAATGAACCGGATCGTTCGGGTACTGCAAATGAGGATCAGCGACGATATGTTTTGTATACGCTCGATTACCGTTATGAATTCTGATTTCTAAATGAGTGGCTCCTGTGGAGTCGTTGACAAACGAGTATAACCATCAACGAGGTGGATAGCCTTGAAATGAAAAATTGATAACACTTATGCTGTGTGTCTGAAGTTTGTTCTAATAAAATCGTTTAAGTACAGTATGGACAGTTTGCCATTAAAATCGTTTACAGTATGGACAGTTTAAGTACAGTTTGCCATTAAAAAGCGGCAACAACGTTGTATTTACGCTATATTAGAAAAAAAATCCACGACTGTACACCAAAAAAATGTTATGCGTGTTGCAGCTATCCCTAATTATACGAGTTTAGCGAGGTATTTTATTTGTTCATTCATTAATTTATATTTCCTTCCTTGTTGTAACTATCGCACATTGTTTAATGCTTTGCGTCAATGCAGTATATTGATATCGATGGGGTGTGGTGCTGATGAGTGATCATGGAGGTGTTTTTTTTGTGGTGGTGGCATGGGGGGGGGGAGAGGGGAGAGGGGAGGGAAGCGAAAAGAGATTCATGTGATCTCACCAGACCTCGTCGTCTTCTAAGTGCCATGTTTCAGTCGTTACGTTTTTCATATTGCGGGTTTAAGGACGACTTTTAGTTTTCAAGATTTGCAACAGCTCATATTGGGCTTCATTAGATTGTCAGTTAAACTATTAATTTATTAGATACCGTCTGAGAACCGCGACCTTGTCGTCGTTCAGCGTTATGTCTTCTACTTCACTGTGATGCGAACGAAAGAATAGACTAAAATTAGCATAAATTCAGATGGACAGTCGTGGCTTCGGAGATATTTGGCATCAAAATTTCGAGAGACCTTCAGTTGTCGAACGAGCGACGGTACTTCGCGAGCCGACACACATGAGAGCTCCTTTGTTGGAGGCCGGCAGACCTCCACTGCTTGACAATATGCCCTTTTTCAATGACTACGACCCATCTTTCTTCACCAACCTCGGCCACAACTTCGCACAAAACTTTGCAAATCACTACCAGCACAACGTACAATTCCCGCAGGTGACTCTACCATGCATTATCAATGAAAAGAAAATTACTCATTAAAATTGTATATGGAATGCCTCTCCATGGCTCAAGTTACATGGTCCAGGAGTGTTTTCGTCATTTCGGTCATGCACTCGATTAGGCCAGTTGAAGCACTAATAAAACTTAGAGATGGCAATACTGGAGTTAAGCATAGCTCGAGTCATCTTTCGAGATCAAACGCTACAGTTTAAGAATTGTTTCTTTGATCTCGTTATCGCACGTTATATGCGCACTGGACAATCGGATGATTTCGGTCATGCACTCGATTAGGCCAGTTGAAGCACTAATAAAACTTAGAGATGGCAATACTGGAGTTAAGCATAGCTCGAGTCATCTTTCGAGATCAAACGCTACAGTTTAAGAATTGTTTCTTTGATCTCGTTATCGCACGTTATATGCGCACTGGACAATCGGATGATTTCGGTCATGCACTCGATTAGGCCAGTTGAAGCACTAATAAAACTTAGAGATGGCAATACTGGAGTTAAGCATAGCTCGAGTCATCTTTCGAGATCAAACGCTACAGTTTAAGAATTGTTTCTTTGATCTCGTTATCGCTCGTTATATGCGCACTGGACAATCGGATGGCGGCTGCGTATTAACAAGTAATCAAATCGTAGCTAAAACTGCAGAACACGATTACGGTGTTTATCGTAGTGTTCGCAGTACACCCGTTATAGTGTATCCGTTTGCTTTTATTTTTATCATAGAAACAGCTTGTGTCTCAAATGCTGGATTACTCGACTGGTTGGTTGCAATGAAGCAATAACTCCGTTTAAGGTCATATTTCAATGACAACTTAAGCACAGGAACATCGAATCGATAGAGACCAGCGGCAGCAGTGAATCACTTTCGTTTTTAGGATCATTTCTTCAACAACTTCAACACAGTGGGTGCACCGATTCTGAGCTGTGCTGAGCAAACAGCTATCAGCCGTCCGACTGTTCTGCATTATTCCAAAGAGATCTCACGTGCCGTTTCTTCATCACCGCCTAAACTGCTTCCCGAAACAACGCAAGCATCCTTTACTGGCTATTTCTGTTTTTTTTTGCAGTATATATACATTATATATATTCATCTGTTCTAAGTTCCCAAAAGACCAAGTCGGAAGGCTAGAGATGCATCGTATTTTTATGCAACGACATGAACCTTACGTTTTCGACTTGTCAGATTTCGATTCCCAATAAGAGTTCTATTTAGAGATGTTTCAGTTGGGAAAATTCTTTAAAAAAGGAACACGCCAAAATCGCTTTATTATCTAGTATGTTATGCCATTCCTTGCTCACTTCAGCTACTAAACGTCATGGAAAAAATAATTCCCCGTTTAGGCAACGTACAATTTGCCGATCCTTTGTGAACACTGGTAATCCATTGTGCGGGTAAAGGGTAGTAGTTATTTGCTTGAATTTTACAATTCGCTAGCATAGTTTACTCAAGCGCTGTTACTAAGTTGGTGCTCTCGTTCAAGAAGTTGCTTTTATTAAAAGAGAAGCTTTTATTCGAATCACAGCGAAAATATAGTGTTAGCGCACTGTTAATAAATGAAAATTTCAGTTGTAATGATGCGATCATCTTTATGCGCTTCTGCATATCAGCAAAGGAAAGCCTCAAAAAAAGTTTTTCACGCCAAAAAGGCCTCCAAAATCCGTGTGCACTTTTCTAGTCGATTTGGTTTAATCATACGACAATCAGGTCGCAAAAAAGGAATCTGCTATGGAAGATTTGTGTTAGCGATCAGATAAACTAAAATATGCGTTCATTATTTCACATATTTTATGATTTGTTGAGAATTAATGAAACCGGTTGGCCCATTTGCTGAAACCTTCATTGTGATAGCCGACGATAAGTATCCTACCAACCCCTTGATAGGGTAGGGCAAAGGCATGAAAACCCTTATGGCCATTAACTTCTAACCATTTATTCTGAAAGGAGAGTACGCTGACTGAATCGGCCCTTTGGCGGACACTGACCATCGCTAAAATTAAGTAATTTGACCATTCACGGTAAATTAACCATTAAATTCTCTCCTATTATCTCAGTATATTATGCCCTGCTTTTGCGCAGTGGTGCAGGTTTTTTTTTCACAGGTCACCCGATAATAGCAGAAACAAAGGTCCAACGGGACGGATTCAAAAAGGGTTTTCAAAACTCGGTTATATGTTCCAGAAGAGTCCCACGAATGTAGATCAGTTTCTTCTTGCATAGTTTTATTGTGTACAATAGGGAGTATAAATACTCGAAAGATTGAGAGGGAAATCGGTGATCGAACGAGATCGCAAACTGTAGAAATAGATGAAATGGGCTTAAATCGAGAGCGCCATGAGAGACGTGAGCAAATCAGTATGCACTGATGTGTGCAGTGAGGGTGCAAGTGAACTGCTTGCTACAATCAAGAAAATAAGTAAGAGATTTTATGTTGAGATATTAAACCTTTGTGCACTTTTTGATTTCATCGAGGAATAAAAATGAGTGTGCACTGCGCAGTGCAATAAGACCTTTTTCCATATTTGAATAACTTCCTTTTTTTTCACGGGACGGTTAGATAGATACTCACCTTGTGATGTCTTTATCATAGCATATTGAAATGTTAGGGTGATTTTGTTATTGATTCTGTTTGCGAGGTGGCGTAGTTCTTGTATCCATGACTACACGCTACTTTCATTGTTCTGCAGTATGATCTCATTAATGTTCGTGGCTCATAGACGCGGTCTCATTAGCTAGATTCGTTTTATGTAAACATTCAAAGACTCCTTTCCTCGAGAGAGAAGCTTTTTGATAGTATACATAATACAAAACTTACTCGAACGGCAGCTAAACAAAAAATAAACCGTTTTCATTAGACATCAGATGTTTCGCTCCTATTATGCCCTGCTTCTGTTCCTAACAAATCGATCATCTGACACACTCAAGCATTGTAATATATTATAAATTAGCTACATTGCTCACAGTCTCTTGGATTAGTGTTTCCGGAGCAGTTTAGAGAATTTGGAGACCACAGATCTCATGCAAATCGTTGACAGCTGTTCTGAGCAAAAAATATTTCCAGGAGTCAAAAAGTTTGATACGAACCTCCCATAGAAAAAATGTGGGATGTCCTGTTCTAGCGAATCGTCATGCTTACTCGCATGTTGCGCACCCATTCATGGATCGCGCCCACTTTCAGGACCTCGTTTTTGGCGTCGGAATCGTGCACCGCATTGCCCTCCCCCGCATTCTCGAGTATGCAAACAGCAGCAGCAGCAGCAGCAGCAGCGTCAAGGAAAACAAGTGGAGGACAGCCTTGCCAAGTTTGCATGACAGCCGTCTCCAATGGACTTCACTTCGGTGCTAAAACCTGTGCCGCATGCGCCGCTTTCTTCAGGTCACTTTGCATCCGTTCATTCACTCTAGTGTTGTACTGATTTGAGATGTTCAGTGCGACTAATAAACTAAGAGGAAAAGTCCTTAAATCTTAAGAAGCTGGCTAATACTGCGCGACCTAAATGCGGTTGCGATTTTCGATGTGCAATTCCAACCTTGCTGCGTGTCCGAAACATGTCCGAAACATAAACGACTGAATAATTATTATTAGTAAAAGACTAAGTCAAAATGTGTTTTTATGTACTTAAAAATGCGTGTCATTCGAAATTCATAAACTTTACACATTTTGCCAAGTCGAAAAATGCGCAAATGAAATTGCGAACTGACTTTTAACGGACAAAACGTCTTAGCAGGTGATGTATAATGCTTTTCGCAAGCAACTTATTCGAAAACACCTTTTTATTATTAGTTCCGTTTAGTTAGATGCTGATCGACACCGTCACTTCATTTCTCTTTTTCTTCTGTAGTTTGCGTGCGATTGCAAATGGCTTACGCGGGCAGCGCACAATTGTCATCATTAAGCAAAAGTTGTTAGTCGATGCACTGTTTATACATTTTGCAGAATATCGCAAAGCATTCTTTGTTGCTCCGCTCATATGTACGTCACTTTGCACTTTAAAACAATATGAATTCAACACAGAGTCGAATCGAATCGAATCTTTTACTTTCATTTGATAGGCATGAAGTATTTACAACAACGCAACAAGAGAAATAACCTAAAAAGCGTTTCGAGGGAAATTGGCACAGAGAGGAAAAAAGTTTTGCTTTGAATTCAGTTGAATATTATTATTCGGACCGCTAATGATATGCCTATATGATAGCAGTAAGAATATGATTATTCCTAATACAGTATTGTTGGGGAGGAAAGGAAGGCGTAACGAGAAACAACGGAACAGAAGAATAAGAAGTAAGGATATGCTCAAGTGATTTAGATCAAGTATAAGAAATAGTCGGGCCGTACATGAAGATCAATTCAAAAGTTTCTTGAAATGAAAACATCTCCCTTACCAAGCATTTACATTTGCACACCTTTTCCGGTCAAAAATCTTGAAGCACACAAAAATGAATAAGTCTCAATATATGCAAATGGAAACAGTCATGTCATTTTGTATGCAGTAATTTCAACAGTAATTGTAATAGGAATCGGAAAATAACAAGGCTGTATATAGTGAGTTGGTGCGAATACGGCTCGATCACTGTTGAGAAATTCAACTATTAGTTGCTCAGTTTTTAGGAAGCCGCCAAAGGAGTGCTTCCTTCTCTAGGCCGCTAGGTTCGAAAATCAAGCGGACAATGTATACCGCATTGCGCAATCTTCTGCGCCAAAATCGGCGTTACGTCAACAATTTTCGCTTGTTTTCAGTACCTTCTGGATCTTTTTCAAGGAGGTTTGACCCGCCTGAGAAAGTTCCCTTCCGCACGTCAGTGGTTTGTGCAATTTCCGAATTTAAACTTGAATGGGTCTATTTATGATCAGTTTTTCATCGAATGTAACGATTAAATTAGCCCAGTGGTATTGGGCCTTCATAGAGGCATTCGACTAATGGACAACATCGAAGCCAAATAAACGACAACTACGAGCAGCGTTCAAATTGTTTTTTTCGTTCTGACGCCGTTGCATTAGAGTGGGGTGGATTCAGTCAAGAGCCACTATGCAAATAAGAGCACACCTTCCAGATCCGAATTGTTATCTGTCTTTGGCATATCTCCGGAAAGAGAACAAACGTTTTTGATGTGAAAACAAACCCCTTACATTATTGCATCTAGCCGCTATATTGTAGGGTCATTTACACTCAAGGTTGGTAGTTGAGCGATACTTCAAGGATTATGATGGTGTCTGCCATTAAATTTTAAATCCTCAGCTGACAGTCCCCAGTGAACTAAAAAAAACAGCGTCAGAGTAGTAATTATGTACCTAAATGCGAATCAGCATTCTGCAGCGACTAAATATTGTTTCAGGCGAACGATAAGCGACCAAAAGCGTTATGTTTGCAAGCGATCACAGCGGTGTGGAATGAAAGTAAATGATGGTAAGGATATACTGTACGTTCGAAGCATTCATTCATGTGAAACGACAGGTCAAATAAATCGTCTAAACAACGCATAGTTTACTTGTGGTTGGGATAGCGACAAACCATTGGGTAACAGTTCCGTGCTCATTGTCAACTAAAGCTACGTTGATCGGCCATAAAATTTCCTTAGTAGACTATTGCTTATCTTTCAAAAAGTTGTTTCGGAGCGTCACATAACAACAGCTTATAAATGTAGTCACCTCAAATGTAAGGAAATGAGCCATTGCCAGGAATCATAGATATTAAACTTTTAACGCAATTAACAATTATAATAAATGGTCGAGAAATAAAGACTTAACACATTTGATGCTACGACTTTTATGACTTGTTTCACAAGACTGGCACGGAGTCGCTTATTTAATGCCTTAGCCGATTCGTTTCTAAGGCGTCCATATTTCAATATAATGGATCATAGCATCATTTCCACCGTTTCGCGATCTTTCGCCAATGTTGTCGACCGCTTAACAAAGCTTTCTCTGCAACCACCAGCCAAACGCGTTGCCAGTTTTCTAAGTGGGTGACGATCTCACGTTCAGTGGCAATCACTCCATGACGACTCTTGTCCAATTTGCGTTTCTGAACCCAGACATTGGCTGTACAAAGTACCTCATAAAACTCAAAACCCTCAAGTAATTTTATTCACAAATTTGCAACACCTTGCGTTTACAAAACGTTTATAGCCTGATGCTAATCCTTTGGCCAAGAATCCATTCGGAATCCATTCGCTGTTTACATTCTTCATTTTATTTTCAGCCAAAAGTTCAGGGAATCATGTGTTTGCGAAGTTCACTAGATCTTTGCTGTTTTGCATCGGTAACGCGCTGCAGGTGGCAATTTTTTGTGCTTAATGTACTAACAGCTCTACAAATATCAGCAGAGCAGCATAAACTGCAACGACAACAAGACTGAGAACGTTACCTCTTACAGGAAGAATAAAAACAATGCTCGTAAAAAAAAGAAGATGGAGGAAGCGGAGTGCAAATCTTCGGACGAAAATGGAATTCCTGCGAACTAAGCAAGCTGATTGAAAAAGACGTATGAAAATCGCTACCAGAAAACTCTGAATATTATGAGGCAAAATGAAAATACCTGGGAGTTAAAACGAAGGAGGAATTCGTTACTTGAAAACGAGAAAAGGCTATGTGAGTTAACAAAAAGCAATATCTACTCACGAACGTATGAAATAGATCACACTATTCATCAAAATAACAGGAAGGCGGGAACTCCAAAAAGCGATGAACCCATCTTGCAAATTATCAACTCGGAGATAAGAAAGCTACCCAACACAAAAAAATTAAGGAAGTTGGACGTATCGACAGATTACTTGGAGAAATGTTGAAAGGAGTAAGGGAACTATTAATAACATCGTTGAGATGGTTGTTCAACAAGCGATCAAATGCCAACAAATTAATAAAGTTTCCATTTCCAAAGAAAGGTACATATAAAACCAAAGGCTATCGCCCAGTATCATTTCAACTAGCTATCTTAAAGTGCTTCTCAAAGGTTCTTTGCAAAAGATCTCAGCAACAAATCGAGCAAAAACAAAACGTCGAACAGTCAGGCTTTGAACCAAGCAAGCCAACGACTGACCCGTTCTAAATGCTTGCTACTTTAAGCGCAAAAAAATGGAGAGCGCACGTTGCCTATAAATCTGCTGTTTGAAGGCTATGAAGTACAATTTGCCTCTATATCGGCTATATGTAGGCTACGAAAAAGCCTTCGATTCCGTCGACCACATTGCCCATTCGAAATCTACGGAGAGCGCCACGACGCACCCTTCAGTAACCTACAGCCATCAAGGAATTTAGCGCAAGTCGGTGTATGCAGTCTTCATACACGAAAGGATGCTATCAGCCGCGGTCAGTTGAGGAGTGCCGTAAAGCACTGGATGCTCTGGCTGTCGATCAACGCAAGTCTCCAACTCGTTTTCGACGAGATAGAATTGGCAGATCAACGGCATAAACGATGACGGCAAACGACTGTCGCAGTCGAGATTTACAGATGGCATAGTCCTGACGTCCCGCAGCTTCAACCAAATGAAGGAAGCGGCACGGGAATTTGCGGGAAAAAGCGTGCAACGGTGGGATTGCGGACCTGTAAGAGGTGAACAGACTAAGAGCGTAGACGAATTGACCGATGTGGGCACATGACTAAAAATGCGCAAAGGGACAGAAGGTTGTGTGTGGTGCAGAATTAAACCAGGCTGGAAAGCATTCGTTAAGAACAAAGACTTCTATCATTATGGAAATGTACTGATGGGTGTAAAGAGGAAGCTCTTCGGTAAAGGCATGATTTCGATAGTTCTCTCTGACGCATAAAAGTAGGCAATCAACAAGAAAGTGTGCGTACTGTTAGCAGTGGCAAAAAAAGAGAATGGAAAGGATCATGAGAGGAGCCCAGCTGGTTGGTTGGAAAGCTAATGAATTGGTCCAAAGGGCAACGAAATTGAAAAACCATGTTTCCAAGGTTGGAATGAGAACGTTTAAACGGAAGACAAAAATATCGGCAAAGAAAGAGGATGAATGGGCACGAAGAATTACAGCAATTGACACCAGAGTTTGATAAAAGGAGCAGAAAAGATTGCAAGAATGAAATGGATCATGGAAGCAATGAATCGGAATAAGTACAAACGATGGGGTAAAGAACATTTACTCGTAAAACCTTGTTGATTGCTGATTAAAAGTAAAAGTAAAATTATGAACGTATACGCAGGATAAAGGGTAGAACGCTGTCTTTGTGCATGAAACCGCATAACCTTGTTACACTCTATGATGAGGTATTTATGATTCTCATTGAAAAATCGAAGTTCAACACAGTAATACGGAATGCAAACTATCATCAATATATGCGCATGCAAAAGCAAACTATGAAATATTCAATAAACTCAAAGATTGTTGAAATGGTGCAATGTCAAGATGCAAAGCCTCTTTTTTTTGCAGTGACCGGCTATAGAAAAATCTGTCGCAGTTGCCGTATGAAGAGATGTCTTGACGTGGGAATGCTCCCTGAGAGTAAGCTTAAACTCTTAACTACTTACGCTGAAAGACTATACACGATGACGCATTATTCTACAACCAGCGATATTTATTGATGTAGCTTTTAGAAGTTAACTCAGCAAACAATTTCAAATTCAGAGGTATCAGCAGTCCCAAGGTTTCGTTAGTCAACGATAACTGTAAGCGCATTCGAGGAAGTAAGGACGATGACACACTCACTCTTGGACTCTAACAAGCGTCAGCGCAATCGTGGCGAACTGGCAACAGCAAACATAGTAACCACCTAGTAAGGACATCGTACGACTTTAAGTAATGAGGACTCGAACTATGGAGCCACTAGAAATCTAGTTTCAGAAATGCTAAGTTCTAGTGTTTTTCAAATTCCGACTCAAAAATTTTAGGAGGTTTGAGTAAAGGCCGGCTTTCCAGTGAAGTCGGAATGCTGTTGTTTTCCTCTTATCTTTTGGTTCTTTGAAAACTGCAAGTTGTGCATTGACTGCCCCATGCTGTGTTATACGATTATGGCGAATGAACTAACGTCATGAGTACGTCGCAACTACTGCGATCAGGGATCACTAGAAATTTGGAGTGAGTCACGGCAAGGGTGTATAACTCAGTAAGGATTACTATGCACCTTTTGTTATGGTTCTCGCTTGCTCATCACTCATCCGCGCTATCCAGTTTTTGGCTTCAACATTCAATTAAATTGCATTGATTGCTGTCGCCAATTTAAATATGAAGCAGAGTCATTAACGAGTGTGGAAAATCTGTTCAAGCACCGTACGTATATAGTGATGTTGAATATATGCTGAAGAGTTGCAGATGTACAACACAAACGTCAGAAGAGGGACGCATCGCATGACAACTACCGACAGTTCTTTTCGAGTCCAGTGCAAAGTGCCGTCTTAGAGATGTCGCATATTCGACACAGCAGCCACATTTTCTGATTGTTACGTCTTTAAAAAATTGAAGTAATTGTGTCGTTTTCTGGAGATAGGCCTATCTTGAGAAACAAGAGCATAAACGAATTCTCACGTACGTTTTGAGGGAAAAAGGGCGCTTCGTGAGGCAAGCAGCTTTAAAAAAAGAAACGGCTTCCAAAGCGAAGCTAACAACTTTGCGAAGAGGGACTTCTGTTTACAACTAAACATTTACTTAGGCATATCTGTATGCGTGCGACAAACGAAACGTTAGTGAACTGTTGCAAGATGCAAAATATCGGTCATTTTTTATTTAAACCGACCACTTAATCGATCTCGAATTCTGGCGATAATTTTTTATCCATTTGAGCGGTGAATCGCCATTGTTGAATCGACTTTTTTTTTTTTTTTGCAATTAAAACAGAATTATAGGCGGTGATTTATGTACATCGATAAACAATGAGCTGCCATTTCGGATGGCACATTAATGATGATTTATTTGACTGAAGCAATTCTCAGCGGGATTAATTTACCTAAACGAAATCACTTTTGTATTTATGTACAACTTCATCTCAGAAAGAAAATCCACGTTTCTATGAAAAATGCTTATATCGCATTTTTATGTGCGAACATACAATAAAAGTGAGGAAATTTTCGAAAGACAATAAAAAGACAAATAAAGCAAAAACATTATCGATCATGTTGCACTAAATCCGATATTTTTGATCGCATTGCATTCAGTTGACCCTCTGAGTTGAAAAACGATTAATTTTGAAGAGATTTCTGCTTTGTCTTTTTTTTTCACAACAGTTGCCTTTATTGAGATTGTTGTACTGTTATGCTTTATGAATTTCGTCGGCAAAATGATGGTTGTAAAAAATTATCACAATACCATATCTGCGAGGGGCAAAATTATTCTTCTAGTGCAAAATTCTTTCTCACCTCTACGTGCTCCTCCTGTATTCGCAAGATTAGATATCGAACTGCGACAAGGGAATAAGAAGTGCAATTTTTTCTTAATTTTACATCTGCTTCAAGCGCTCCACGATATTCCGCTTTTGGCGACCCAAAAAATTATATTCGAAATAGCATTCTTCAATCACTAGTGAGGATTTCGGAAGAGCTGCAAAAAGCGAGAAAGATTTTAAAATATGCTTCAACAGCTTTCTGGTGCATTGAGCTTGTCTCAGAAGGTAAGTATAGGTTTTATATCTTTCATACAAAGCAGAGCGTGAAAATGTGTATTTGTTGATCAGCTGGAAACAAGGTTTTTGGATTTTTCATACTTTTTAAAGCTTCCAACATTACTACAGTCTCATCAGTGCCATAATTTGTGTTCGAAAATCAGTTCTCGGTAATAATTGTAAGTAATTTTCAGGAGGAACCGAATAAAATATATTATTGAAATGGTGATATGTCAAAGAAACGAATGACCAAGTGATCTCGACCCACTATTCAGTACTGGAGTGCCATATTGTTTCTCTATGATTGGACCGCTTCCGTTACGGGCAACTTATATCAAATCCTTTCTTGTCTAATAGGTTATGGGAGGTGGCGAAAGAGGAAGAAGATCAATTTAAACATATTCGGAACTGCCAGCAGTAGACATGAAATTTGGTTTAGCCTATTGTTCATTGTCATTCGCACAAAGGAATACCAGTATTTTCCTTCTCAATCAACTTATATTTTAGGATGTGAGAAATGTAAGCAGTGTAACGTTCGTTCACAATAAGCGATAATTTAAAATTTAGGTCTCATTTTTTAGTGTCTGCTGCCCTTACGGTGGGGTGGAGAGAAAGGGACCGGCAGTAGATAGAACGCTTCCCTCTATATCGAACAAGCGAGTGACGTGACTGGTTTAATTTTCTCGATATGGTTTGTGCGAGAGAAGCAAGTTAACCAGGAGTGCTCTGCTTGCACATCTTATAGGCTACACCAGCAAAACAGGGCGAGCGGTATTAAGATATCTTTAATTGGTCCTGTAACTAGGAAACCTCAAAAAAGTATCTCACTCGAGAAGTGGATACAAAGAGTAACTTTTTTGTATCTTGTCACTCTTGCTCAACTTTTGAACACTACTGCTGTGAAAATGTAGCGCTTGGCATCTGCGAGCTAAAGTAATTTTCCCATAACATTTCTTTAGTAAAACATTCAGCGGTGGTTTGAAAATAGCGATAACCGCATATCCCTTTAACCAGTCTATCCTCTCCCCCTAATGATTGTGAACAAATTAGTGCATTGCAAATAGTTTCATCTATTTCCATATATTCCTACTGTACATAAGTTTGCTTATCGATTTGTTTTCGCAAACGAATAGTTTAGTAAGAGGAACAACACCGCTTTGCATGCTAAGGCATGCAAGGAGCAGATGCACTACTCTGTATAACCCATTAATGACAGCCCTCAACCGCGTAGCACGTAAACAGCCACATACATGCATGTCATTTTGATCAACGTGTATCGATGCCGAAAATTTTTTGAAGACCAAACAAAAATAGCAATAACTTTTAATGCGGAGCAAAATGAGGTGTGAAGAATCCACAGAGGGGTAAGTTTTATGAGGCACAAATGATCGCCGTCATATGACTGGGGATGAGCACAAACCGATTTTGGACGGTTCATTCTGGGGTTAAAAAACCACATTCTACACCGATATTGCAACGGCTTATAAATCTGCATAAATCTCATAAGTGTAGCGGAGTGAAACACAGTTTTCGATGGACATCTTTATACAATAATAATAATAACGAGCAAATGAAGACAGACAGAGGTGTTTTCAAGTCGACGCTTTGGTAAATTTGAATATCACTTTTGCTATGTGAGTAGAGGATGGAATGTTACTCGAATTGTGTCAACTGGACTCAGTTGTACTGCAACTAAATAAGCGCTTCGTTTATGGATGTTTATAACTTGTTGATTTTCGCCAAAGATGAAAGTTGTGTTGTCATGGAAACCGTTTTGAAAACTATGTTGTCGTTGAGTGTTTGCATATAGGCGGCAATAAATTGCTGCTTCACAGTCGACGTGTTCATAGAGAGTGGATCTGTGCTCAACGTTGGCACTTTATTGACATTCTGCATTATACAGCACTTTACTGCTTCGAAGGTTTCATTATATTTAGCATACTTTATTGCGGTCAACGATAACAGAACCAACTTCCAGTAAATTTCATGTAGATAATCGGTGACTGTTACATCGGATAATTTACCAACGTTTTGGGGGATATACTTCCCTCGTGGATAAATTTCTAAAGTGTTTATTTATATGCGCTTCTTCCTGTAGAAGACAGCACACACTAATGGAAAATTAAAAATTCAAAGCATAAGTTGGTAATACCCCTAAGACATGCATACTGTTTGTTGTTAGCTTTATTTTTCGTTGACGTTCTTCCTAGGAAGTTCATAACCGCTACATCGTTCAAATGCAATGAATCACTCAAGCAAAAACACATACTGCACAAATCATTCCCTACAATAGAATAAATCCTATGCTTCAATTCAAGGCGACACGAAAGTGAGAAGTTGTGAAGACGCTTCGAACAGGTCGTTTAGTGGTACTAGAGGATGGGTATAAGTTGAGGGAACGGAAGGGCTTCGTGATGGAGGAATACGCTCTTTGCAATAAAGTGGTTTAAAGCAGTTTGCAAGAACGCTAAAATGTAGTTTGGTAATTTTCAATCTTAGAGAAAAAATGCAGAAAAATCTTTTCAAAGTCATATCAGCAGTATCAAATGTCAATACCAGTATGCAAATTACCATCAGTTAGGCTAACAAGCTATTGGAAGCAACCTTTAGGAAGTGATCTTAACTCATAACAGTATTTCATGCCATATTTGTGATGAATCAACTGCACATCCTGATTTTCGTGATGAATCGTGCACCCCACGTAGTCATTTTTTTGCACAGGAAACATCACAGAATCAGAAGACATCCACAATGGAATTACTAATCTACATGGATGTTACAACGATATAACATATTATATGTGGCGAAGAAATTTTCGCATACGATTGACTATAGTGATAGTTCTTTTTCGAAAATACGACTCATCCGAGGTAATAAAAAGCAAAGCATTCCTTCTAATGTTTTTTAGAACTGTTCAACATTCTGAAAAAGAAATTGTCATGAAAAGTCTATGAAACCTTTATATCGTATTGTGTTCAATCATTTGGACATGACGATGCGTTTAACCAACATTTTTTTTTTCTAATGAAGCGCCATTTGCTATACTAAACGCGATGTAAGTGAAGTTTTGAAATCAGGAACTTGGAATTTTACAAAACATAGTGAAGGAGGTGACTGTTACATCCTTACCAATTATTCAGTCATCAAGCGAATGAGATGTACTACTTCATCAAATACAATATAACTTTAGAAAAGATATCTGCGAGAATGGGCTTATGCCTCAAGGAGGATATTCTACATTTCAAGCAAAATTAGGTTAAGTTCTCTGATACTATAAGAGTCACAACCAACAGCAAAACGTCTAATGGCGTATACTTTAGCAGAAATAAAACGGCAGCGGAAATGACTAGACTTTGAGACCAAAGACGGATTCAAATAGTGTTAAAGAGGCGTCATGCATGCGATGTAATCGTCGAAGGCATTTCGCGTCGACCATCCGATGGTTGTCGCTTATACCAATACTTGACCAGCAACACCATTAACAAAAAGCACACCACTTCTGTAACATCCATACGAAAAATAAATGAGTGGGACTGCATAATATAACAGTAAGTTTATAGCAAGCCTAATGTGACTTTCAATATTCCAACGGTTAATGTTAGTGCAGCACTCTATCCGCACAAGAGAGTCCGAAAAATACCCTAAAAGTAGCTGAGAGGAAACAGCTTCACTCTTCTACCAAAGTATCCCCGAATACCAACTGGCTATGCTACCTCAAAAATTTTTACCTGTTGCTTCGAAAAGTGCAGAATTCGCTTAGATGGTATTACATGTTCACGCGACTACTAGCTGGGTCGAGGGTGAGAAAATAACGCGTGAACAGGAGCGAGCAACTTGCCGGGCCATCGACAGAAGGCGAACATTTCATGTTATTTTACGCGAACAACGGACTGTATAATTTAAGAAAATGAAAAGTTGCTAACTATAAAAGCGGAGACGAAGAGATGGGATTGAAAAAAGATCGAACTCCAAGCGATTTTCTGAAAAAGTTCTGCGACTTGAGTTTTTTCCGATGCGGAAGCAGATCGAACGTACGGGGAAGTTAGACGAAACAGTCTCATTTTAAGGGTATTTGTGCATTTTTCATGCCTTTTCACAACAGGTACATTTGTGGTTTGTCTAGTGCATATTCGCGTACATCATGGTAAATGATGGATAAGCAAACTTTCTCAGTTGCAAGCCATAAATATAGCATTTTCGACGATCACAATGTGATCTATGAACATTCCGCTTGTCGAAAAACAGCTCACGACAGTGTTCATGAATTATAAAGCGATATCGATGGCCAAAATAGCCATTTCTTGGCACAACTGCCATTTTTATGGTATCGGGTCGATAAAACTTCCGATTTTTGTTCTTGAAGCTCTAACCACTTGACATAAGTCTTTGGCTATGCGATCAGTGACGACGAACAACTGAGTTGCTCCGACGCCTTAACTATTTTTGACAACTTATTTGGTACAACCTATTTTGACCATAATGCAATCCTTATCACCAATATTTCAGATGACGAATTCTACTTGCTATGCACGGCATTCATAACAGCACTCAGGAACGAAAACAAAAACGAAATATATAATGAAGTGTAACGTAGCCATATCAATCCAATTTGGCATTCACAAGTTTTGGCCCAGAAGGTTTGACATTTCTATTGCCGTACTGATTATTTCGTAGAAAGAATGTTGTTGAAAGAGAGGAAGGACACTTTGCAAGACTTCTAGTTTTTGCCAACGACCGTTTCTTGTTGGACTGTTTATTAATTCTTGAAATTTTCCGAAACCTGCACCATTCCATAATTAAAGGATCAAGGCTGCCTACTTGCCATTATAATTTCCCTATGGGTATTTCTAATAAGCCTGCTGCTTACTCGGTGCTATTTTCATGAACAACTTGATCCACACTTATTATATTTGGGATCCATTTTTTCGATTTCGGAAAAACTTCTGGCACGTTCTTAAGAAATGAAACTTTTGCGAAATTTCATGTTTCAACTCATACAACAAAAGGTGACCCGCTACCGTCTGAAGTGTGGTAAATAAGTGAAGAAAGTTAACGTCCTCCTTGGTTAAAAAATCAATGCAACATTAGACACCAATCCGAAAAATAAACTACTTGAGGTTGTTTTTACAGATAGCTCTGATTTACATACCATATAAGTCAAACTGAATCGCGAGTGCGCTCATTATGAACATATTTCTTCAGACTCTCTAAGAAACTTGAGTTTTCTTCATGAATAAAGCAAGCTGAAAACTTCGGATCCGCTTTACCTCTCCCCAAAAAAATCCAACAGTGGAAACACTTCTGCCGAGGAAAATGAATCACGGTTAAAGGGATCTCTAATTTTTCAACGATTTCGGAAGCTGCAATGAGCTTATTTTGATTGGATTCATGGGAGCCCGTCTCGACTCTGCATGATTTATATGGCACTGTTAGGGTCGCCCTTGGGCAAATGGCCCGCAGGTATCGTGTTGAATTTCTCTCTGGCCATGCATGCTCCAAAAGGGTGCCTTTCCCTCGCCCTCGCCACTCCCTCCTCTAACATTGCAAACTTTTATCAATATGAAAAAAAAACTCCGAGGGAACAGCGTGAGTTGACGAGAACTGCCTACGACGTCTTATCTGGCATCCCTTTGTTACCCTTCGATAATCTATCCAGGTTAGTAATAGCATCACATGAAATCCGGTCTCATCTAAATGTAGCTCTTCATCTCCCGTACATTTCTTCCTTTGTGGTGCTAGATCCAAGCAACGCAGTCAATTTTGGCTTCATAATGAACAGCATGTTCATTTTTCGAAAAATAAAAAAAAAGAAAGCAGGAATCAATTGTTTGAAAGACGCCCACAGTTCCTCGCTTTTAATTATTCAGACTAGAGATTTTAAATGAACGCTTCCGTTACAACGCAACAGGGTTGATAATTATGCACAACAACCTACAATGTAGTGCTACTGAATAAACTGCGTGAAAAAATATCACCTTAATCTTCACTTCACCAAAAGTAATAAACTCAGCCCGAATGCTACCGCGAAAATAACAAAATAAGCAACCGCAAAGCGCTACAGTCAATGCGAACCGAATATTTCAAGTGCAGAAAAGGGAGGAGTACGATTCAAGCAGACCAGCTTCACTAAGTTTTTTATGAAGTTACATGGTACATGAAAATGATTTGATTGAAGATGAAAGGATGAAAATATTATATTTCGCCAAGTAAAACATTTTCCAACGAATTATATTTTGAGCGTTTTTGCGTCGCAGATACTCGCCAATCGATGGCCACCGCTTTACTGGCGAGTGGTTGGTTGCTAAATTGAGACAGATAACGTTCACATCATGGGGCGACCAACCACACAGCACATTCTTAAACATCACCTCTGCTCTTTCGTAAACAATTTGGAAGAGAGTACTACAAGTTTACGGTGATCGTATTCTTGAGCACTCACGTTTGCTGTGCGGAACGAAATTTAAATGAAACAATTCGTCTCAAATGGCAAACCATTGAGGGAAGCGAGGAGTGAAAGAGCGAGGTCGATCCACGTAAAGTTGGATGCCCAGCAATCGAGAGGATGCTTCGCCGTCTGCAGCCAACGTGACGATGCCAGCGCACTGTCGATGATTGGTGCGAGCATCATGAACATCATTATACATAAACCCAAACAGTGAATAAAAGCTGGCCAATGCAAATGCAGTGTCCGTAACGTAAATAGACCCGAGAATGATACTATCTGAAGTAAACTGCGGCTTGTTCACTCGAATCTACCAGACTGCTTACACTCAAGGGAACCGATATACGGAGAATTTTGAAAAACTGCCGAAAAGCCTTCGGCAACTACTGCTGTAATAACGAGGTCGACGCCTAAATTACTGGCATACTTTGTAGAAGACCTCAAAAGAACTTGTATTGAAAGACAAGTTTTGAAAAGATGGAAAAACAAATTTTATTGGTTTTTTATTCGGACCATAGCTTGTTCGAAGCAGAGAATTTGAAGATCAAGTAACGCAAACGATGAAGGCAACCAGCTCGTTTTATACGGAAGGCTGCTTGAGTGAAATTAGCATAGGGATGTACCAAATTGAGTAGTGGTATCCATATATTGGTTCCATTAGCACAGTTCACCTCCGTATACATGCCGCTGTATTGCATCCCAAGGCAGAAGCATATAACGCCAAATGTGAAGAGGAGAGCAGCGCTGATGAAATGGACATACACCAGTCGCGTAAACGTTCTCCACTTGCCTTCGGGAATACTCAAAAGTGAACATGCAGCAACTCTCTTAAAAAAAAACAAAACAAAATAAGACAGTTAGAATCGAAGATGCTTCACAGCATCCTTAATCTCAGTTATCCTACTGCTTTCATTATTCAACTGACCTTCAGCACAACATTTATTTAGTATCGTGTTTCAGCAACGTTTAGTGTGAATGTAACGAGCGACTTACGAGATGAAGTCGTCTATATTGTGGTGTAAAGATCGTAAGTTTATAGCGCAGCGAAGCGGTCAACAAGGGAAAACCGTCTTGCTTGGATATACCTGACTGGTGCGCACCAAGGTTTTGCAGTAGTGAAGGTTATCCTCTCCTCCCTCCCTCGCCCAAAATTGTGTGATCAAAGCTTCGACCATTGCCTTGTATTGAAAGACAAGTTTTGAAAAGATGGAAAAACAAATTTTATTGGTTTTTTATTCGGACCATAGCTTGTTCGAAGCAGAGAATTTGAAGATCAAGTAACGCAAACGATGAAGGCAACCAGCTCGTTTTATACGGAAGGCTGCTTGAGTGAAATTAGCATAGGGATGTACCAAATTGAGTAGTGGTATCCATATATTGGTTCCATTAGCACAGTTCACCTCCGTATACATGCCGCTGTATTGCATCCCAAGGCAGAAGCATATAACGCCAAATGTGAAGAGGAGAGCAGCGCTGATGAAATGGACATACACCAGTCGCGTAAACGTTCTCCACTTGCCTTCGGGAATACTCAAAAGTGAACATGCAGCAACTCTCTTAAAAAAAAAAACAAAATAAGACAGTTAGAATCGAAGATGCTTCACAGCATCCTTAATCTCAGTTATCCTACTGCTTTCATTATTCAACTGACCTTCAGCACAACATTTATTTAGTATCGTGTTTCAGCAACGTTTAGTGTGAATGTAACGAGCGACTTACGAGATGAAGTCGTCTATATTGTGGTGTAAAGATCGTAAGTTTATAGCGCAGCGAAGCGGTCAACAAGGGAAAACCGTCTTGCTTGGATATACCTGACTGGTGCAAGGTAAGGTTTTGCAGTAGTGAAGGTTATCCTCTCCTCTCCTCCCTCCCTGGCCCAAAATTGTGTGATCAAAGCTTCGACCATTGCCCCCCCCCCCCTCTTCGCTCAAAAAAATGATGTGGTCAAGTTGCGACAACAGCAAACTTGGACTTACGGCGATGCTTAGAAGATCTAGAAAATGTGTTCAATTTCCTCACAAACGATTTTTTACACTTTTTAGGGTTTTCTGTGAAGCCAGTCGCGATATGCAAAAAAAATGCCTAATAGATCTATTTGTGCTATCGGTTTTGAGTAGAAACTACACTATATCCTTTATTTGATAGTTTGGAACGAATCCCCTCAAAGCCGCTTGCATCAAGCCCCATTCATCTTTTAGATTTTGCAGTGCAGATGTGTACGACACAGCGATGGTATTGTTTCGCCGTCTGCATTATATGTGTTTAATGTTCAAGAGTAAAGCGTACGATAAAGCAAACGAAAAGCCACGATTAATACGATATATGGCATCCATCTCAAGCTCCACGGTTTAGGACGAGATCACTCACTCACAAATTTCGTTTTTTTCCCTGAGTGATGTGAAGTCAGGAAACAAAAAAAGCTGTGAAACGAGTTGACGTTTTTGTGAAGAAACAACAAACCGAAAGTTTCAAAAGGCTTCGAGTAGAAACGTTCTACAAATGAGAAATCTTCGGCTGTTTAAAAATACCTCCAGTTCTGATCCGCAGATAAAATCAAAATGGGACTGCGAAAATTACTGCTGTGCTGCGGATCATACCTACGAACACACAAACTACATAAACGGTTTTCACTTAACGTTCAGAACAAAGAAAAAATCAACAAATTTGCCGGTAAGCAGCACGCAATTTTGAGGTGAATAAATATGATTGAGTGAGAGCTGTTGAAATCAAATTATAAAATGCTATCTGAAATTTGCAGTTGATTTTCGAGCGAAAAGAAAAAAAGTGGAGCAGTTTGGGCTTTGCCAAATGGCCCCAACCATGCCTGGTACAGAGGATGATTGTACGAGCGTTCACTTATTGAAATCAAGTACATCGACTTAACATAAGTCTTTAGTGGGGAGTAGTCATGTTCTTACAAGGGCTGCGCCTGCTGAAAATATTGAGAATAGATCAAACCCGATCAAGTTTCACGGCTGCCAAAGTGAGTTTTGCGTTCAGCTCAACCAGCATCGTTCCGCTGCCACAAACACATCCTCACATCATTTAGTATTGCCGCTGCGACCCCTGGATTGAATCTGTCTTTTGTTATGAGGAACTGGCACGATTTCGTAATTCGAATCAGGTTTGCACTTTGTTCTCAGCATATTCTATAGCATACCTACTGAAATTCATAACTGTCATTCCTGAGATTCCCGAATTGGAACCGCTAGACAGATATACATGCATACTCATACATATTCGCCTACACTTTGCCAAGTCTGCAATTCGCAAGCCGCCATAAGACGCGCTGTAAATTGCAAGCTTGTTAAAGCCTATGAAAAGGGCTGTGAACGACAGAAAGCGAAACACTTGTTGCAGATGAACGAAAAAAAAAGAGAGAAAATAAATAAGCCTATGCAAGTAGATTGTGAATGTGCGTAACTAGTAAAATATGCTCAATACACTTGAAGACAGCCATGAAAAAAGCTATTAGAAATGCATAGCAAGTTTAAGCATAAGTTTGGAAGGATCATTTTGCATATCGCAAATGAAACGGTAATGTTTATAGAATGATCAGTGCACATAAAAACTCCGCTTCCAGCTCACCTTCATATGGTCGTTGCTCAGAATTTAGATATTGAACGACCAAATCGTTCTTACGTGCAAAAAATCTGCTGTGAAACAGTGAGGAGAAATTGATTTTGTAGTGTTGGTGGATAACAGCCATTCGCCTTTGCCGTTGAAGTTAAGAGGAGTTAGTTGCCCCGTAAAGTTTCGCATCGGTCGCAGTAGATCAAAGTGAACTCATGACAGCCACATCACAAAGCCTTATTTTATTCCAATGTCCGACGAAAATCATTATATTCCTTTTTTATGCGTGAGCGACAAAAGCAGTACCGAAAAACATCCAATGAGAATCGAAGAACGAAAGAAGAAATTGGATACCCAATTCTGTTCACTGATCTTCAACTGCCTTAGGAATTCTTGGGTAAATTTTCGGGAAGAACAAACGGGCCTTTGCATCGTTTGCTTGCATCGGCGCGATCGCTAATATAAGCGTAGACAATATTTTTCAAAACGAATGCTTTAAAAAGTAATAAGCCGACTCGATTGCTCGTCTATATAGCTGGACGGTCACGAACTGGCATCGTTCCAGAAAAAAAAAGATGTGTATGACAGTCGTCGTGCTACGAGTGAAGACGCTTATCGAGCGAGACAGTAATACATGACTGACTGTTCGTCAACGATGCTGAACATAAAGATGCGCAATCATATTTGTTTATTCGTTATCGATTGTTCTGTACGTTTGTTCATGAGTGTTCACTTCATGACAAGCCAGTGTCGAGAACATTTCGGCTTCTGCTTAACTGAGCAACGCCTATTAAACTTGATGTGCTGGAAAATTGCGCTCACTGTTAATTTAAATCGTCGGAATATCAGAATTACAGAAACGAAAATTTTATTTTTCTTCAAAACGTTAGTGCCACGTAAGAGGGAAACCACTTTAATTTTTAAAATGCAAAATATTTCTTATAGCTACGAGAAGTTCATTCAATACAAAAAACATCGTCAAAGTACAATTTAACGTCGACGTCGTTTGATAAAGTCAGGAAGACTGTAATGAAGGGAGCTTGTTTTAGAGCATAGCCTTGGGATACTCTGGAAGGTACCGAGTGAAAAGCCGATAAGATCCCTTCATTTTCTTTCTTATCACTTCTTTGCCTGCTATCGGAGCGTTTGGGCGTCCCATGACATCAGAGCGTTGAGGCGTTGTGTGACAAGGCGCTGCAAGCACAACGACTAGTACCACCAAGTTCAGGAAAGAAACTTTTGAATTCATGCCTTGGACTGGCAGGCAATGCATTTTTACGACCAACATAATAAAGCAGCTGGCTTTATAGCTACTCAAAAAAGTTATGCACCCAAATTTTATCCAGCCCTAGCGCTCGTTCAGTTGTTTTACTATAAATTCGTTCATCTGCGACCCGACCGGTGGAATATGCATACGAAAAGGATGAAAGCTTTCCTTCCGTTACGGCGAATATCTTCCGGAGTCGATGAGTTCGGTTGAAATCGGGTAAAGGGGGGGGGGGGGGGTGAGGGTGATTCTCGATAGTAGATCACAACCCCCAAGTGTCATATGCTCTAATGGTTTCCCGGCACAGCAGAAACTACTGTGGAGTCAGACACAAGCATAAATACGCACAGAAACTATATAATATGCATTCTGAACTGCAAATTTGTCAAAACGCACTTTCATATTCTGCTCATAATTTTCGCAGAATACTACATTGTCAATACTATTACTCTGACAAAAGGTCGTGACAGATTTTATATCGTTTTTCTGGCCTGCTACCAGGCTCAGTCGTCTTTGCAATCAATTCATTGATTTTCGTGTCGTGTAAAATCTTTTGGATATGAACAATCAAATCCGGTATGCAAAATGGCTGAAGAAGATATGGAACTGAATTTATACTTTGAAAATATGGAATATTTATATCAAGATAGCGTTCCGTTCCCATCATTTAATGCACTCTTCAGTTGAATTGAAGTCTTTTGACCTCAGAAACCTTGAGCTTTTTTAAATGCTTTTTGAATGAAACCAGAAGCAAATACGCCACGCCGATTGCCACTCTTATTTCTTTCCATTTATCACTGGTTGGAAAACACAGTTCCGTGTTCCTTTTCATGTCCTACATTTTTCTGACAAAGAAGAGCTGTTCGTATTTGCACGATGACCGAAATTCATTTCTTGCTGCAAAGCTCAGAAGGGAGCAGCTAGTATAAGCGGCAGCAAAAATGTCACATATCTGATCGTAACTGCGAATGCTTTCTCTTAAACAAAACATCTCAATGCAACACTCTGCCAATAGATGCCTCTGAAGAATTGCGACTTTCTTGAGCCTGTTAGCACAAATCCGCAAAAATGTGTTTGGTATCGTTGGTCGTTTAAATGATGAGGTTCTTATCCGAAAGTTATTGCTGAGGCCACCTTCACTGTTCGCCTTTTGAAGCCGTGCGGATCTCACGCACAGAACACGCACACAACTAACTGAAGTTGTCGACTCCAATTGAAAGTTGTCGACTCCAATTTTTATCTTGGTTTGTAACAGCATTCTGTCTTAGCAACGTTATTGCACACAACATGGCAGTGTTTGGAAGTTTTATCAACTCACTGAGAAGATATTTCGAAAAATCAGGCAACGGCTTCCAAACTTCCCACTTCGAGAAGAAACGAGCTTCGAATGTATACGATATTCAAATCTGTGATGACAATGCTCTTGGCAGCCGGAGGAAGGCAGGGCAAGGCAGATGGAAAGAATCAGCATTTTGAGGAAAAAAGAAGGCAAATATATCAAAAGTCAAGGTCCATTAAGAAAGCCAGCCATTAATGAACAGAACGAAAGGTTCTGAAAGTCACAACTACCTCGCTAGGCTTAACTGAGATAAGATGAGGTGACTTTTTCTCCTGTCTTAACGGAACTGTTTAATGGAATTGGGCTGCTTCTTTTATAATAACGACGATACATATAAACATCAGAACCGAAATGGTAGTGACTTATTGACGTAAGTGGTGACATATCACGGCATTTCACTGACATTGAGGAACAGCAACGGTGAAATCGAAGGTGATTCAAACGAACTGTTCGCTTTCGCGACAGTATGATGTCCTCTTCGCACTCTCATCGAAAATTTTCAGGGAATTATCTTCCTTTGGCTTAGCATTATTGGTGAAATGACCAGAATAGAGTCTTGTTCAACGGAACGTTACATTCACAAAAAAAAAGTTGGGATGGGTGATGAGCAAGGAAATGGCAAAAAACATAGTTTTCAAACACATCTGTAACTGAAACATGCAATAGTTGATGAAAATACGACCTTACAATGCAAAAAAAGGTTGAGAGGAGTGAAAACAACAGCTGTCAGTCGGGAAAAGCCTCGTCAGATAGAAGCAGAAATTCGGCCTTGAAACAGCACGCAAATTATCGACATCTAGAGACTACTTCAAATCGAATAAACTTCTTTATTAGAGAAAATTCATGAATTTTTTTGTAAATCATGTCCGAAAGATCATGGGCAGCGAAGAACCTCTATGGGCGATTCTCCAAACTCGGCACTTAAACTTTTCATTGCTCCAGTAATTCTTATGCCGCTTAAAGAAGCTTTCCATTAATTTTATCTTCTTCAAGTTCCTTTTAGAAACTTTTTTTTCACTCCGTAAACCCAACTCAGTGCTTATGAATGCCGTCGTCAAATAGTGTTTGAGCAGTGGACCGGACCGACGAATAGTTCATTATCCGCCTACTTCCTAAGAGGACTAATACTAGAAGATTTAAGAGGAAAAAAGTTCAAGATGAACTTTTAAACGTATTTCTCGAACCGTAATTCACAAACAAGCTAGCACTCCTGAAACAGTTCATGGTGACGGCATTCATTATTAAGCTTATGCGTTTGGCTGGCGTTTCTTCGAGTCCCTGTTAAATAAATAAGAAAAATTCTCTGTGAAATATCTTTAAGATTGATCAAGACTGCTTCATTTTCTATCACATTTGTTGTCAAATTTAAAATTCAAAACGTCTATTCAAAACGTTTCGTTTGAAATTTTCGTGGCTATTCCCTTCATGTATTGTGCAAATAACGAAAAGTGAATTCGACGTCAGGGTGAGAAAGATCGCTGAATGAAAATGAACTCGCCATACGCACCTCGTCATCATAAAATGTTTTCATGCCGTCTGACAAGCGCAATCTTATAATTTTTGGCATCAGTGATATTCCACCGTGCCAGCAGCCGAACAAGCATGCTCTTCTTGTCGAATCGGTATATCCCATATACCCACACGTTTGTATGCCAGTAACATGCTTGTGTAATTGTGCTACCAGCCGTAGTGATCATATGAGTTGCTGTGCTGGTGTGCGTATCTCAGTAATCTTTTTTGTTGCTGAAGGAGGTCAACCATAAATTTTCAAAGCGGGCGACGGCTGATCGAGACTTTCTAAAGAATAAGTGATGGTATTTATTCGAATACTAAAATAATAAATTGTTGCTCAATATCTGAATAATATACGCTTCCTTGTCAAGAATGTTCTGGTAATCCGGTCTCCATTCCTGCCATCGCGTTGCACATTTCCGCTCTTAAGTTTTTCCCGTCAGCTTTTACAGATACTCGTGGGCAAGAATTGACAACCGAGTTGTCGTCTATATTATACTAACATCAGCTGTTGCTGGCTTCGACAACACGGTCAGAAGAACAAAGGAAACTGTATGCCAAGATACCAACAAGTCCTGGCCTAGCGACTGCTGAGTATATGTAGTTGACCATGGACCAACGTTAGAACATCTAAGTGAAGATTTGGTAAAATGGGATTATCTCTCAAAATGACCACACAACTTAATATTGGCCTTAATTTTTTATTACTTCAGGCGCGTGCTATTCTTTTAAGAGTACAACGGTCCACTCCAGTTCACTGCTGCCATAATTCTCGACGTTTTTTCCACTTCTACTAAAAGGCACCTACAAGTTTCGTTTAGCCTGAAAAACATTGAAGCCCCTTTGCACCGATGAATTCGGAACCGAAATATTGGAGCATAGTAGCAAATCTGACGTTTGCATATTCATAAACACATCGCTTGCCGCAGTTTTAGATGTCCTGCCGGAAATCGAAAATGGTAAAGTAGACATGCTACGAGACTAGTAATTTATTCGTAAAATAGGACAAGTGGACTGTATGTGCAATAAGGATAACGCGATGAAAACGCTAATGCTGGACAATTTTGGCATGTTGCGAGTGGGTCAATGGTTGTCCGCTTGTCGGGTTAATGATAGAGCAAATGGAAGCATTCTGATTTGAGACCAGCTAGGATGTTGGCTTTGACTGGCCTTTACAGGTCGGCTACCTTCCTGGATGAATGTCCTGGAAGTAAAAACGTCTTCGTAACAGAAAGGAACGACGGGTCGTGCCACTCTCAGCACTTTAAAGTGGTGGATGATATGCTTCTGAATACAGGCTAATAACTATGTGCATGTCACCAGAGCTGTATCACACAAGGAAAGCAGCAACGTAGAAATCCCACCGCCCAAACACATTTTTGTAATTCATTTTACCACGGGATTGAAGTCTTTTTCAATTTTCGTTGTTGATTTTAATTTGAGGTGCGTAAAGGTCACGGTTTTCAAATTGGAAATGCGACATTATTGTACAGCAGAACTCGTTGCTCCACGTGCAATTTCACATTTTGAGGTGACAAAGTCGACAAATGAAAATTCAACAACGGGTTGTCTTATTAGTTTCGGTAATTTCGCTGACATTTGCCTTTGAATCCGTGCGCTTGTCAAGCAAGGAATCGATCATCTTCTCCAAGTACTGTGGAAGTACGCTAATGGCTTGTTCACGCTTGTTCGTTTTTGCACGCTTGATATACCTTCTTCAGTCTTCATAAGAGCACTAAAAATCAATTTGCAAGCACGGCTTAGCTGCGAATGCGAAAAAAGTTGAAGCTATCGCTGTAAACTACAGATTTTGTTTCTTACTTCGGTCTTCCAAATTTGAAGTTGGCGAATTTTCTTGAAAGCAGTCGTTGCTGGGTGGAAGGGTCAAAGGTTTATCTAGAGTGCATCGATTAGCGTTAAAACCATGGATGCTGTTTCTAACAGTTCTCTGGGATAGTTAGCGGGAGTCAGGCATTCCACTCCGTCTTTTGATTCGAGGGCTGTCATGTGGAACTACGGCTAAATCTTTCGAAAGAAGGGAATTACAACACATCGACGACGATCCTAACAAAAAACCTTTACGAGGTTTACGAAAAAAAACACATGTAACAACTTTAAGTAGGCTCTACAATCGGTAAGAAAGCTGTTTCTTTCTGGACAATTACCACTGAAGAGAAAGTTATCCACCGCAGATCATCAAATAGTTTCGTCAAGTGAAATTGTGAAGTGTTACAGTATTTCCCGAAGAAAGAAGCTTTCCCAAAGTAACACTTCTGGCTATGCATGGCAAGGTTGTGAGGTATTCAGAGACGTTATGGGCAGTTTACTTGCACTCCGAATATCCAGGTAAGCAAAACTCTGTGAAACATGTGAACTCATTGATTTCTTAGAAGAGTTCTAAAACAATGAAAAATCGGCTGTTCGCATTGTCGAGTTAGTAGCTTTGCCCACTTATTATATCACAATACGGTGCTCACTTTTTTGTTGTTTTTTCACACTTTATTTTTTGAATAGGCATATGAGATAGGAATTTAAAGACTCCAATGATACTTGAACTTTTTATACGTTTTCTTATGTTTGAGATGCTTCCTGATTGAGCCATCCAGTGATTTATTGGATGATCAGCAGCACCCATCTAAGAATTTCTCGTCGGGCAGTTGTTCCTGCACGCGTCACAGTAATGGCGTCAGCAAAACGTTGTTTACGCAATTGTGAAACATGCCCTGCTAAGCTAGGCGAAATCTTTGACTATATTTTTGTTGCATACCATCCCTTTTCGATAGCACTCTTTCTACTGTGATAACTGACACTGGTTGCACTTCAATGCAGAGAATCGCTGCAAATAAATTGTCACTGAGTTGATGCCATCGTTTTCGCCACATGCGGCAAATGTACCCTTCATTGCGATCTAAAATGACAATTTGTCGAATGGACGCGAATGGTGCCACAAACAATTTGAAACGTGTGACATTTTCTGAAAGAGTTCAAAATTTGGTAATGGCGTAACGAGAATCAGCGTTGACACTTCCGCTTCGAACGCAGTCATCCTTTTGACAACCAATGTAAAGCGTTGCTATTTAGTTCATAGCGAACAAAATCGATTATACAGCTAAAATGTTGCGCCATTCATCGCCAACGATAATAATTTTCGTTTCTTTACACTAAACGTTGCACAGCGATAGGCGGCTCTGCTAAGGCAGCCATATTGTAATTATTGCCAGTTGTTCTCTTTGACTTTTTTTTTTTTAACTGACGAAGTGGTATTTGAAAGGAAACTCCGTTTCTATGGATTTAAAAAGTGTCTGCTGGCGGTAATGATGATATTGCCGTGGTGATAGATGAAAACAATTTTGCGATGATAAATTCAAATTCGGTCTAGTTTCCGTCAATTGAATGTGATCGAGTTCATAATATTTCACACGACGTTTCCGGTTTTCCTCAGTTATATGTAGTAATGTATTGATTTAGTGTAGATAGCAAAATAAACAATGACAGCATCAGTTACCAATTAGGCAATATGTTTTCGCTTCAAAAATTTGTTGCAAAGTCGAATTGCATGGGCAAGGCAACCAACTAGCGAGCAACGATGAATGTAGGACAACTGGAAGCTATCAAATCACATGAGTAGGTTCTGACCGTTGCCCTTCCCCCTCCCTCCCGCCCC
>JPKZ01002933.1:93035-103728 GCA_000803305.1 Toxocara canis | reverse complement strand
TTGCTCCTAAGGACGAAAACATTTCAACCGATGAGCGTTTTCAGGAATCGAAACGGACTGCGCAGGAACGCTCATTTCGGAACAACACGTTCTTACCGCGGCACATTGCTTCTACAGCGAAATCTGCAACGATAGTCCACTTAAGTGTGCCATACCATCTTTGTGGTTGATTAAGCTGAATATACAACTCTAAACTGTAATGCATTGGAATATAGCGATTTCGAGATCAACAGTTTATCGTCTGCCATGATATGATGCACTGTAAATGGCCGGAGAGCTGCCGCCTATTGCAGTTGAAAGCTTTGAATTCCCTGTTGCAGCTATACACTGAAATCTCAGTAATGCACAAGAGCGCTGAGTTTTTAGCTGCAGTAAGTAACCGCGGTCAGTCGGTTTATGCGGCATTTCTAAGTGGATCCGTTTATCCAAGTGGTGAGAGGGATTTTTAATTAGTTCATGTAGTTACGAAGAAAGCAGAAAAAAAAAAGACACCGTTCATTGCAGTAATGAGAGAAGTGACTCGCTTACAGATGCACAAAACTATTATTCCTGGGATGTGCAGAACGAAGCAAGCGATCCGGACTCAACTCGAGTTTACTGAAGTGTACATTTGCAACTGGAATTTGCTCGCTTTTAAGCGTCCGGTAAACGATTCGTCCGGTGAAGCTAAAACATGTGCACACTGCAAAGAATTCCGCGATTGTTTGTGCCATGTGGGTACGGTTGTTGTTTTTTAGGAGAAGGAAGACGAAAGAGTGGCTCTCATCGTGGACTGTATATCACAGTGGAGAATGCATTCCATTCTCTGATGATAAGTGCGAACGTGGTCACATTGAGGCTATTCCATGCAAAATAAGAAGCGTAAGAGCAATTCCAATATCATTCATCCATACGTTCATGCGAAATATTCTGAACTCTTCTATAAGGAAACTTTCCGCCGAACAACGTCGAAATAATTTGCTCCTTTTTGTCATTGCTTTCATAATTCTCAGTTATCATATTACTATCGCAACTTTTGTAAATGACTTATCTTGTCGTTCATACAACTCGCATTTATCATATTGTTCGGAATAGTCTATGTGACTTTATAGAGTTCCCCATATCGTTTGCGCTCATTCTGATCCTTCAGAACCAAAGCCAGTTGCAATTATGGTATTCAGCAGCTAAGTAATTAATGAATTTCTAACTTTTAAAATCAACTGTCAACGCGACTCATTGTACGGAAGCGCAAAATTATTGTATTGGAAACAACAAATGTGAGTTCAATAACTCTGAACTGGTAGTACGATAGAGCAAATTTCCAGGTTATAGTACCAAAGGTGTTTTTCGACGAAAACTGCACACGAGGTGACCTTGCTATCATCGAGCTTCAAGAAAAGGTTCAGTTCCTCATTACCGGTATTATTTTTCTATATTATTATAGAAGAGTCAGAAACATCGAACATCCCTATCATTTGGCATGTAAAAGCGTTGTTAATAGACAACATGACAGTTCTAAATGTGTTTGACGCTTTAATATACTCGAGTCTGCATCACATTCTGTGACAGCCGTGTGTTGTAGTGACTGGGAACATTGACTATCAATTCTCGGCATTACCTGAGAGGGCAGGTTTTCGTGCCTGTTGCGGTCCGATTAGGGACGTCGTTTTCATTCGTTACCACGCTTAATTGTCATAATTGCCATGTTACTACTTTTTCATACGGTTCTTAATTGTCCTTGTAGGGTCGTCAATCACAAGGAATAATGCGCTTATTTCAAAAAACTATAGCTTGGAACGTTAGGAGGAGCGCATAAACGAAGAGAAGAAATGACTAGGAGAGTAGCAATCCGTTCAAACGATAGCACCATTAGATTTTGTTGCTAGCTCTTTTTGATGCAAAGTGTTCATATTATCGATGGCAACATTCGTTGAGTGGGTAGTGGAGAAACTCAAAGGCACAAATATGCAATGCGCAAGCGGAATTGCATACGCTAGTCAATGGAAAATGCAAATTGCGACCGTATAGCGCCGTTGAAGCGAACTGTAAGGTATGGTTCTGGTGAGCAATATTTATTGCTTGAGAAAGATGTTATATGGACTAATTCAACCAAATTTCTTTTCTCTTCTTCTTTCATTCTACTATGCGATTAATTTGTATAACTATCAGCTATTCGCATTCTGATGCACTCGCGTAGCGTTTGCACATTTACTGTATATCAGTACTGCGCTTTCTCCTTTAGATATTTCCCGCATTCCTTGCACGGCCATTATGCTTGGCATCGAAGGAGAGCGACGTTCCACCGAAAGCAGAGCTTGCCAGTTGGGGGTCTGATGGTAAGTAATAATTTCTGACCATTTGTTCATCAAAGGCCTGCTTCTCGCATTAATCTTTCAGTATTTCTCGGAAATTGCTGATTCCCCTATGGTTCGTGTAAATATTCTGCTCATTTCCTGCGCCTTAACCGGATGAGTAAGGAATCCAACCGGCTAAAAATGCATCCAAATTTATTGTCTTCATCGGCGAATGAAAACATCCCCCAGGGGTTGAAGAATTGAATTGAAAACGTGCAAACAGGCATGAAGTCATAATGCGCGCTCTGCTAAGTGCAACTTTGCCAACATGCAGAAAAAGTAGTTCTTAGTATCATTGGCTTTGTTTACGTGGGAGAGACAGTAATTAAGGATTTTTTTTTTACAGCTAGCCGTATAAGATCGGTAACAACGCTGACGAGGATAAACATCAAAACGATTGTGTGCCCCAAAGAACGTAAGTGAGCAGAAAGCATTTTTGATCGTTTATTTGTGTAACGTCTGCATTTGTCCTCTTTCATTGCCATTTAAGATCGGTAACAACGCTGACGAGGATAAACATCAAAACGATTGTGTGCCCCAAAGAAATGCTCTTTAGTGAGGCGATCTGTGCGAGCGAGTCACAAGACGAAAACATTTGCAAGGTGAATCTAAATACAGTTCATTGAACGCTTCGCATTCCGTAAATAGAGCACTTCGTCGAAGCTGTATGAGTCGATGCTTTGCGCGATTCTCTACTGTACAGACAACTCCATGACGAATCAAAGGTTTGCGGCTTCTCCGGTGCAGTAAATGATAATAGCGTATGCCATTTTCCTTGTAAGATTCAGTGAACCGCTTTTGCTTAAAAGCAATGGAATGATGTGATGGCTGCTTCAGGGTGACAGCGGAGCAGGCATGGTTTACAGAGATAAAGAAGGCAGAAGGCATGTAATTGGTATTGCGTCTTATGGTACCGATTGTCGAATAATACAAATGGCGCTCGATTACAGAGACGGTAGGTGTTCTCGATTTCGGCCATTCCATGGCTGTTTTGATGTTAAGTAAGAAAGAGCTCATGCAAAAACAATTCGCATGTTCGTAGCGCTCATGAAAATCGTCCAGTCAGCTTGCCGAATTTTTCAAGCGTAAATCGGTTTGCTTGTTAGAAAATCGAATTACTAAATAGGCGCCTTTATATAATCGCAGTTTGTGACGCGCATTATAGTGACTTCTCATCTGTGCACGTGTGCTTTTTAATATATATGTGTTTTCACTTGTGTATTAGGAAGCATCGACATGGGAGTCACGGAAGCTAGAACTGTAAAGTATGTTAGGTATAACCTAACTTTAATGCAGATCTCAATCCCAAATGTCAAACAAATCACCAGCCCAAAGGGATATACTTCCTTAAAGTGAGTAGAGAACTTGCATGCATTTTCAACTGGTGAATATGTTCGATTACGCGCCTATTGTAGGTCTAAATATGCTACGTGTTCGACCCGTCGGGTAGCACAAAATAAGATTTAGAGTTTCCTCATTTACATATAATTTATGAAAGCGGCTAGTTTGAGAGATGAATTGTTAAAGTGCATATCGCGCTAGTTTTCTTGCATGTATCGAACTCCTTTATGAAGATCACAACAAACGGATAACGCATGAGTTTTGGGAACTCCGCCCGTTAAACTAGTGATTTCGCCAACTGGCTACTCGAGAATGACGAATATTCAAATTCTATTCGGTTCAGCCATTCACACAAATCTCCCACAAAGTTCTTTTTTCATGATCAAGATAATGAAATGTGCAAGTTAACCAGACGTAGAGCGTATGCAGATTTCTTGCTACCTTCAAAGGAATTTTAACTCCCTCGGTTTCGGTTACTTGGATTGAAATTTGGTGAAGCAGTGACCTTATGGTGCAGATTATAGCTACTGAATTTTGCAACTGTGGATTCAGTGGTTCCCAGTTAGAGACGACCAGGCACACAGACTTGTTCAAACGTACATAGTTGCTTTGCCTGTTCTGCTAGATTTCAGGCGCTTTGCCAAATCTCTTTGTGCATGCATGTAACGGCCTGACTAGTCCGTACTTTTGACGCGGGAAAAAATGGAGCTAGAAGTGTGAAGTTTGGTAGGCATTTTCTGCTAAGTATTTTCTACAGTCTAAGACCACTATATGAACATTTATCTCCAATTTCAAGTCAAGCTCACATGGAGCAAGAAGTTCACTTGCGTTCTAGGACCAACCAGTCTCATTGCGCACTGAACGCTTCGGGTCAAAAGAAAGCGAATACTTAGTAGATTTTTATAAGCGATGATGCGGATAAAATTTGAGTTTTCATCATTCGCATGAAGTTTCTGAAATTGGCGTATTTGATTGGTGAGTCGCGGAAGCGCGTTTCATACCAGCTTGCTGGAACGCATTCTAGCTTTTCATTTCACCGCGGATTGCGGAGCTTTGCTTCTTTGACAACTTCATAAGATATCTTGTAGAAAGACTCGTAGAAATCAGATGTATGTAGGAGGAACAAACGTCACAATTCCTTGTTCGACTCCTTTGACCGAAAGGTACTTCAGAGTGACTAAGCACTTTGCTGAGAAATAGAGGTAGCTTATTCGCGTCTCTCTGGCACAAGTGTTCTTTGCTGCTATATTCATCTTTATCCTTCATCTCCAACCATGTCACTTCTTAATATGACGAAAAGCTTTCGTTTATGGTCATATTAATTTCAGAATTGGATGAGTGGGACAAACTGAAAGAGCTAAAAGGTAGTGTTTTCACTGATATTCGCCCTTTCACTGATTTCATCTGCAAGTACACTGGTGTATGTCGAGATGGACAGAGAACAATAGATGACGATCAACGAGCAATTAAAGATACCCGCGATGCAGTAATCCAATATTGAAGCCAACGAATTGATGTCGTTTACTTCATAATGACAATTATCGGAATATCTGAAATATCTACAGAGAATTTCGAAGTTTTGTCGATAGTGTTGATTGCAGCGTTACGCAAGCGCTCTGTTGGCGTATGCAGTCGAAATTCTTTTTTCGCTGATAAAGATGGCCGCCAACAAATGAATTCTTGCCCAAACTAAGTTCGCTTCATCAGCAGCATTACTCCTATACGGTTGGCGAAGGTATGTGTCCCTGAGAGAGAAATTAGCTGCTCACGTACTCAAAGAATTTGAAATTGATAGTGGGTGGGGAGGGGGGAGAGGGGGAGGGAAAGGGAGGGTGCCATGGTCAAAAATTTGTTATATTTGCTTCATTATCGCTTCACCAAACTACTTTGTCCGTTGCAAAAAAAAGGCATCGGAGACAGCACCGATTGCACACTCCACTCGTTTGCATTGTAGAGTCAAGCACGACATCATATCTACAAAAAGCGCCGCCCGCGCTTCAAACGTATCCGCTAGGGTGGTGAATTTTCATTCAGCTCTTGTGCACATATACGTGGATGTATGTGGTAACTGTTCTGATTTTGATTTGTTGGTTTGTCGTTGAAAAATAAGGCCTCGTTGGATCTTCATATAGAAGGAAAATAGCCCTTTCTGTGAGGATATTTGAAAGCGCATTTGAAGCGTACCCAAGTGCGCTTAATCGCCCCTAGCTTTTGAATTAGAATTTTTAACGGCATACTTCTATAGTAAGTCGTTTTGAGGATGATATGAATGCATCGACGTTCGATCGGAGTACATTTTTATCTTACTACAGTCAAAGGATCTTGCTTGAATTAGATCTGTGAGGTACTGATCGTAGAATTCGTATTGGTTCGTTTTTTTCCTTAAAAGTGCAGAAGATGGAGATGAAACAGGTAAGCTACACTTCTAAATCAGTACTGAAACACTCTCTATCCTCATAAATGACGTTTTCAAAATCTTGCATACTGATAATCTTTGAGAATCAATTTTAAAAGACCATAAAAAATAAAACGACTTCAAATGTAGAATCGCCTCAAATCAAAAAGAACAATTGACGCGGACAAACATAACAAGACATACTCTACATCAATGTAATAGCAACGAAAGGACACAGTAAAGATGACCTTTTTAACAATCATTATTCTTAAGCAAAGTTTATAATCGCAGTTTTCAGTGCACTATTCCCAATGCGATTTGCCGACTAAACATTTCGAGATGGAGATCCGCGATAATTATATTGCAAACAACATTTCTCTTTCAAGCGAAAAATTCCATTCGCAAAAAAAAATCTCAATTCTCACATGTATTGCGTCGATTTTATTAATTCCAACAAACGTGTGCAAAGCGCTGGAAAAATTCGTTCGCAGATTTGAAGCATCGTATTGAGAAAAAAAACGAACACCCTCATCCATTTAAAGCACTGCACGGCAACATGGCAATATTGCGCGTAATCCTACTCGCCTTTTTTGAAGAGAACAGTTTTGAATTCTAAAAAAAAACGAAATTTATTGTCGGATAATTGAATGATCACCTAATGATAGCTTATCGAGTGCTTCTTTCCTGTTCGCTTATCACTGCAATTGTTTTGAAACAGCCGCTATATCGATGAAACTGTTTCATAAATAACCTCAACAGATTCGCATAGAAGGAGCAAACTATCTAAATATGTGAAGCATCGTTCTATTATGTAGCTTCGCCCTTGTAAGTAAATTGTCCTATTGCTTCACCTGCTGCAGAGCTTGGAGGCCAAACTCATATGGCATCATTACAAAACATCGAACAGCTATCAATCAATACTCAATCATCATGTAAAACGAAACTTCAATATGCCAAACGGTCAGCAACCTGAGTAAATAACATTATAGTGAATGGCCGTAAGAAGGCGAGTGGTTGGAATGATAGAGATCTTTTGAATGGTTACAACGACCAACTATACAACATAGAACATGAGCAAAGACTAAACGGTAATGATCTTTTTGGCCGCTTCTCTCTTTAGGTATCCGATTTCTTTCGAGTCCAGTGTCTCACGAAATTCACCGCCAACGAGTGGATCGTTTGAGGAGTTGTGAGGTTGTGTTTCTCCCTTGTAACAGCTTTTGCATGAACAGCAACGACAACACCGACAACAGCAACAACACAGAATAAGGATGAGACCGACGAAAATCTGCAAATTAGGAATAACATTTCAACGAACAGTGCAATGCACTATTCCTTGCAAGCGTCGTTCCATCACTATGAAATGCTTACGACAAGCTTGCGAACGTAGTGCGTTCTGTAATCTAGTTTGGTCACACGAATCACAAGTTGCCGACAACTCGACTCATCTAAATCCTTAAACGATTTTAAGGCGATCAGCCGCAAAGAAATAATCGAAGCGTTTGCGGATACACAATTACATACGACATAGGAGAAGAGCTCCCATTTGATGCGACAATGAAATAAATAAATCAGACAAGCGGAAATTGAGGAAAAATGAAATACAGAAGTAACTGAAGTGGAGCAAAAAAGTGGGCAAACGTAGGCGGCGTTATCGAAAGAGTATAACTGCGCAAAATCGGCCCATTCTCTACGAAAACGCTTAAAAGTTCCGTAAATTCTTTTGCATAGGCAATGAAGCAGTCCAAATTTTTACATCACCAGTGTGGTCAAAACAAAGCAGTAAAAATGCGCGACCCTAAATGCGATGTTGCTTTAAGGACTGAAATGTTCGAGTAATCAACGCACCTTTGTCCTATCATTCGAAAAAAAAAAGATCGAAGACTCGCAACAAAGTTTAGTAGCGAAAGGAACGAAGAATACTTACAACAGCAGCGATAACGAGAAAGCTCATCGTTCCGGACATGGATAAGTCAACGAATCGGGAAACGAGTGGCGGTTTCCTTTGCTTGCAACTATGTTGTTGCCGTTCCTCTACATCGTTCCTCACAACTTGCGTTGTTTCGCATTTTACTGCACAAACGGCCTCACAATCCGACAGATTGTCATAGTGGTAAATTCCTCAAAAATGTCAAGTGCTTCACGAGATTCGGCTTATTAAATGCCGGCAAGTATTTCCACGTTAACGAAACCACAGTGCGTCCAGCATCACACCGCACAATTTAAAAAATTTACGAACTAAAGCCTTTCTGTTTATGTCCTCTAATTACAGGGCTATTCGCAAGAGGTTACTGACTGAATCAGGTTTTCAGATTACTCCAGAGTGAAATGAAGAAGACTCGATTAAAAAGATTGACTGTACCCGTTGTTGCCCACATATCACTGCTGCTTCGGTTATAAACCCCCTCCTGGATAGAAGTGCTATTTTTCTCGTAGCCGAAATGGATTTGAGGTTGCAAACCGAGCGAAGGCCTTTGTTAAAATATGCAACGAACCAGCAGCCAGTTGTGATGTATTGAACACATTCAACGCACATATCAATCATAACAGCGCTTAACAAATCGATAGGTTGCTCATATCGGCACTATATTTTTGACTGGATGAACGAACACCTTACGCCGATAAAAAACGCTTGCACATGGCCGATCATTTTTGCACTAGATCTCTTGGCTCATGTACAGCCAAAGCTCACAAATTAGTTCAAAACGGTCTCATTAATTAAACGAACAACAATGCTTTCATCACTTCGGAACAGTTCTAACCAACTAAACGTGAGCATCAGCCATTCAACGAACGTATCACTGTCGATCTGTTTTGATCGCTTTTTTTCTCTCACGCTGATGACTGAATAAGATGGTAGACAAATGAATCATTACAGGTGATTGTGAATGTTTGGAGTGGATGAGTTTTCCTAGAAACGGAAGGTGTGAGTTATGGTGTTTCCGACTGGGCTCCGAATTTGATAATTTTCTTGCGTCGTTTTTCTATGGAATTTTTTCACGCTGAATTCATATGCGGATCAATCTCGAAATTAAATTCACGAAAGAAGTTCCCTTGCTCTTTGAGGTTAATTAGTATTTTTAGTACAGTGTAGTCGAAGTTGTCAAAATCTTACAGTAAGCACAGATGTTTTTAAGAACCAGCTTATTGAACTGATTTTCATTTAAATGAACTCTGGCAAAACCTTGCATTGGCATGGCGCCTTATGGTGGCATCATGTCTTCACATATATATATATATATATATACCAATTCTGGTCAGCTCAAAGACGCGAGGAGAAGTCACATGCCCTCAAACGGCGAGACAAATTACACATTTTGCAACCGGACAGGTTGCACGTTTCACTCGTCACGTAGCAGCAGAAAAAGGAATTCAAGTAAAAGATTTGTACGAGCAGTCCGGTTTGTTGTACTATGAATTTTTGCAGCTTTCGAATAGTCCACGAAGGCAGCTAGTTTGGCGAGTGGAGTGTTGCAAGATAAACATCATTCCAGCTCCGTGGCAAGCATGCCTACTTGGCTTAATCGGCATGCAGTTGTAAAATCAAGCATATTGAGAAATCAATTCCTTATGCCTATTCTAACGCATTATCAAAAACCTCCCTGTCACATCGCAATTTTCGCATACGAAAACTTGTGCAAAAGGACGTACAACGACATAACTATTATAAGATGCTAAAGTCGTCAACGGTAACAGCAAAAGTATACTGGTAGGCAAGCTAGCCCAGAAGTGTTGCGGAATGTCAAAACCATTACGCTTCTTGTAAAAGCTCTCCTATTACCATTAGCTCCCATCAAAAGTCTCATGTATTCGTAATTTGTCTAAGTTATGCACATGATTGTGACAAGAATGATTCAGTACGACGTGATTATAACAGAAATGATCAAAAAAGTCAAAATTCATACTCGACACTTTAGGCGTGAAGTCCCTTGATGCTGGATGCCTCTCATGTTTGTAAGAGGAGGACTCGTAGGCGTCATATCGCACTGCCGAACAATAGATGCCGCCAATTACGACTATCACCACTGTCCAATCCATTAAGTTCAAGGCCCGCATCTGAAATAGTGCAAGTTGTCTGATGCTGAACTCATAAATTGCCTAACTTACTGAATGCGTTAACAACAGTCGAATGTTTCGTGTCATTAAACACAAATTCAACAAAAATCTCTTCTGGAATTCTAACGACACTTGTTAAGGAGTCCATAAAATGTTTACCAAAAACGCTGAGAAAAAAATACCAAAGAAACAGTGAAGCAAACAACCATGTGCGAAAAGCGACAGGCAAATTGTTGAATAAGAAAAGCTATGTAAAGTTGCTGTACTAAGAATTTCATTTCTATAACATACTTCAGTTTAGTCTACAAAAATGTCATCATAAGAAATATGCGGGCGAGATATGAAAATGAGCGGAAAGAACAATTTCGTTCGGAATATGACGGGCGGATTTTTGCCAGTAAATTTAAAGCGGCATCGGGGTTTCTACTCGTATTAAATTTTAGTCGTTCTGAGCAGAAATCACCTAGGCGCTTGCTTCCATTCACCTTCTAAGCACTTCACGAGAGTAAGACGTTTTAGCACCTGAATTTAAGAAATCACTTGCTCGCTCAACGAGCGGACGCTAAGA
>JPKZ01002933.1:48196-92481 GCA_000803305.1 Toxocara canis | reverse complement strand
GGCGCTTCATTTCCTTTTATACCCGATATCCGCTTAGCGCAATACTTAACTTTAAAAAACGTTTCAGAGCACAATCGTCTTCAACTAATCAAATTCGCAAAATTGTATGGTTGAAAACCGCATGAAATGCTAAAGCTGCTTTATTACCAAAAAATATTGCCGTAGACCAAAATGAATTGATGGTCATTTTGATGCGATCACTTTCATCTACGGAAGAATGAAATGAGCCATGCGTCGCGCAGTATGAAATTTCTACAAACACCTTCCGGAAAAAATATATAAGCAAATCTCTGACGCTTCACAGGTCAGCGTTGTGGAGCGGCATCCACAAAAGTAAAAGCCAGCACTGCAAACAGATCATTTGATGCTCAACAAACGGGCTGAGATCGGGCCGTTAAAGTGACCGTTACGGCTAAAAGGTTCCGCTTGCTTATGTGATCGACTGGCGACCGACTAAGCTGTCATATCTTCCATGGAGTCTCTGCAACATAGAACCTCTTCACGAAAGCATTTAAAAAAAAAATCTGATGCTCCTGTCAATTAGCTTTTTGAACCATTTGCTCCATCACTCATTCGCGGTCTACGTCGGTGTATCGCAACTATTGATTTTAGTACTTCTTTGACACCACACCAAACAGGGACAACTCAAAAGAAGAACACCAGTGCTCAAGGAATACGGCTTATAAAAAGCTTGTTTTCGCTCTCTGGACTAATGTTTTATTCGATTTCATGATGAGATGACTTATTCGTAGGGGATTTTTTTGACCAAACACATAAGTTTAATAAATATTGTCTCATAAGTTTAGTAAATACTTTTATTCATTCGAGTTTCTCGACATTCCTTAGACTACAGTCGTTCTTAAAAAACAAGTGTTTTTCTGAATTCGCATTTCAAAGAAATGCCCAACGCGCTTTGGGCTTTTTCCATGAGAGTTGGTGACGCGTTTACCTCTGTACATCTCTAGACTTTTACAGTTTTAATTACGGTGACATGGGAATAGCGAACCATTTTCTAAGTGAAATGCTGTCGTCAGATTTTCAATTTCGTGGCATGAAAACGACAGCGACGAAAACTTTCAGAATGACTACTTCCATGTTATTTTTTGGTTGTAGAATTTTGCTTCCAATATTGTTCGTCATCGGCAAAAATTTGCCAATTCAGCTCTCAAGCATTACTTTAAATCATCGCGCTTGCCGTCTGAGCATCTCTCAACAACGATAGACTAGTGAAAACTTTCAACCATATATCGGCATCCCAGAACAATCAGAAAAATCTCAAAGAAAAAAATAACTCAATTTGGCAGCATTTCAGTCCATGCAGTCATTATAAGGGGATCTTTGAGCGCGGCCTCAATGAGGATCATGAATGCGGATATCCCATATGAACATTAACGTTTGTGAGCTAAACAAAACTTATATTCCTGATATTTTCCCAGACGATCGGTAATCCGATAATGAGAAGCTGGTTTTTTTCATGTTCACATAATATTGCTTTTCTTACGAAACAATACATACCTACTTCAAGCCTCTGGAATTATTTACTAAATGCAATGGTAGTTTTCGAGTCAAAAGTTCACGTGAATACTTTACACCCGTTATCCATATCCGCTTAGGATGCAGTTTAGTAATTATTTGTTGTTCACACATTTCACCCGATTTATGATGACTGATGCTAAACGTTACGATAGATAACGAAGAAAAATGTTAAAATAATAAAATTATTTTCTCGCACTTACACTTGTTGCGAGCGTTGAGGTGTGAACCGTTCGCAATATGCATTTTGTGACAGGAGAGCCGTACTTTGGTGGTTGATCTGCAGCAACTTGCCAACTCCCACCATTGCATATCATATATTTCTTGTTTCCTCTTCCTTTTATGTAATAAAAGTGTAATTGTCTCGAAAATACCTGGCCTGTTTTCCAGCTACAAATGAACAGATGCAAACGGCAACGAACGTTATGATGCTTTCCAGATAAAGTAGGCGATTCCCAAATTGCGCATTAACGAAAACGACAAAATTTCCACTTTTTTTTGCCTCCACACCAGCAACATGTGATGAACTGTGCGCTAGAAGTTACATATAGAAATTTTGTTGTTGCCCATGCAAGTTTACTGTGATGTATTTGGTTGGCAGCTTGTGTATGCGCGAGTTGCTCACTTGAAAAATGTACTCATGATGTGTCTGAATATATGGCGTCTTTCGGTTGTTTGCGCACATAAACACAACCAACTGACCTGCGCGTCCCGCTCGGTTTGCGATCTTTCTTTCTTTTTATTTCGTCTGAACGACGAGCATTTTGAGGCGCCAAGGAAGGTGTGTTGTCCAAAACCGTTTGTTAGCGGCGGGTAGATGGCGGCTAATCATTTTTAACATAAAGCGCTCGACGACAGCAACTATCGTCAACAATTATTCAAATTAGTTCATTATCGCTCTAGAATTTTTCACGTTTTCGTGCGCAACACTTAGTTCTGCGTATACTTACATATGTCCAAATTCGAATGAATGCCATTTGATGATTGTAGTTCAGCTACCCGAAGTACAAAGGCGATAATATGGCGAGCATTAGAAGCAAAGTTTTCAACTACGTAACTATTTGATTCGCATCACAACTATACGACTGCATCGAAAGTGTAACACGTTCATAAGTGTGATAACTGACAATAAATTGCAGCAAGAAAAGCAATCTCATTTGATATTAAAAGGACATAAGTAATGGAAATGAAACAAATTAGAACAAAGAAAGTCATCCGTATACAGCCGAAGCGATAAAAGAATCTAAGTGGAAAGAAGAAAAAAACGTACAATCTTTGATCAGCGTCGTGTTTGATCAAACGACTCACCACGGTTCGCCTATTCTACTGGAAAAGATATATATGGCAAAAACGAAACGGTAAAATCATATGAAACTGTGCTCGGCTGAGTCGACATAATACCAGACGAGAAATATCTCACATCAGTTTGAGGCGATCATAAACATCTCTAAGCTAATGCATTTGAAAACCTAAGGCGCGCGCCGTATGCTTATGCTCAAAAAACGTTTTATAAGCCCTACGTTTGCAATGCGAAAGATGCACCTTATGCTAAACTACATGGCGCGTATCTTATGTTATCGATTTATTACGGTCCATGATGGTTCTTATGACGAATTCAGTTCTCAGTTCGGCAATCTGATACGGATTGCTAAGTGGCCGACTTGAGATCGCATAGGAACAACGATCATGGCATGTGAGAGAGAAGTGTGTGTGTGTGTTTTTTTTTTGCAGAACAATAAATACATCGCGAATACCGATCGTGCTATATGACTGCGTTATATTAACGTAATATATTTCTTTGTTATTTTCAAATGATGAAGGATTGCCGATAAAATTGAAACAAAAAAATACAATTTCAATGAGTAAAGCAAATGAGAGATTCATTTAGTCAACTGATTAAAAGCAAAGATGAATTTGTTGACTAGCGCACCACTTAAGCGAAATGCATTGAGTACAAATCGCAAAATCCTCAAAATTTGCTCTCTAAGCAAATCGATTAGCGGATAAAACGTACTTGCTAGCCGACCAGCGTTTGCACTCGAACAACCTTTAATATCTAATTGTGCGCGCTTTACAACAAAAAAAAAGAAGAGAAAAAAAAATGAAAAAATAAAACGTTTTCATCTGCTAACATCGTGGGGAAATCAAATTAGTTTTTTGACATATTTTATAAGCAATCGAGTATTTCATACATTCAATTAAAAATTTCGATGTGAATAGTGAATATAAATTTCATATAGTTGTAGAAGTTCTAGCTACTTTTGCTTGTAATCTGCATACATTAATATTGTTTTACTAAGCTGCTTACGAAATCAGACGAAATCCCTCTCAAATAATCTCAAATCAAATAAACTATAAACTTATTTTCTCGTCTTGATATGCGAGAAAATTCAAGCGTTTTCCTCGTTTCCATTCATGACAAGCGCTCTTAAATCTTTGTATTTCAAACAATGAGAATTGTTAGAAGTTCTTCATAAGTAAAATGAGCCTTCTTTAACTGTCAACAACATATCAACCAGCTCACATACGAAACAAGATGAGAGCCTCTATTTAAGTCGATCATTTGTTTTAAAAATATTATATCAAGAGCCGGACGCCCAACAAGCTGCTTATTAGCAAACTTCTGGGAACTTGATATTGCCGTGTACGCACGTAAAGTATATTAAATGAAATCGAGCACGCAGAAAAGTGCTGAATTACACTATGAGGCAATTCAATTATTCCCATCGATGAGCGCACATTTTGAAATGCATTCCAAAAATAAAAACTTTGTCGGTTTCAAGAAGGAGCACATTTAAATATCTAAACAAAGCTTATTCCTCGAATGATAAAATGAGAGCTGGACTCGGCAAAAATAACAAGTGGGTGACAGTAAGCGCTTTAGTTGGTTATATTAACCCATGTGGTGTGCCGTATTACGGCACAGAATTAAGAATTAATGCAGGTAATGGTTTGAAAAATAGGTAAAGATTTCTCTTGGAAATGGAATTCAGATCAAAAATGTCGACGAAGGTAATTGTGAAGGGGTGCCGAAATAATCAAATCAAGTCGAGATCATTAATGCAGTTGATAGGCAGTAATTACATTTAGGACTTCACCTTTTACTGCTGAAGGCGAGTGAGCAAAAAGAACTATTAGTTCATTCTGGGAAGTAGAATCAGTATCTGTCATAAGGAAACACGTCGGACCGGTAGGAAAGAAAACTTTCCGCTTCTATGTCCATATGTTGCAGCTACGACCCTTTTTTCTTACGTCGGACTGTTTCATCAAATGGCACTATGAGCCTACTCAGAAATGATAACGAGGATCGATATTCGCTTGTGACACACAAAATGAATAAGAATATGAATTATAGAAGGTAGAAGGGAGGTGACTGCGGCACGTCGTGGTGCTACTAATTGCATCTGCATCTGCTATATGGGTGGAAACTAATTCCATCACGCGGAATATGTCTATGGCCAACCATGATAAGGCCATTATGAACAAAATATCGCTTCATATATACGCTAATTTTGCAATAGAATCACACTTGAAAGCCTTCAATAAGCGTTTGTGAAAATGAAAGAAGGGCAAGAAAAGTTTGGCGGCAGAAACAAGATAATATAACATATACGGGGACAAATCCCTTTTCCTATAATCCCGCAATGTCCGAGACTCTTCGCCCAAGAATGAAGGGGCATTCTCTCCCCTCCTCCCCAAGAATAAATCGCCAGGGAATTAGGAAGTTCGCTTTTCTCCGAAAAGTGTTTTTGCCGAAATGCCGTTCGTCATCGAACGGACCGTTGCCTGTCGTGATTCGCACGAAATGTGCCTACTGTGGTCTAATGGCTAAAAATCCCGACTCCGGTCACCCAAACCAGGTTCGTCTTCCGGCTGCCAATATTTCGTTTTGTACCTCAACAATTCTGGCGCAGGTAATGCGATGCTCGCAAATTGTGGCGCACCATGATAATCACTTTCAAGGAAATTTTTCGGAAGAAATTTCTTTAGCTTTTGAAGGGGGGCACACGCAATCGATCAGGCTTGCTATAGGACAGTCAACTATGTCTTTACTTTTTACTGCGATGCTGTGCTCACGAGCAAGGGTAACTTGAATTTTTCGATTCCCCCTCTCCCTCTACGATCGTTTGTGGCTTGCGAAAGACGTTCTCGCTACTTTTTAAAGTGATCACAATTTATAGCTCGTGAAAGGACGTTTCGCTTTCATTCACTCCCATAAAAATTACACCGCCCTGATGTTGAATGCATACAGCAGCCAACTATCCTTTGCCCAATATAGCTGCCACCACAACCTCGAATTTCATTGTAGCTGTGTTTGCATCTTATGTAACAACGGTATATGAAGGAAATAAGGCACATTTTAGAAGATATATATATATATATCATCGCCTTCAGAAGCATTTTTCAAAATCCTGCACACGAAAAAAAGCATATGAAATTTATGAGGTTAGCTGCAAGCAGAAACCTAAGAACCCCAAATGCAACGCATACCTTTGCTCCAAATCGCATATGACTTCTTTGGTGCTTTTATTTGGAATGCAGGAAACTCAAGGATACTGTGATCTGCCAATGGCGGAACGTATCTGTTGATGTTGAATAAGGAACTAGAACAACGGGGTGCTTTCTGGTGTATAAAATCCTTAAATTTTCTGAAAGACAACAGTAAAGCATTCCCGTACTCCTATCTAACAAAGAGATACGATCTGCACTTCTCATACAACGACCACAACACAATTCAAAAAAAAATTTTTTTTGGAAAATGGCTGAAAAGTGTCTGTAGGAAATTTGATTGCTTTGGCGAAAGCGACATGAAGTACGAAAACTGCCATTAACAGGCCGGAAAAGTGAGACCCGCATCGCAAGATAGTGCAACAATATTCATGTCATTTCCTTGTTGCTCATAGAAGGCGTGCCGCATATAGTAACATGAGATACCCATCATAACCTTACGATTTGTTACGGCCATTGAGTTATCAGTCGCGACAAGATAGAGTTAGAACTATTCTAAATTTAACCTGAGAACCATAAAGTAGGGTTACGGAAAGCAGATATGATTCTACCAGCTACTCATAGTAATAAACGCTCTTCTACTGTAATCGTTGATGAGGGTAGTTTCTAATTAATTAACGCATGATGAGAGAAATCAATATTAAAGAAAACACGCTAAGCGGTTCATCAGCGTTGCTTGAATTTATTTCACAATAGAACAAGAAATTAAATTCAGCGAAATGCAGCCAAATATGCGAGTCATAAGTGATTTAGGCTATAATTGTATGAAGTGCAATGTTTAACGATGCATAAGAGGGAAACAGCTATGCTAGCAGCTTTAGCTGCGTCGACCACATGTTAGTGGTGTAGAAGCACAATGCGACACCCACAGAACAAAAGATCGCTTTTGCGAGCGTCGAGAACCTCTTGAGCCACTCCCATTACACACCTCTCGTCGCTGCTACATAACACTGTCACATTTTCGATACTCATGTACGGTACGATTCTGCAATATGGCAGTGACACCTTTTAAATAGACCACAATTTTTGAAGGACGATCCTACTTAATTCCACAGGAAGCATTTTTTTCTTAGTCTTCGGTACCCTCATGCCGAAATATCGACTGCAACTATTTATTTCTCGACTAGCTGAGGCTGCTTAGGACCTGATGCCAGAAAATAATAATCGATCATCGAAAGAATATGAAAGATTTGCTCTACTGTAACCAGAATCCATTATTTCCGAAATTATGCTTTTTGGCCTGTGTGAAGAATCGAACCTAGTCAAGCGTCCTGTCACACACACACCTCTTAACAGCGCAAAATTCGAAGGGGCTGGGGAAAGCCGAGGGAGGGATAAAGGTTCATAACACGCGGAGGGTAAACCAGACGACGTGACTGCCGTCTAAGGCCATACTCAAGCATGAACCGAGTACATGCTGAGCGAGGTTGCAATGAACAACAATAGGTATGCATCGTTCACGGAATTCGGATGCATCAATAGCCGTCAACAGTGCATTCAACGTCCCATTCCATTCAACGCGCATACAAACATGCCATCGAGCAATCAATCCCATTTGGCACTCACCGCACTCCTAAAACTTTATGAATACCCACCACCACCACAGATCTCATAAAAATACCGTCCACCACCTCAGGTCTAAACAAATGACCACTCCTCCACCACAACTCTCACACAAACACCCACCAAGTCACAGTTCCCACACAGGTAACTGTCGCCATTTCCCACCTTTATCACAGTTCTCACATATTTGCCAACCACCACCAAAACTCGGACACAAATATCCCACATCATCAGAACTCTTAGAATAAATACACGCAGCCATCACTACTCGCACATAAATATTCGTCTCCACATCCGAAGGTCGCACGCGTACTACAACGAAGTATACAGAATCTTTATCCTCGTCAGGAAGAGCAACTCTCCTCTAAATGCTTCCTCTTAAGAAGAATTCCCTCCGTGATATGGAAAACAAACGATAATTGTCCTATTCAAACAAGCGCCGCACAAGTTATATCTGAAAATGTTATCTTGAAGTAAAAGAAAACATCTAGCAGCTAAGGATGAAGGATAGAGGTCAGCTAATGATGATAGACAACTTTAAAAAGCTGAAGTTGATAGCGCCAACTATTTAAGTAGCCGAGAAGTACAGATTATGTGAGTTGGGGAGCGATGCTATTATGCTCTTGAAACCACATATTGTATCAAAGAACTCTATGATAAAAAACCACATATTGTATCCTTGTGCAAAATTAAGAAACAAAGAACGCTGGGATTACAGCTCAGCTCAGAAAACGCATTCAGCCCAACTTGGAAATTAGAACTTACCGCAAATATTATAAGGAATAAGGTTGCACATTTTAGAGAAGTGTACAAGGCAAAAAAAATAAAGGAAAAGAGAAAAAAGAGGAAAAAATGAGCCGAAGATATTGCCGTCAATGCAGCGATATCGGGGCATGATGAGAAGCACATTGACTCACCAGAAAATTCGCTGGCGAGTATGAAGCACACGAGATTACTAAGTGTTACAAGTGTATGAAAGCGAACAATTTTTGAAAGGTAATGGCATATGCTCGGTTATCTTTTTAGAAGGACAATGTACACTCCTTCGTTTTTCTTTCAAAAACTAAAAAGAAATAATAAATTTAAGCGAATTTCTAGTTCTGCCACTCTGCACCCTTAAAATAGCCAGCAAATATGTATGATAATTTGAAAATTTTAAACAATATTCGAGCTCGTTTCACTGACAAACAGCTACTGTGGAGAATTTCATCAATTTTAATTCATTTTTGCGACCTTTTCTTTTTAAAATTTTTGTTTTTTCAACTAATTAAGTGAGGAAGTTTCTTCATCAGATGACACAAGAGATATGCGATTTGATTTTCTGCGCTCAGCGGCCGCAACGATATAGAGGGTGACAGAAAGATATGGCGACAAAAAAGTGAAAAAAAAAAGAAACTCCATCAATTTTGCTGCTTTACTATGTATTTAGAATAGCATGAAGAATATTACTAATATTTTCGCATTATTTAAGCAGTAAAGAAGAAGGCGTCTCGATAAAGATGAGCCTGTGAGTAGTAAAGACAAAACCAGTGAGACTCATTCGGTGTAAGGGAAGCAGTCACTTCCTTTATAAATAACTATGGTCAGGTTTCTGCTCAACATTCACAAGTTGTTCTCGCTCAAAAAAAAAGCAAGCTGGAAACAGCTCAGAAAGCTCAAAGCCACAGGAAATCAATGATTCAGCGTTGTAAATACGATGAGCTTAAATATAAAATGATCTTTCAGATTGCAGCGCCTTCATTTGTTCCTTTCGCTAAGAGATAAATAATAAATGACTGAAATTTTCAAACGCAGATCTCTTCATGGATTGCGATACAAAACACTTAGAAACGAAAGTAGATGAAGAAGAGCGTCAAAGTACATTAGCAGTACAAATTATATCGTTGATCTTAGAGAGCACTTTTGGAAGAGAAGGGAGGACGATGGGAAGGGGGGCAAAATTCCATGGAGAAACGTTTTTAAACTTGAAGATTACACGGTTGAAACTTACCTCTACTTCTTCTGCACCACTCATACGCCCAAAACCAACTATCTCTCCTACTCCGAATTAGCCTCCAAATAACAACGACTTACTAGATGAACAACCATACGGGTTACATCAACATAGCTTTTTCTTTTTGATTTTTGTGACCACCACCCAAGTAACAAAACCTGGGAGAATGAGCTGCCCATCGAGTAATTGAAATTACGACAGCAACGCATCAACTAAGCAATTTCGTCCAAAAATCGTTTGTCATAAGGAATTGCCAGTTAGAAATCGTGTGGCCTTGGAAATAGAAGCAGAAAGTTAACTGAAATAGTAGGGAACAGTAGGGAAGCAGAAAGTTTAACTGAAATAGCTTCGATAATAACAAATACTTAAGCCGATGAAGGAAAATGAGTTCTACTGAGTTGCCTACGGCGCATTCGGCATTGTAATCTACATAAATTGGACCAATGGAGCTTCTCCATCTTAAAAAACGAAACCGCATCTAGCCGCGGGCAATACGTTCTTTTTAATACAATTGGACTGTAATTGAATCACTCCTTAATAATAGTCTAAGAGAAAAATGAAAGAATTCGTCTATGGGCATACAGAAGCCAGGCAACTGAAATCTGTTCAACAGTTCATCGAATAAGCCGAAGTTCTAAATCTGTTCCATCCTAAGAATGTTGATAATGTCTGAGCAATTCCATGAATTTAGATTCTCTCGGTCAACAACTGATAAAAAGTGAAAATCCCATTTTAACGACAGACCTCAAAAGTAAGATGCATTGAAAATAGTAACCAATATGAAAACGATTTTGAAGAAAGGAAGATCGAATTAGTTAATAAGATATGCCGCATCAAAAGCACAAAACTTTCGGGAACAACGTAATCATCCAAAGATTATGAGTAATTCAAGTGTTAGACATGTTCGAGTTGCAGATCTTCCCAGAAGAAGATAAGGCTGTCTCCTACCTTGAAAAATATTATCTTGCAGGGGATCAATTTCCTCCGGATTCGAAAAGGCTCACCGAGCACTGATTTGGCTATCCGGATGGAAGGATGAGCAAAAAATAGATGAATCGTTTTCCGTTCGAGTCCCTGCTAGACGTAGATGTGAAAACGAGGTTCCCGGATCACAGTGACCCCAAATCGCTTACGTGTCAGTTACCACAAGAAATCTGCTTACGAGCAAGTGAATGAGAGCTGTGCATGAAGAATGCAGATGATTCTTGATAGCAGCTAGATAAAAACAGCCGCTGTCAGAGAATGACAGTGCAAAGGGAGGGGGGCGGATGACAAAGCAGATGGAGGGGGCGGATGACAATGCAGAGGGAGGCGGCGAATGAAGCGCGAGGGCCCGTCAATTGGTGCTTGCTCTGATAACGACCGCTGATATGATTAGGTGCAACACTTTGCTCGTACCATCTCAAAAACTGTAGTGCGCCCTTTTCCTGTGTGTTGTGCCATAATGTAATGCAACGCATTTTAGTTCACACACCTTCCTCCTACCCATGCTACCTTTAAAGTTACTGTAAAACGTGTGATACCTATAGTTCCTGCTGCACACAGTCAGGGTGTTTAAGACAGCCTCATCAGACCGATCGAAATGCACTTAGTTCGATGGTCAGAAGTAAGCAACTTCAAATGACGCTGAGAATCAAAAACAATTTATGATGAGTCAAATTTCGCTTGTTTATCTCTTACCCATAGGTAACAACTAAAAGAAATTGCCTAATCGCTCCAAAGGATAGGAAAATTCTCTTCCAAGTGTCGCCATGTAAGCGTGAAGAATTTCGGCGATCGAAAGTGGAGACTTATCGCATTTGCATGTTCGCCTTCAAATTTGATTTTTTTTTCATATACATAATGAAGACAACAACTGATGGTCGACAGAACTTTGTTTGGCAAAAACAGTACAGTTCAAAGCACTGCAGCATTTTGCAGCGGTATTATTCGGAGCATTTGAGTGTAGATTTGAAAACAAATTTTCACAGTTTTTTTCATACACACGCATTCGCTGGGATACGAACCTATGGGACACACTAAAGAATTGTTTTTTTTAAATTCAATCGATCAAATACTTTAACAACTTAGTTGAGCAGTAGTGTAATGCATACCGAGTTATACTGAATATTTTCAACGCTGGTAACAATATTTTATGTTCAATATGACTAAATTCCACGTATCATCTGATCGAACTGATTAAAAATGTCGTCAGAAATTTTACGAAAATGTGAGAACTTTACAAACATCCCCGACTATACGAGCGACTGCTATCGCCATTCCGATTATGCCGTGGTGGTAACCTTGAGATGATACAAACAAGAATTTTTTGAGTAAAACGTTCAGCTTAACTGACAAGTTGTATATTTTAGATTTAGCACAACCATTTCGTTGCAGCCTATTAGTTTGTGTATTCTCAATACAACAGAGACGATGGGGAGCGGGTTGAATGAGAGAAGCGCAAAGCGAGGAAGACAACGTTGATGATTCCAAGGATTTCAGGTAATACTTTTTACCTCCAGAAATCTGCAAAAAGGCTAAGGAAGACTCACACTCTCTTATAATATGTTTACAATGGAAAAATAAAAAGAGTATCATTTCGTTGTAAATGTGCTCTAAGGGAGGCGTTTTGTTGAAATGTTGATTTCGTTAAAGAAATGCATGTGAGAATGCGAAACAACGCCGATAAGTGCAAATAAAAGTAATATGTCAACCAATGACGATTGATATGCGAACTGCGCAATCGCGATCGGTCACTGCGCGTATATAACCGCTATCCTTTCTAAACCCAAACATGCGCACTAAATGACCAACTTTTTTCCCGATAATCTCAACTAGTTCAGAGCACAAAAGCGTGTCCCTCGCAAAATCTCGACAATCGCTGTAAGATTTGCTAAACTAATTATTTTTAAGAGCTATGAATTTTTCAACGTTATAGTTTTTTGCCGAAATTTTGTGAGCCATGATTTTCAACTGACTGCGATTTGGAAGAATAAAAAAAAACAATTAAAAATCGCTTTCGTCCCCCCTATGAGGTGAACAGAAGCCCGAAGACATTGAGACTTCCTTTTTTTTCAAACCGCTTTTAATTATCGTTTCGAAAATTTTGAATCCCTTGTTGTGCTCGTTAACCTAGCGGTTGTGGGGTCATTTCGCAACAGTAGGAACATTTGCATTGCAATAGCAACTTTAGTAGATTTTCGTTGCACGACAATTGACTGACACCTCGGCGAAGAGAACTACAAGAAGCACTGATTGTAATCAGTGGCAGTGGTTGAGTGAAGAGATGAGAACCCTTTAACATTCATTTTGAGACAAACGTTTCTTTTTATGGAACAACATTTCAGTGCTGTATTCATAGCAGCAACGTTACAGACTTCAAGCTAATGTAACCATATTTGAAGGTGCCTAATTTGCTATGAATATGCGTTTACAAACTCGTTCGAGAAGTTATCCACTAAACATTTGTTTCACTTCAGACGCTCATTCGGTCTTTCCTCATCATCAGTACTGCACGTTTAAACAATCTGCCAGTGATCTATTCTCTTGACGAAAAGATTCGAGCATCATTCCATTCTGCCTCCACAACGGAATTGATCCCTTCTACAATTCTAACAGAAAACGCTTCACAGTTTGACGAAGTGCAAGCAGGCAGCAAAAACGACTGCCAATAAATGAAAGTGAAAACGATGAACTAAGAGATTTCGTCGATGCGTCGAAAAGCGTTATAAATTCTCATGAGATTCCGAGCGCTAGCGAATGACACAGACAGAGAAAGAGAGAGTGAGAGAAAGAGAGAGAAAGAGAAAGAGAGAGAAAGGGAGAGATGCATATTCGCATTGTCTCAGTCCATTCCGTTCATCGGACGCCATCTCGGCTATCCGGTGGGACCACGAAGCATAGTAAATTCGTGTACGAGAAGAAGGCTCAATTAACAAAGCATATTTTTGGGAACATCACGCTAGTAAAAGCGCTATTTTTTTTTGCGCGCTCAATGAATTTACATACATGAATGTCAGTAGCATTCGGGCAAATTTTCTGAGACGTTAGCCGCGCGACGAGGTGGCGTGCCAACCAACATATAAATATTCGCACATTTTGATCCTTATACTTCGTGACTAAAAATTTCGTTTCAACGCCTTCAATTCACCTTTTATGTAGCGGGAAATATTTGAATTGGCCAATAGCGTAAAGCAACGAAATCTTTGCTTTTCGATGATCTGCGCGAATCTTTTTTAGAAATTTCATCTTCATGCGGCCACTGAAAAAATTTGAAAGCCAGTGATAGATTTCCTCACACCATCGTAATCGAAGTTGATCAATTCACGTGTATGTTTGTACAGCAAATTTGTTCATCTTGGATTCCGTACTGCCAAGTATCCGTATAGCTATGGGTGGAAGGCGAGGAATCAGTGAATGGTGTTCAATTTGTTGTCACTCGTATGCATGTTTTTGAGATTTTAATTGGTTCCATAGCTGGATTAGCAGTATCTTTGTATGTTGTAGATCGCTCCCAGTATCATCGAGCAACAATCGACGCTTCGTTGCTGGACTAGATGGCACTACCGCAGACCTCGACGACCTCACTTTGCAGAACCATCAGCGAACACAACACCCGTCTCGAGTCAATGTTCAACAGAATTCACAATTTTGGATGCCGTGTTCTCATTGAGTCTCGCATATGGAAAACGAACAATACCCTCATTGAGGTGAACTTAGGTGTCTTATTAGGGCGATGAATTGCTACCACGGAAACTTGTTCAGCTTTACACACATCTTCACAAAGCGTAAATAACATAAAAATAGAATTGGATTCAACATAAAATCATAGAGTTCATGCATCGCCAAATTTTGAGCAAGTATTAGAAAAGCCCTTCTCAGTCAGCCATTAATTAAACTCGCATAGCAGGTACTTGGATGGACCAGTATAGAAGGGCGATGCAGGTGTGCTTCTAGGCACGATCGTATACATACATGAACTTGTATGACATTCGCCAAAGTGTGAAACAAAGAGTAACCGCGTGCTCTTTAGCGTCTATAAAACCATATAATGTAGCTATGCAGTTTAAAGAAGAAATCGAACGATTTCAAATATTTCTTTCTTCTAAGCGTCTATCTTCAGTTCGCTACATTTCAAAGCAGAATCTTCTACGAGTGATTGTTCTGTGTTTCTGCATGCTTCTTTTTTTGGACAGTTGATGCAGACAGAAGTAAAGTTTTTGGCTACACTAACGTCTGTTTATAGCCTGCACAGAAAATGAACTTAATCTGAGACAATAGCAGATTAAGCGATAGGAATCAGAGCCTCACACCGTCTGGTCGTCTCGATAACATTCCTCAGCTTACATTTTAACAAAATATAAACTGGAAGTACTTGAGGCTAATCGAACTTCATTAAGTTCATTACCATAATTCTGCTCTCTTCTCATTATAGCTCTTGATCACGAGATCTCTGCATACGATATGGGAACAGCTAAAAAGCAAAGGCGCAATGCGATTTTATGCAAACGTTGAAAACAATAAGTGACCGCAACATATTTGTGCGAGGGCACGCTGTGAAGAATGGGAGGTCAATCGAGAGCATCGCTAGAATTGAGCACTCAGCTACTTCTCTTTTTTTTGGGCCGTGTTTACTTCCGGGATTGCACGGCCGTCCTTATGAATGTCAACCTAAGGGAAACAAAACATTGCGCATTGTCAATAACCCATCATTACTCAGTGACTATTTTGAGATCATCTCCGGCAAACCAAAAAGGGCAGCTCTCACCTGATCCCCGCCAATAAATAAATTTGTGGTTCCCCTCATCTGAAGGAGGGTATATCAAATAGGCTGAATTATCATTTCCAAAAATATTGTGCAGTTAACACCGAAAAGTGATCCTGTGGCAATATTTCAAGAGAAAACGTGCATATAGCAAATTTCCAAGGATATTTTAGCAAAGCGAATGTGATTACCGTCTTTCTGCAATCCTATCCTCTATACTGCTCTGTGAGAATTTAGAGCCGATGAAGGACGAGTTGAAGAAACTCCAACTGAGAACGATTTCGACGAGGAAGCAGGGGTTAAGATGATAAGTAAAAAATAAAAAATCAGGGAGTGCAAGCCATTCGTAGAAGAAACCGGCGCACGATAAACGATACCGCCGCCGAACAACGACTAATCTGCATTTCTCAAAAGAAGGAAATCTAATTCTGGGAGAAAGCCTAATCGCTCCCACTTGTAAATGTCAACGCACTGCGATTGACTGCTTTGTTTCCGTATAGAAAAGAATATGTTTCAATTTTCAGTAGGCCTGTAACCAGAGAATCATTGCATCGAGGTCTCTTCCATGGAGGCTGGTGTGTGCAACCGAACTGAAAGAAACCGATTGGGCAACTCTTATTGATGGCGCTCGTTGTGATTCATCTTTCTATGAGAATTTGCACTGCAATAACTGGCGGTTGCTTAGAGCGAATTCTGGAGCCATAGCAAGTCGCAAACACAATAATTGATGCATCACAAGGCATACAGTACCTGCCCTGCATGCTGCACACGCATTTGCTAGCGCTGCATAAGACTCTGTTTGGACAGATATACTGCGCTCATTTTATTTTTTCAATTCGCTATAGCTGCTGGTTACAGATATAGAAAGCGTTGAGGATAAGAAATCAAAGTTGCGTGTGTACAAGCAAAAACTCACTGAATCTGCTGGCAAATATGTGTGCATGAGACCTACAGCTATAAAAACACCTTGATTTTATAATCAACTTGTGTGGCAAGCGTAAAACAAAAAGCGGTTGAAACAGGAGTAGAGAGTAGAGAGATAAAGCAGCTAAGAGAAGCGAATTTTATGCAAGTTAGCTACGATTCTAGGTGCCAATGAAAGCAACATATAGATCGAGGTCATGATGCTTCGAATCGATGACTAACACTTTTTTCATATTTTTCTTGTATAGTCTGAGTTCCCTACGTTCTTAGAAAGGTCCAATGGGAAAACTGCAAAGACACTCTAAAAAATTCGAAATAATGGATTTCGGCAAAGGAAATCTCGTATTTCTCATGTTTTTTTCCACAAAGATTACCTGAGCACATAGCTTTGTAGTTTGCGCATATTCCTTGATGCGCGGCGCACTATCATACTGTGATAATAATTGTAGAAGTTGATGAGAAGCGAGCTTGATCTTTATTGCACATCTTATCTCGACGTCTTCTCAGAACGATTGCGTAGAACTTCCCGACTAAATTCGCCTGTTTCAAATCGTTATCGATTCAAACGTATTGTTCTTGCCCAGACCAATTTGGGGCAGCCTGAGTAATCACAAACAACCTATATGCGCTAATGAGAGTAATTGTTCTCTCATCGAAGCTTTAATCTTTCTGTGTAATCTATTCACAGGTCGCAACGATACCCCCAGGGCTGAAAAGTACACCTTCTCTTAAAAAAAATGCACTGTTACGTCGCCCCAAGCAATTTTTGTAGTTACCTTTAACGACATTCTCTTTTGGTCACAATAGTGGGCAAAACGCATTAACTTTGTGGACGACCTAGCAACTTCTAACATCTCTGCCGATCATCGTTGCCTCTTTTAGAGGCAAAGCAACCCTCAGCGGTGACACTGCTTTATGCCTTGTGCACGTTGATGTGGATATTTGTAAGTATTCGTCTAGTTTTCTAAGTTAGCGACACATATCGGAGTGAACCAAGTGAAATTCTGAACCACATAATTTGGACCTTTTTTAGAAAGTTGACTGCATGCAATGCCAAGAATGCAATTAACACACTGTCTCAGTGCGTGTCTACCGGATGCATGCATGTCGTGCCATCGTTGCCCGCTTCATACTCATCGACGTTAAAAGGTACGAGGGTTTGTCAGCGCATGCTTGATCGATTTATGAACTTAAACACAGCTCTCTCTCCATCCCCCCCACCCCCCATATGCACATCACCGGAGCATCTAACTCTTTAATAGCAGTCGTTCTCTGCACCTGCGCAGCCCACCAATTTTTGAACAACTTGAACAACTGAATTTAAAGCTCATTCAAGCTTTCTTGCATTTCAAACTATTTTTGCTCCTCGTTGGTCACTACTAAGCAGTACGATTCAGTAGGTAGAAATGGCATCATTTTATCTGAGCAATTAACGACTCTTCGTTTAGGAATTATGAGGCGCAAAAAATGGTGCACTTATAGTAACAAACTTCGACGATGGTTTCTTCCACGGCGATAAATTTCGCTTTCTTACCACCACTACCAACCATCACAGCAGCATTTTGAGCACTCGTTTGGAGGAGAATATTATTTGTCTGTCGCTGCAGTGGTCGACAGCTGCGGTCTTTTGCAACTGGAAGTTAGCCACCACAGCATTTCTGTCATTTTCAGCAATCATTTTATCCCCCTCTTCATATTCATCTTTCAAATCTGCCAAATCGTATTCCTCGCCATCACTGTATAACATTTTCCTGACGTCGGCATACGTTACATTAGCTGAGAAAATTGCCTTGTATCGCGAATTCGCCCCGCATTTCTGCACAGAATCAACTCCCATTACTAACTGCAAGTGAATCGCGAAATATCACTGCGCACCGTACGAGACGAACCAATTATGCGTAGCCTTACTTTGTTATATCTTAGACAGGCCCTTTCCCACCAGTGAGATTCAGTAAAAGAAAACCGAAAGGACCTTGCGGATAGTAATTCACAGTGATATGTTAAATCAAATTAATCGTCAATTACTTCTGAAAGGAAATTCCATTACAGAAAGGGAGCGCCGCAATACGCGAAAACACTGGTGATCTTTGAATCAAATTTTGAGAAGTTTTAATACATTTGCAGCGTAATAGCAATCAACAAGTCGAAAAGTGTGAAGTTTCATAAACAGCTTGCACGAAGTTCGAGGGACTACCATAAAAGGCATCGATGAGACTTGCAAAAGCAGCCCGCAGTCGAAGTTGCTGAGCGCACAATGAACAAACACCAGCTTTGACATCCATTGAGTGTTTTGCACTCGAACTCAAATACAGGGCATTTAGAGGGCGCCTCCCTGGCGGTCTCCCGCAATTCGCCAGTAAATTAGCGTCATTTGGTGCACTACTCATGAGAATGATCATACACAAACACACCATGTGGCCTCTTGTTCCATACAGTTCACAGGTTTTTTCATACAGTTCCTTGGCTGACGAGGCAATGGGCGACAGGACGCCTGTAATTTCAGAGATGGGTGAAGCGGGGAGGGAGACTGATGTCTTAGAAGACACAGGATCTGCTCCGCAGGGGCGGTTACTTTTCGACTTTCTCGAGAAATTTCCTATTCTCTAAGAAAGTTTGTGCGTTTTGGCAATTTGCGTTTACAACTTGGGTTGAGAACGTAGCCCTCTTTTAGCTTAACATCGGCAACCGCTGAAGCTAGAGTAGGAAAATCTGATAATCGCCACCTCTAACAAATATCATAGAACGTGAGCGGGAGTTCGTTTTATTAAGTAGCGGGACCTAAAGACGCCAAAAAATTTGCAATCATTTTGTGGCCAGTCGGATTGTTTCTTACTCTATCATTTCGCAGAAAAACAGATCTTTCGCGAAAGATTTATACGAGTGGTACGAATCCATAAAGGTGTGTTCACTATCCCATGCGTTTTGTTAGGCGCTTGCTAACATTGTATGATCTTGGCTGATCTGATGTGTGCAACTGCCAAGGCGTATACCGCAACCATCAAGCAACCCCTTGGAGTGCATTCTTGCTTGCCATTCTTGCCACTAGTCTCATACGACTTTTCGCCAAAGAAGCATTTTGGCTCCCATCTCAAACTAAAAGAGCAAAAATTTCCCATGTGTATTTCATGCCAACAGCAGTGAAAGTTGCTCCATGGTGGGGACATAAAGAGGGAGACGCTACGTTTCCGCTCCATCACACCTTGTTCTATGCTCCAATACTGCTCCATCACACCACATTTTGCGCCCACATGTTCAACAACACTCGCCAGTATCGGGTTGCTTGTTTGTTAAGGTTTCTTTCAAACATTCTCCAGACATGCTTATTTGTTATCTTCTAAAAAAATGAACTAATCAGATCTGACAGTGACTGTCGGTTGCGTTGAATAGCCGCGAAACGCAAACAAGTTTGTCAACCTCCAATATTTTAAGCACAAATATTTATTCATCTCGTCGACGCAAATAGACGATACAAAACATTGTCAGCTGCTTGCGGCTGACGTGGCCGAACTTTTCTAATGGTATTGTTCGTTGCATTGAGCAGCTTCACTTCAACTGATTGTAGTAGGTTTGCTGTGTGGCACTGTCTGTTCGAACCAAGTTTCATAGCATCGGTTATAGACAAAAGTCTGCCAATTTACTTGTGCATTTATCACGAAGCAGTGTTTACTCGATGAGTAACATTGCCTGCACGCTTTTGAGAAATGTCATATAAGTGTGCAAATGTCATATAAGTGTGCAAAATGTCATATAAGTGTGCAATAAACTCGGTTATCTGATTCAGTAAAAGATTGCGTGCTTTGCGGACATATTATCGGACTCTGTTCGATTTGCTGTTTATTCGCGGCCATAATTATCATAGCTAAATGCAAGGGTAGATGAATAATGAATAAAAGAGTACCGACCATAGTGTTGCTCTAATGCGATCGGAAGAGACGCATTATGTTGCCGTGAACAGTCGCATCCACTTATCATACCCCTTTTCGCTATAATTTCATGTAGCTCGGTGGGGTTGGACTCATAAATATTGTTCATTTATTCGGACGGGTATGCAAAGGCGATGTACTGAATGTCGGAGGATGCCGATAGGTTGCGATACGCAGAGGAAAGGAACTGAGATAAAAGAGCAAAGGAGACATTTCTTCAGACCGAGATGGCCGGAAAGGACACTCAGCCCTGAAAGCGTATGTCTTGCCGAGAAGTGTCATAATGTTGCAGTATCACCTCACATCATCCGCATACAGTCCGCTTATCTCATTTTATGTGTGGATATCGTACTGAGCGCACATAGTTTCTCCACTAATTTCAGCCATATATTGGATTCAAACAGACTACGCCAACCGCATATAGTGCATTCATTTCAATTCCTTTAAGCAAACCATCACTAAAATCACCGTATAACGCCAGTGTGAGTTCCCACAATTTAGTTCCGTTACCCAGAGGAAGCTCAACAAAAACCACCGAATACTTCGCGACTTGCCTCCAGTAACGAAATAACGGCCAGTTTCCATGTAGCAGCGCGATTCTTTTTTGATGGCAGCTGGAACAATGGAGCATGTTGCAAATGGATTTCTTAAGCATAATGCCGGGAACAGAATTTGCACTGAAAATAAATTCAAATGGAACGGACGTTTCAAATTTCTTCGCGATTGCATCACAATAAAGCAATAGGCGAAAATGGGATGGAAATGAGCGAACAAATATTGCAAAAAAGAACATCTCTTAATTACACAAACGAAAACGGATTTATAAGCAATCTGCATATATCCACATATTATAAGCGCAGTTAGATAACGCTCAAACAGTGGAAAATGCATCAATTTCACAGTTGCTACCTACTCTTTTCGCTGTTCGTTGCTCCTTCGACCGAAAAGATTCTTTTGGCCGTTACAAGATACGCTCTAACCAGGTAGCCTTTACTTTGCTTCATATAACAGCAGCTTCTGATATGGTAAATGCAGTGCAAGTAAACACTGGGAATGCAGAATATATTTTAAAACAATTTCCCCTTTTCTTCCCTTCTAGTCAGCCGTGTCAACGTTACTAAGTACTCAGCAACAGCCTCACGAATTCACGTGTAGCGTAGAATCAAACTGGTGACTTTGGCGAACAATCAAAGGCTTCTTCAGATGCGCTTTATATGACATTATAGCCCAACTGATGCTTGCGTAGTCAGCTCGGAATAACTTCTGTCCCCAGCACCCATTCAGAATAATTAAATACCCAGCTCATCAATCACCTTGTTGTTCTACGACGATCAATTCACTTCCCTTGGCTTTTTCTCGCTTTTTTTAACGCTAAGAATGCTCTTCTCGATGTTGATTTCGTTGAAAAAACATTTTTCTGATACCACTATTTACTTATTAAGTTATCTATTATCCAAACAACGATACATGAAAGCTTAGGTGACAACAAAATGAGGTTTAGATGGCACGGTGGGATGGTAGATGAGCGAAAAATTCGTCTGTGAACCAATCTTGCATACTGAATGCTCGTTCGTCCGTTACAGAAATTAGCCATTAGCAAACACAGCTGCAGTCGAATTCTTTACTTCATCTGATCTTTTATTAAAACAAGCTTTACAAACGGTCAACAATGTTCCATTACAGTCACATCTGTAGCTAACGAGAATAACTTTTTTGGGCATACATTTATTTGTGGTCCATCCTTCACTAATTATCCCATCGGCATTGCTCAAAAATAAACAATTAACTCAAAGCTGATGCTTCGAGAATGTCGAATAGTTGACAGAAAACATTTACAGATAATATCAAAGGATCGCTTTCGATATGTCCTCTTTTACAGAATTTGAACAAAGAGGACGTCTGGCCTTTGTAACCGAAGAATGGCTTATTCGCAGTAATGGATATATGCACTTACACTGAAATAATAACTCAAAGTAGATCTCCTTATTGTTAGTCGAAAAGAATCAAGAAAATAGGGAAATAAGCAAATGCTTAATCATTCAACATTGGGACAGGATCTATTGGAAACTCCGGCAATTAAAGAGTGAAGGAGTATGCGCTAGGAGTATCAAACATGCCCATAAAGACAAGTAATAATGTGGCAGCACAGACTCAGGCCTCAATATTTTGTATTCATTCAGTTACCGTTCCCGCAAGCCCTCTTCCGTTCAATATTGAGGCCCTTATAATCACATCATAAACTGTTTGCTACATCAACACTACGGTATTCAGTCAGACACTGATCAGAACAGACGGTTTTATTCCGCCTTAACGGACTACAAAAGAAAGTAAGTGGTCACAAATGGTTGCAAGTGTGCCTTTTGCATGATAAGCCGTAAAATCATCTAGGAAAATAGGTCTGCATTCTTTTTTTTTGCAGGGAAGAAAAAAGAACGCAGACGCATATCTTCTTGAATTATTTTCTAACTTATTACGAAGGAAAACAGATTTGTGACCACACAAGCGCTCTTCCAAAAAATCATCTTGCTGCAGAAAATTTTTTCGAGCCTTCAATGACGCTGTGACTTTTTGTAAACTTGTTCATCAGTCTCAGGAAAGTTGTTCGATTGCAGAGGAAGACATTAGATGTGATCAACGCCTCCAGATTCAAACCGCGTATATATGCGGGTCGCAATAAGAGGAAAATTTGTAATGAGGATTTTTATGACCTTCAGGTGAGTGAAATATGATCACTGAAATCTAATTTTTTTTTCAATTAGACCTTTGTGCAGGTCAGTGTATTTTGAAGTGGCATACTTGATATAGAATACGGAACAGCTTTGCTGCGGTAACTGCACAATGGAGCAGCAAAAGTTGAGAACGCAAGCGTGATAATTAACCTTGAAAATGTGTGCATTACGCAATGTTCATCTTGACATGGCAGCGCACTGTACCCACATGTGTTAGTGAACTGAGATTAAAAAACGAATAAAAAATGCGTAAAAAATCAGATACTTTTACCAATGTTGTCCTCTTCTGCACAAGTGATATCGATATGCTCCTTAAATCCGTCGGCATATGCAGAACCTATTTGAAGGGAAGCAGCATTAGGTGGTGATTGTCTAGGCGTCCAACCACCGCAACACCACGAGCAGCAACAGCAGCAACATAGCAGTACCACGCAGCAAGCCATCACCTAAAATCGAATGGAACGCCTCACAAACAACGCCACATCTTTCAAGTAGCAAAGAACGACGGTGAAAGTTTCATCTTTTATTGTTGGCGAAAGGTTTCGATAGAAGATGCAAGAGATAATCTCTAGCTTTCTCCATCTCCTAATTCATTTTAGAGACTTTACTTTTGTTAGTCTTCATCTCAACTAAAAGTCGACTCCTACAGAGCATTACTCTGTCATTCGCTACGTGATGAGAGCTTCCGTATGGTCATATGAGAGCTGGTTACTTGCGACGGAAGGAACCATTGCAGTATGAGCGCAATGAGCGCATTGTAAAATATTTGCTTAGGTTGCGAACAGAATTACCTTTGGCAACTGAAAACTATCAATGTCGCGACAGTGAAACTTACGGTTGCAGCGAGAAAAAGAAATGTGAATCCTCTCTTCGTGGCGGGGTGTGCTGAGGATCGGTTGCGAGGAGGCTTTCTTCTTCGACAGCTATATTGCCTCCTTTCGTGCTCATCGTTATAGACCACATGTGTCACCTCACACTTCACATCACATGCCCATTCACAGTCGGTCAGATTATCGTAGTGATAAACCCCTACAATATTTGAAATCAGCTGCCGCGTTGACGAATTACACGCGATGTGGCAATTGTTTTCTAGGTTCATGAGGAGTACTGTTCAACTTCCGATAAGGTTAAAAAAACATATGAACAGCTTTAAAAAATTTTCCATATACAAAAACTACCTCTATATCTCTGCTAATTACCTATGTGATCGCCACCCATACTAACTAATCTTCTGCTGCAGATTACAAGCTTATGAAATCCCTCCTCAAGCGAGGTCGCTGACAGTGTGTTCATTGAGCATTTAGGTGTTCTTCGCTCAAACTTCTAAGCGCTCTGGCCTACAGCTCTTCCATTTTTCTGGAACAGCTGTTCCCACCGTGGAAATTACTTGATGCCATGTCCGAGCTGTAAAAAGTGATGAAGCAGCTTCCACCGAGCGCCTAAAGCAGCTCGTGCATCTGTGCCGCTTTATGAGTGCACGATCTGGCATGGGGAGTGCCGGGCGGCAAACTCGCATGGCATGCATTAAGGCAAGTTTGAAATGATGCCTGCCCATTCCAAATGTGACTCATCGCAGACAGCGAACATGTGGAAAGGTGGCATAGATATGTAAGTAGCTATCTCGTATTTCAAAATTTTTAAATTGTCAGCAAGCCGGATGCATTTAAGCTGCTCTACCGAAATAAGGCAATGACGCGAGCAAATACCCAAACAAACTCACTGCTGATCTTTGGAACGTCGCCCCGATTGGACGCGGCCCTCTCGTATGAATAGGATGAACCAGATGCTGCGCAACAAACCGCCTTGCTTCCGTATAAGACGAAAAGCGCGAGTGACGTGAACATCATACCCGCAGAGCTTCGTTAAACTGCAAAAACGTTCATTGGCTGAACAACAGTTCTTACTTAATCAGATATATTGATAAATATTATCAACTATCATCAGGAGCATGCCAAACAATGCTCATGACATAGGTTACCGTACTTGACAGCACACATGATGAATTGCACTTTGCCCAGTAACACTCTTCCGCTTCCCGAATTTCTGTTTCCTTCCCTTTATGTGCCTCAATTTCCCGGTGGCCTTAGGTAACTGACTGTGTATGCATTACTGCGAACCGTCTAACAAATTTAAAGAATTAAACATGATTCGCTATGGTTCTATCGCCCGATTAAATGATGCGGTACCGTATGAACGGTGTCCTTAGAAAAAAGTGCATACGAGTGAATCCATCACAACGTGACTTGTTTTCCAGAAGCACTTCTATATAAACTGTTTTAATCGATGAATTGAAAGGAGCCTCGGAATTCTACTGAAAATTCAAGCATCATCCTTCATCAAAGCATTTATTTAGCTGTTCAAATAAGAGCATTCACAACGGCAATATTCTATCTGCTTAATGTTTCTTAGGCGAATAAAACACTACGGTAGTGGATGTTTTACAATAATCAAACCGACATCTAAGCATGCCCTATTTAGTCGCGTAAAAATGAACAAAAAAATATTCTGAAATCACTTTCCATTCATGACTTCCACCATAACAACAAGAGCTCTCAAAAGGGAAACCAGGGCTGTTCTTAAAGGTTGCAAAGAATATCCAAAACAGATTCAGAGAAGGAATGCACACCGTTTACAAAAAGGAGCAGCCGATGGTTTCTCTTTAAAAGTGCAGTGTAGTTGACGAAGCCGAAGCCCTATTGAGGACAGCGCTATCATACATTAAGCTACTTAAAAAAGTAACGGTGCTGATGATGTGCAAACAATTTAAATTTAAAAGAAGATATGAAACGCTTCTGACTGGCGTTATTATTTAATCATCACTCAGTGTTTGGCTCATTCACTTAAATGCGTTTAAAGCAAACTTTCAAGCGATTTTTGATCGTTTGCCACGCGTTCTGCCGTCTTTTTATATTCAGCGCATTTCTGGGACGATGTAATCCTCACAACAAACTGAAGAAAATTAAAATTCATTATAAAGTGCAATGAAAAACTGAACGCTCAACCAAAGTAAACGACAGCATAGTAAAAGAACCCTCGTTCTGAAAACAGCTCAACTCCATCGCTTCAACCGTTTTACCATTTACTATATATAATTCAAGAATTAATTAGATAAGTTGGGAAAAATTCAAGATGGCCATCGTTATCAGTTACAGCCCTCTCCTCTCCCCCCTCTCCCTCCAGTGTTCTGTATTGCAGCCTGCTCAGCTCTGCAGATTTGCCATCAGTAATTGTTTGCGCAGCACACCAAATACATCTTGTGAACATTTTCGGTCAGTGCCGCTGCCCCCTCCAAGGGTTTGGCATAGTATACGTTGTGATTGCAGTCATCGTATCAGCTGGTCGTATAAAACATTCCCAAATAATGAAAATTCACGCTCTGATTAATCAGGCCCTATGACTTGGTCGCGGAAAAAGCAACCCAATATGCTGTACAACATGCAGACTTTTCACCCGCTTTAAGGAAGTATAACTTCTCCCGGGGTCGATTAAACGTTTTTGAAATCGAATATGAGAAATCTATCTTTCAGCAGATTTTACAGTGCTCTGCTTACGAACAGGTTATGTTCCAAAATGCTCTTCCTTAAAGCATGGCAAATATTAAAGCGATTGGCATGTGAGCATAATTTGGGTTCTGTGGTCATATTTCAGTGAACATATTTGCAGGCATAATTAGACCATGCGCCATAAACGAGTCCTTCACCCCTTCCCCCTCTCATTCCTCCACCTTCTGGTACCTCTTGGAACCTCGCCACCCTACGGATAAAAGCCGAAATCGCATGCAGATCGATTCGTATCAGCTAAATTTCATCACTTTATAATTCATAATAGAGGCTGTCTTCATCTATCAAATTTCGCAAAACCAGCTTCAGCAGTTCGCGAAGTGGAACTACCGGACAAAAAGGCTACGCTTGGAGGGCGAAACGCAAAAACACAATGTTACAGGAAAGCGCTTTCCAAATGAAAATTTGCCGAGATATATGAAAAGAAACAACAGTCTAAAACAGTTGGAGATTCTAGTTGTTGCACAAAGATCGTGCACATTCAATGCAACAACATCATACTCTATCCCACATCAACATGTCGATCTTCATATGCGGCTGCGCAATGAACGCCGGTGCGATGCGCACTGCACGTATCGCATCAGCGATTCCGATGCAAGCCTTTAAATTAGCAACGGTTCAACATCAACTCATTTCAAACACTTTCGCCGTACATCCTAATTTGCTATTCTAATCGATTGTTCTCTAAGGGCTAGTGAAAAACCGTGCTAAAAGCTCTCCATAGTTCACATGGAATGGTAACATGTTGCTCGAAAGCTCCAAGCTTAGATGAAAGTGATTGTGATGGACGGCACTCCAAAAGAACTTTTTTAGCTGAATAGACAAAAGTGTATAGTTTTCAAGAGTGCAGTCGATCAGCATAGAAGTACTACGACTTTCCGCTTCCGCCTCTCGTTTTCTCACTCCTTTGGTACCCTCGTCTCCTTTTAATTAAAGGAAAACGTTGCGAAATACGTTTTCACATATTACTACATGAATCGCCCAATAATGTCTTTCCAGGCAGAGGAGGAAGGAGTCGCGCTGTGACACTGATATGCTAGGTCGTTCTCGCCCCAACACACTTATTTTGATCATCCCCCTACGATAACTTGGTGCATTCTGCTTTAATGATACCCACTTGTTTAATGTCGCCAGAAATGAATGTCTCTCCTCCACATTTAACATAAGTGCAGAAAATCGTCAGGTAGAATTGCAATTCAACGTTTAGATGAAAGCGCAACAGATATGTGCCATAACAGAATTGGCTTAGGTCAAGTGTTGCTCAGATGCTCGACAAAAGAGGTCCGAAATTCGCTTTCATATTCGCAGATCATACCAGAGCGCACATGTAGTTAGCGAAAATAAAATGGACTAGTAAATTCACTGCTGAGTTCATACCAAAGGAATCTCCCTATTAGTTGACTGGGACTTGCGACTGCAGAAGTTAGTGGTGCAAAGCGTCCTAGAAATTTTTAGGAGCAAAAATCAAAAGTAGTTCTGAATTTCTGAATGGTTAACGGGATTGGCACTATTTGAGCGACTCAAGTGTAAACGAACTCGGGGAAAATTTGCTGACCATTGATGAGAAGATTCCTCTCAGAGATGAAGGAAGGTGTTTGTGATTAAGCCTAAGCTAGCAATCCGAAGAGATGATTTCACAAAGAGATGCTTGATTTGGGAAATGTATACACCGTTGCTGAGAGCAAATGACACATTATTCACCACGGATGATGCATGACATGAGTGCGGAAGTAGCACAGGAAGATGGAGAAAAATGAACAACAGGTGCTTTAGCGAGACAATGCGACAGCCTCGGATTATTGAACGAATCGGAATAACAATAATCGAAGTGATGAAAGCGTTTGAATGCAAACCGGAAGATGCACAACTGAATACATTGTTTGATTAAACCGATTTTAAGTCGAACCTTTGAGAGATGCTTACAGTGTAAAAACAGAAATTCATCGGTGTGATTGAGCGAATCAAACATGGCTAAAAGGATAAAGTTGCATTCTTGTTTAAACAATGCTAAGTATAAACGGATCGGTAAATGAGTAGGCTGAAAACAAAGAGAGTCTAAACTTATGAAGTATATATGTTTTTAGGAAAAAAATTAGGAGGCAGCAAAAAATGAAGTCAACAAAATGCGAAGTGTGATGTATAAATATATGCCTTATACATAATGATGATGTTTGTCACTCAATTACGCCAAAGACTTCTTCTCGAATGCATAAAGACCGAAGAACCTTCAGGTCCCGGAAACTTTTAGGCTTTCAATACACAACTGCATAAAATTAATAAAGCATCAGCTGCGCCACTCTCCGCTACAAAAACTCTCAATTAGAAACGATAGTTTTCATCATCTCAGTTCCAAGCAATATGATGTGACAAACAATATTCTTGCATTGGGCTCATCAGAAAGGTATACCTTTCATAAAACTTTTTGTCTAGCGACTTTAAAAAATGACCGACTTCCTCGGCGAAGTCACTCCTTCTGCACTATTCGCCTCGGCCTTTCGAAACAGCGAACCACCAAATGAATGAACGATTCTTCTTTTTTATGAACAGCCCTCATATTCCAGCTGGCTGTTCGCCGCTTTTGCACATAAATTCAACATCCTGCGTGCGGTGTACTTTATTGGCTAATATGTTTTAAGTGTTTGCGGCATTCTATTAGTCGACTTCTAGTAACGCATGAGCGTAAAAATAGCGCAAATTAATCGTTGTCTCGTCTTCTCCAACCTTCAGCGATCTTGTAAGACCTTAAGAACTTTTGGGATAATAGTTCTCGCTAGTGACACGTTTGCTCGTACGAACGAAAGTTGGTAACTCCAAAATTCGAAGTAGTCGAATATGTGTATTCTGAATAAAATACGAAACATAAACATTTGAAAGAGAAAATGCAATGAAAATGCAAACATTTGTCGGAGAATATAGAAGTGCGCAGGTAATTTTTTTACAAGCTGCATCGACGAAATCAGTCGTCTACTGCATTATCAACTGCTTGCATCCTTTCTAATAGCACTGCGTAAAAACTTCTCTTTTTCTTTCCATTTAAATCCTCAAGAAAGTAAGCATTGCCTGAGAGAGAGTGTGTGTGGTATTCGGGTCGATCGGAATGAGTGGGCTTCAAGAGCACTTGATTCAGCGCCTTAAGGCCCTCGAATAGATGGAAAGCCATAAGTTACAACGGTTCAGAGAATTCGTTATCTTTTGTGGCTTCTTGCTGTCAGGAAAGCTCATCATAACAAGCCCTGCATGCGCAAATTATTCATCTGAACTGTGTGAATGTGCAGAAGATATGTGCATATGTGTATAGAGCGGCGTCAATTCATTAACAGGAGAAGCAAAGTGACGATAATTCGCAGACGCAATCTATGACCTTCAGTTTCCAAAAATACAGAAAAAAACTTTGATATGATTCATAAATTTCTGGAGAAGTGCGGATGTATCATAAACTGGACGGAAAAGTAGAGTTTCTCAGTTCGATTTTCCTCATCCCAACTCGACACTTAAGACGTACAGCGCTCACTGTTACAGAATACATTACGCATAGCCTGACGATGAGAAATGGAAAAGTTCTGGAAAACTGGTGAAAAATTTTGAGGGAAGTGGTCGTCAACAACAAAAGCATCCTTGTACTTTCGCTTAGCAATTCGCATGAGCAGCATAAGAGTTAAATGTAAATATACTCATCGTCCAGTAGAAATGCCTAATCGTATTTTAATGACCTTACTTTGACTGCGGATTATTTACGGAATAACTGAGATTGTTTCGAAAACAATTGCGAAAAGAGCACACTGTGCGAATTCGCTGGCATTTTTGTCACGTTGTCCATTCGAAAATAATTTTAAAAACAGCAGACTGAACGTAGCTATTCTAATTAGTCTGCCGTTTGACGAAATATAGCAATGCAGTTGGGAAGTGAACCGTAAAACATGCCAGAAATGGCTTTTTCGCCTAAACAATACATGTCACTCTAAAATAATTTTCTTTCCTTTAGCACAACATGTCTTCGAACTGCCTAATCCGTTCAGCTTTCAGCATCTTTGAAACATTCTTTTGTACTATCATGGCGTAATCAGTTTATTAATCAAAAAAGGCTTCTCAACATATAAGTGCTAAGACTCATTAGCTCAATTCAATATTCTCAACAAAAAAAAATCGGTGATATCGATAGATGCTCTAGAGGTGCTTTCCGAAAGTTCGTTGTTCTTACCAATCAGCGATACGATAGCAAAAAAGTGAGCACAGTTTCAGCGGCCGTTGAAAGGTTTTTCTAATAAACAGAATTGAAGAAAATGATTTGTGCTGAGCGTGTGCAGCGGAGTGGAGAAAGTTGCGATTTCGCTGTTTTACGAAGCGTTTCGCCAATTATGGAGGCAGCAGTAACGCATTATGGAGCGCTTCTAACTGCACACAGCCCAAATGCACAACCAGAAACCTTCAAGCACTTCAACACCAGCGCACCTTTTTACCTCTACTTCAGCACTTTGTCCCCTTCCAGTCAACAAGGCCTTTTAACTCTGACGTGTCGAAAATAATTCTTTCAAACTTCATACATCGGTCTTCTTTCGGAAGGAACAGTTAGGCTTCACTAAGGTGATTGGCAAATTAGTTAGTTAAGGCTGATACCGGAAGCGAATACGTCAAGGTGTACTGGTCGATTGCCTTCACAACCTTCCGAAAGACGAGGTCGTTTTCATAATTCTTTCAAACTTCATACATCGGTCTTCTTTCGGAAGGAACAGTTAGGCTTCACTAAGGTGATTGGCAAATTAGTTAGTTAAGGCTGATACCGGAAGCGAATACGTCAAGGTGTACTGGTCGATTGCCTTCACAACCTTCCGAAAGACGAGGTCGTTTTCAATTAAAACAGAACTTTCTCGAGAATTACTGGTTCTAACCTGCGACTTCTTTTGCAGTATAATGAATTGGAGATTTTTTCTCAAGAGGCGTAACCTATTGCTCAAGTCGCACAAAAAAGGGGTTGTTAGGTAGAGTACGGATCTAAAAAGTCAACAATGTTAAACGTATAGTGCAGTGGTGTTCGAATCGAGATAGGATTTTGGTTGGATCCGTACTCTTAATGCGCCAGTATCTTCAAAACACGACCTTAACAATAATGAAAAGCAAAAAAAAAAAAGAAAGAAATTTATTAAAACTAATTCACAACGACAATCCAATACATGCGAAGAGCGACATGTGATCCCCAGTTAATAATCAGCAGATATGCTTATTTACTTAACTGTGCCAATGTTAAAGCATGCCACTAGAAGATTCATTCGCATTTTTTTTATTTAAATTTATCTTCATACTTATTTGCAGTATTTTGCCAAGCAATTCCTCTATCACAAAAAACGAGTCACTTAATACAGCGGTTTAAAATGGAACAATTTTTCACAAGCGAATTGTGCAATACTTAAAATTGCAGTGAAGGAAAACGATTAAGTAAGATGACGTGTTGCAGATTACTGCGAGTGAACTTAAACCGTGTAACCGAAACGAAAGCTCGCATATGGTACTATTCCATAACAAAATCATAACTTCGAATGTCCAGAAGCAAAGCGTTCCAATTGTGAACATCGAGATGTTGTTAGCTTAAAAGCCAATAAAAACTGGATAACGACGGTTTGCAGGCGTTCAAAGGCGTAAAATACTTAAAAGCAGCGGAATGAAACAAATATCATCAATGCGACCCTCATTTTTTTCGTTGCTTTCTTTCTTTGCTAAAAAATCTCCGAAATTCGCTGAAGGTCCTATACTCTTCTTAGTGTCATCCCGGAATCCTCAGCAATCGTTCTTAGTTGACGGGATGAAATCAGTAATTATCTCCTTGCTCACAATGGATCGTACCTGATGCGAAAAACGGCAACCTCTCAAGATACGTAGAGTATTTGTGATCTAAGAGAGCAGAAATAGTTGTTAACACTGTGCATGAGTTTGTCCATTTGCTTGAGCCATTTGTTGCACGAAATGACAAATAACGTGCGTCAAACATTCTGAAAAAACAGAAATTTATGAATCTGTGCTCAGGAGACATTGATCTCGAAATTGTTCTATGAATCGCTGCCGCACATAGTAATTTATTGCAGTGATTTCGATGGGGAGAAAATCTCAGGCAATCGCTACGGAACTCACCACCATACGCATGCATCAATCCATTTTTAGAAATGAATCAGCTAACGATCACCAGTCAAGTCATTGGATTCCGTCTGTGCCGGCTCCATTTCCAGTGAAACGTGTTGGGATGAATGCGTCAACGATTGCAGCTATCAATACGCAAATATTGTCGATGTCGCATGTTGCAACGCTATTTCGAGCCAATCTTGCACAACGTACTTACACCTCAGCTGGTGCGAAGCACATCATTCAGAGAACGAAAGCACACACATCTCAAACCATTCATTAGGTATTCATTTAAATGCACGAACAGGGGAAAACAAACGTGAACGATCGCCGTCGGCGTATAGAACTCGCAACCTCCGCAAAACAACCGTTCATCATTTCGAAAATTCAGCCATAACGCAATATCTCGACATTTCTTGCAAACAACCAATTACGATGCACTCACATTATACGCATTCCTTTTTAAGACCCCTTTTGTAATCTCTTTCAAGTATTAGCTCTCAGCAAAACTCTTCCATGCACCTAGAGCGGAAAGAAAGCATTGCGTCACTGCAAATAAAGTTCCCCTCTTTTGATGTACCCCCCTCCTCGGAAAGTCGTAGACTTTACAACATGGGCTTCATACTAATCATGTCAAATAGCAGAAATTGAAAAGTAGCCCCTCCTTGTTCACTCCACCGTATAAGCACGACCTCTAGAACGTCGCAAACTTTCCCTTCCCGGCTCATGTGCTCTACTTGGGGGTTAAAATAGTGCACTGCGTCCACAGCTGAACAAAAGCGCGAGACAGTAGAAACAGCTGAGGACATCCAAAAACAATTGAAGGCGCCTCAAGCGTTATGTGCATCACGACCTTTAGCACCTCCGTTCATAGAAAAAGTGAATACAGTCATGAAAACTGATGCACCTTTGCAGCTCGCTTACAGGACGTCTTTATCTACTAAGTGTATCACATATTGTTGACTATATCGACAGCTATAATTTTTCTGCATTCGAACTCTACGCTCGTTAAGCACATTCTCTTGCATATTTGTGCGTCGCGCCACTTTGTCGATAGTTTTCACCATTTACTTTTCTAATGTAATGAACAAGACAGCGCTTATTATGTCGTTACCATGCTCGCGCAATTTTCATTATCGTTTCAGTTTAGATAACACTGCCGGAAGTTAAGATTTGCAAAGTTTCTGAACTTCGATTTACTGAACTGAAGTGGTATTATTTTCGGCGATATTTTGAAAACTCTTGGATATGAAATTTTAAGTAGTAACAGAATACCAACGTACGATATTACGTCGAACAAAGCTTTAATTTCAGAATATTCCAGTCTCGAAGAAACCATCACCTCTGAGCATGACAAAAATTGCTTCTGCAAATGACATAGCCTTTTGCTTTGAAAATACTGTAGACGACAATGTAGTTTCGAACTGAAAACGCTATTCAGCAGAGACCGAAAAAACAACCTCCCCTTGGATTAGCCCTCACTTTCAGTGGGCTCACTCAAGGCGGGGATTCTATTTGCGAGAATATGGTAACAAGAACCTAACACCAGCTTTTACGTAATACGCAGTTTATATGATGATACAGTAGATACATCATGTTTTTCGGAGAATGGCGGCGAGGGATATTGAGCTCTATTGCGAGCAATTTTTACTTCATGCGCTGTCTGCTCCAGTCAAGTGAAAACTGAAAAGTAGAAAATTCCTTACTGAAGTGTATTTGTTCGAGAAATGTAGCCATCTTCCGAGTGGTTAAAAAAAATCATTTGGTGAATACCCAAAACGACTTTCATTGAGCATGAAATGGGAATTCCTGAGAGAAAATGTTTTACCTACAAAAAATTAGATTACTCGAGAGTGTAAAGTGGTCATTCACACAATAAAATTATTTTTTTAAAAGAAAATAATAAAAATGCTGTGGTATATGAATGATAAATACTACAGTGATTTCAGAAAAGAAAAGTATTTTTATTTAAGCGAACGTCAAAGCCATTCGTCGACCCCACACAACTGAAAAAATCTTGCAACAAGCCAACAGAAGTGTGCAACAGCGAGCAGCTTTGCACTTAAAAAGTTTAATAAAGCAAATGCCTTGCAGACAATCACTTAAAAACACGTTATATTAATGCGCTTTAAAGTAAACGTGCCGTTCAAACATGCTTTTCAAGTGAGTACAAAAACCGAGCTGATAAATGCTAACACTATGCTTCTTTCAAACATAATGAACGAGATGGCAAGCATATCTTAAGTAACCGTCTTTTACATTTGAGTCAGAATGATTATCCGCCTCCTCATTCTTTCGTCGTTAAGGAGAGCGATGAACTCTCTTCTTCAGATACACTCTTACCGACCGATTAGCGTGAAGTATCAGACTTATTAAACATACCAATCCAGCTTGCAAAGCTGTAAATGACATCAGTATTTAATCTTCGTAATTCAGCATTCGTGCTAGATGATGCGCCAAAATCAATTTCTAGATGATCCGGACGGGAAAAAATTTTCATTTATAAAAATGCGAACCTTTCTTGATTGCTTGCCTCGCTCTAAGCCGGATAAGATCGATCGACGACTTGAAATGTTGAGATGGCTTGAAACTCTTGTAGCACTTCATAAACATTGACATGCAACTCTTAACGAAAATTTTACAACGAAAGTTTCTAAACGATTCACATCCTTCCCCATTTAACACGTCTACGAAATTTGTTGGTGGTCATTAGCTCAGTGGTACAACTCCCGCTTGGTACGCGGGAATAGCTGGGTTCGATTACTGGCTGCTTATCCGCCGGATCGTCAACGGGCTGACCACCAGGCGTTCCGAAACCGGTCAAAACAATCATGCATGGACATGGTTTTCAGCTGCATGGATACGGGAATCGATGAAATTACAGTTGCCTCTGCATAGTTTGCATGCAAAATATGCACGCATCAATTTTGGCGAGAATAGAAATCCTGAAAGTGGTATTTTTCTTCTCTTTTCGGCATTAAACTATGCTCCCATTTTTGAACTGTTCTATCGATCGAACTTAGAAAAAAAACACGCTATGAGGTTGTGCTTTACCTCTCATTCCGTTTTTTTTCCTGCATCCTCTTCACTTTCTTAAGCTCGTTCTCCGCCGTAAATATTCAATGTTTTTGGGTTCTCATCGCTACACCGATGCACAATGAAGTCGATTTTCCACTAAATACTTTTCAGACGAAGATTGCAAAGTTTGCTTTCTGTAAGTGGAACCGAATAGCCCGTACGATCAAAGCCTCAACGTCTATTAACACCTCGGTTACTTCTGGAAGGTATTTGTTTGTTTGTTTGTTTGTTTATTGTTCACTTTCCCATCCGTCACGATAGGCATCGTATACCTCTAACGTGCTTACTAAATTCATTTCTGGTAACATGAGTAAGTGGTCGAAACATAACAAAGATGACGCAAGAAACAGACAAATATGACCAAGCGCAGTGGCAAGTCCGCGGCACAAACATTAAAAACGAATCGTCAGGTGCGGTTTAAAGTATTTGAAGGATGTCGACCGTAGAACTTACTGAAGATAATACCTTCAGGGTGAAAATACAGCAGCATTCTTGTCAAACCATTCAACTTACTCATTTTCGAAGCTTCCACAAGTAAAAATTCCGTGCCTTTTCAGCTGGTCAGGTTGCATGCAGATTCAACAGATCGGAAAATAAATTTTTAGTGGGACATTTGTATAGTCGGATAAAATTTGAATGCTCATCATTTGGTTTGGTTTGATTGACGAATTCACAAAATTTAGGCTCTGGGAGACTCTAACATGCAACCCCATTTGTTATAACAGCTTTTTATTTCCTTGGACTGATTGCAAACACCCATTAGTCCATCATGGAACTAATGCGTACTCTAACACATTTCTCGACAGCAAGGTTACTACATGATTGGCTACAAGAGGCTTTGCCGGTGATTCGGATTCTTAGCGACGGCCGATACGTTGGTGGCCATATCGTTTGTAACGGCGGTAATCTCGATAATAAATGACATTGATTGACAGTTCGTTGTGCAATTCCATGAAAAAAAAAATCATCGGTTTCATGAAGAACTTGGAAATGTTTTTATAGCAAAGAAATATATAGCAAAGAAATCATTGCAGATTTACGATTATGTGAACGCGCTTTAGTGGCTATCGATAGAGAAAATTATGTGGCGTTCTTTTTTATTTACAGAAATGTGAACAATGATATACGTTTTCAGTTGTTTTTTTTGTCTCCAAAAGGAACAAAAAAAATGAACGAAAAACAGAGTGTATTTTCTTGAAAAAAAAACGGAAAACGATTCTTCAACGTAACTTCGACTTTACACTATAAATCAGCCGATGCTAATAATTTGCTCTCAGAGAGACACTGATTGCAAACACCCATTAGTCCATCATGGAACTAATGCGTACTCTAACACATTTCTCGACAGCAAGGTTACTACATGATTGGCTACAAGAGGCTTTGCCGGTGATTCGGATTCTTAGCGACGGCCGATACGTTGGTGGCCATATCGTTTGTAACGGCGGTAATCTCGATAATAAATGACATTGATTGACAGTTCGTTGTGCAATTCCATGAAAAAAAAAATCATCGGTTTCATGAAGAACTTGGAAATGTTTTTATAGCAAAGAAATATATAGCAAAGAAATCATTGCAGATTTACGATTATGTGAACGCGCTTTAGTGGCTATCGATAGAGAAAATTATGTGGCGTTCTTTTTTATTTACAGAAATGTGAACAATGATATACGTTTTCAGTTCTTTTTTTTGTCTCCAAAAGGAACAAAAAAATGAACGAAAAACAGAGTGTATTTTCTTGAAAAAAAAAAAACGGAAAACGATTCTTCAACGAAACTTCGACTTTACACTATAAATCAGCCGATGCTAATAATTTGCTCTCAGAGAGACCATTCGATGGCAGATCAATAGACGATTAGTATCAAACAGTATCCACTTGCTAGCCACTTTAATAGTTTTTTTTATTATAAGCAAAAAATAAAAATAAAACAACTCACAACAATGAAAATAAACACCACTGTTTAGAGCTTAAAATGTATCTCAGAGGCGAAAATTGATGGCATCGCATCAAATGGTACAGCCATGATCTGATTGTTCGATATACCAGTTATAAGAGTAATGAATGTAGAATTTGTTCGCAAGTCGCCTCTCCTCAAATCGACCACGTATAATGGTGCAGTTGAAGCCGCGTAATTCCGGCACTGTGCAATGAAAATGCGTCGGGCAAACTCTTGACTTCTTTCCGACCTGAAACCAAATGACGTAGTTATTTTTAAAGGACGCCTGCTTGCATTTGAATTTCGAGAGTGAAGCCAGATTCAATTTGTATGAGCAGAAAACTGTGCTTGCATTTTGCAACCAATCGGGTCGAATATTTAAATGGTTATGACGCAGAATAACTAACTTTTCGTAAACAATTTTTATTATAAGAGCAACCAGGCCAATTGAAATGTGAATTTTCATTTTTTACATGAAGTTTATGAAACGGACTGATCAGATGAGTGAAGTCGCCCTAACAAGTGTTATGCCGGTCTCCTTAGCAGATTGCTTTATTGCTTTATTGCTTTATTGCTTTATTCGGATTGCTTTATCTTCCTAAGAAACCAAATGTGACTCTTCATGAACACAGCATTGAAATTTTCAAGCATGCGTAATATAATACATAAATTAACAGCGGCAAATATTATTGTCGCACTTGCTTAGATTTGTTAATATTTTATCGTATATTTCTATGCAGTTCAGGATAAATGCATCGTTCAGATGACTAGGATAACTTTCATTCCTGCATAACCTCTCCCTGCACTCATTCTCAGGCTTTCCATCCCAGTGGCACACCCTCTTCATTACATGAGGCACGCTTATCGTTTTCCCCTCTCTTCCCCCTCCGCCTCTAAGCCGAAGGAGGTCACCTGCCAATTCCGGAATTCTTTAGAATTGACTTGCGTCGATACGCTGACAAGCACTGGAGAAAAAATCTAAAACCTCCAGATAATTTTTAAAGTTTAGAAAGTTCAGTTTAAAATTTTCGCTCTCAGGACCACTTTTAAAATCCAAAGTCTAAAGAAATAGTTTTAGAAAAAATCCAAAAGAAAAGTTTAGAAAAAAAAACAAAATGTTCGGCGCCCTCAGAACCATCAGCATCTATATGCAAGTTATAGTTCACTTTGCAGAGATATTTTGACAATTGAATAAGATTTTCGACCAAAAATTGCCGCCTGTACAACTCCAGCCTAATGCGATGACCCGCAATAATTCCCCGAATATGGGTAAATTGATGCCCATATATACGGGTTTTTGATGCATTTGAATGGCATAAGCTTTCATCCTCATGACTCCAGTTTTTCCTCAACACATAGGCATTTTGAAAAAAAACTTTTACAACAGAGCAGCTGGAAAAAAGCACAGCTTTTCTTCACCCAATCGTATTGGTAGTCATGGTTGCAATAACCTTTTCGTGTCTTACAATTGGCTGGCACAGTTATTCTAATCAACAATTATAATAAGTCCCTTTGGAAACAATATCAAACAGTAAACGAACTGAGTAGAATATTTTATTGTAGCATTTCTCGATGAGACCATAGTATACTTCAGCGTGTGGCAACTCGTTGAATAAATCCACGTTCGAGCTAACCGTTTCCCGAAAACTCTCCTCTATTGCGTTTATATCTTTCTCATCGACCAAACTCCACAATTTTCTTCCCTCAGTCTCTTCAACCTGCACTGCGCTCTGGAATGCACTGATTAGAAGAAGTCGTACTTGATAAGCATCAAACAATAAGCGTAGAAGATCTTTTCTTATTCTTATTCTTACCGCTCAGGCCTTCACTGTGATGTCTTGATGTTACCGAGGCAATCGCACGCCGAGCACAGCCATCCCTTTGGCTATTTTACCTTGTTGTTAGCCAACCGCTATCTGGGCTGTCAGTGGTATGGTGGGAATCCTGGAATCGAACCCAGGTCTCCCCGCATGCAAAGCGCGGGGCTCTATCACTGAGCTACTGCCGCCCAACCGTAGAAGATTATGATGCCTAATTGCACGCGCGCGGTCACCCAACCAAATTACGTCTTAATCAAATTTGTGAAGAGATGAGAAGATTTGTCAATAATTTTGAGCGAGAAGATCACGACCAACGGGAAATTGTGGAAGAATTCTAAACAAGTTTAAGTCAGGAAGGGTTCAGACAGCAGAAAGTATCTTTGGTGAGCAACTCTTCGTGCTTTTCTGGATTGATTTTTCATATTTTGGAGCGCACTTCCTATGATTATATCTGGAAGAATGTGCTCATTACATAAAACGGCCCGAAACAACAGGAAGGTTAGTTTGATGCGTCAGCTTTTTATTTTTTAAATATTATAACTGCGGCAGGAAGAAAGAGATACTGGGTCCGTGATAAGAACCACATCGCAGGGGTATGCCGTTTTTCGTGAAAGCCCAATTTGCTGCAAACACCCTTTTCTGGATTGATTTTTCATATCTTGGAGCGCACTTCCTATGTTATATCTGGAAGAAGGTCTTCCAGCGACATAATCAGTGCTTATTTCTTGCATTTCTCGCATATCTGTTTCAATCTATCGCCTCTTCTCTCTACCGCCTTCCTAAGTTTTAAAAGCGTCCAATGATGGGCGATCATTGAAAGGCCTACCCTCTAAATAAGGGAAAACCAGTCGAGATATCGACAGTAGTGAAATGTAGTCATGTTTACAGCTCTTTTCAAGTTGTATTTGAATTTCCCGTAAGAAAAATGATAGATTAGGGAATTTAAGAGGTGTGCCAAAAAGTATTTGAACAATAACATATATTTTGCCCTAAAATTAGTTGCTTCAAAACTTTCCCAAACAAATATATATGTATATATATATAATTTTTCATAAGCTGTCTTGCAACAACATGCTGGTAGAGCATAAGCGCAACATAACAATTCAGTGAATATCGTATCGTACTTTTGTAGGTAACTGGCCACCTCGCATATCGTCTGCCCGAAAAAAACTTAATTTGCTCTCAATAATCAATAAAGAATTATATTTTAGCAGTTTCTAAGCAAGCACATAAAAGGAAATATGGCACTGTCAAACAAGTGAAGAAAAACATCATATTCAAGCAACCAATTGAGTCTCACGTGAACGACACCTAATTTATCAATTAATGAGGTCCAAACAAGATAAATCAAAAAAATTTGCATACGGCTTTCAGCGATTAGGTGAAATGTAACGACTAGATCGGATAAGAAGCACCTTTTGGGACGATTGGCTAAAATCAATTGTCGCCGGAACCTAATATACTCGAATTAATGCCTTCATTTCTTTTTTTTTTAAATATGCGCCGTTTCCCTCTTGTCCATGAAGAATTACGCTTCAAATCTATCTCGCTTTGAAAGAAACAAATACACCCAACGAATCACAATAGCATCCTCCTGATTTTTTCGAATGCCGCCTCGAGGCGATTTTGGTATACCGTTTAGGTCACTAAACTGAAATGTCGCTCGGTGCGATTCGACTCTGTCCTATCGATACGTTCAAGCAGCACCTTACGACCAAGCTCTAGAGCCTCTTTCACAAAAACATTCTTATTTTTCTAGAAATTTTTTGTCATTACTAACAAATAAGTAAACAAATGGGAACTTAGAGTCAATGCTGAACGTTCTACGTCCACCACTGTAATCATAGTGGAGCGGAATCGTATCAAAGAGAGATAACATTCAATGAAAGCGCAAACCTAGAAATGCCATCGAAGATTATCGATATGCGCCTCTAATTTTTTTTTTCATCTTTTGAGATTACAAAAAAGGGACCGTTACCTTTTATTACTAGCACTCTCATCTGGATAGCGCTGAGGTCGCGATAAAATTAAAACTTACAAATGTCCAGGTGCGAAAATGTGCTATAAAATTTGTGTCGTTAGGAACAGCAATAGCAACATATGGGCTGCTGACAATCCAAGGGTAATGAATTGCAGCCGTTATAACTCGACTTGGAATGGCGACCCATTTACCGTCAAGCCATTCTTCTGATATTGCTACACTCTGAAGTGCCCGTCGAATCGAATAGAAAGTTGGCTGCCTTGCTGAAGCAAACGTCGGCTATATCTGAGACTGTGATGATCACAACAAGTGATTGCTATAGCAGTATGTAGGACAACGTCGACTCCATAATATTATTCATAAATTGTTCGTCTTGGTGATGATGGCAGAATAGTGAACATACCATAAGTCTCAGTGGCAAAACCTGTTTGGTTGGAACTTCATCTTCAGGCACAGATATATTTAAGTTAATTTGAAACGCTCAACTTTTCAAATTTTAGTTTTATTTAGCGGTAGACTTGCGTATGAAGCGAGTGCAATCGACACTTGCAGTGCAATAATATAACTAAATTTGCTCCATTACAAACACCGAACATCTCAGCTCATATCTTCTATATTCACGATAATCCCTACAATCCCCCATCCTATCGATGTGCGTCATCTGTCTACAGACTTACCCTTATGTGCCGTTTACCACATTCCATATATTGAATTCATATTTTCCATATATTGAAAGCTGTTTATTCTCATGGCCGCTTTTTTCAAAAGGTTTCTATACACAAACTTCGCGCGTCAGTGCATTAAAAAAAGAACGCTGTAAAATTCCCACCGAATAGTAGTTGAGATTCGTATCTGTCGTATATGAATGCGGCTGCTGATTTCTCTTTTTCGAGAAGTGCCTCAAACTCAGATAGATAGCTCGTACCGAGACGGGGAAACAAAATGTCGTCCAGGTCACCGAAGATTATGAACCTCGCTGACTCCTAGAATGCAAACGCACCATCTTAGCGTACCAGTCTTCGGATAAAAACGAGTTTCAGCTAGTAAAATGCAACATGTACATTTTTTTTGCTATGGGCAATGATCCACACTGCGACAAATATCCTGGAAGCATGTTTGCTTACTGAGAATGAATAACGACTCACTTTATATTTGAGCAAGCAGTCTGTTTGTGCGGCAACCTGACTCCTCCATTCGAGTTCCTTGTTCGGATCATAGTTTAGATCATGTTCGAAATCCATTTTGGGCCAAGGGTCTATATTAATCCATCCGCGTTCTTCGTATATCTAGATGAATGGCAGTGCGTTTTATGACGTCTTAATAGTAATATCACCCAGTTGAGAATTTTGGTATTCGAAGTTTTAAAAGAAAAGTTTAGAATATCCCTCGAGATCATAAAACACCGTGCAGTATAATGTCTTTGCTTTGTAAAAGTGACATATGGCCCGCGTCGCTACATGCTTCAGTGCTCTTTTTGGTGTATGGTGGCACATAAATACGAATGAACGAAGCCATTACCAGCTGACTTATACTTTCAAATAGTTTTTCTGCCTGACTGTTCGCCTCCATCTTCGTATGCTGCCAAGGAGAGGTGCTTAGTGGACAAATTGTGAGTGTGTAATCCTATTTTGGATTCGAGCCTCGAGTAATAGACAGATGCCAACCACAGTGATGAATAAGGATTAATTAATGAATAGAGCGCATTAACCTTAAGAAGATCGTATACTGCAGATACCATGCTGGTGACATAAATGTTTTGCATGTCAACTCCATAGTATCGATAAACTTCCACCGCCAGAACCAACAGCTGCCATCTTTCGTTCAGAAAAAGTGGTGTAACGCATGTCACCACGTCATAAAGCCGCTCCACCGACTTTCGGAAAGGAATCTGCAAACTCTTCTTCATTCCTACAACAGATGAACCGAACTTACTCTTGACTGGCACAAATATTTATGCGATATGTGCTCCTTCCCTCTCCATACAAATGCATCACGAAGGAAAAGTAAAGATGCAGCTACTCTCTACTCTATAACCTCGCATATCAACAGAACTACCATTGATCGACGTGGTCGACTCATAGCAAAACGGTACTCTTAAATCATCCATTAGGAAAATCTCCTAATTAGAGCGGTATGAAAAAGGTTTACGTATTGAAAATGTGCTTGTTTTTGCATTACCTACTGTGATTCGCTATAAAAGGTATAACAGTTAACCTGACTTTCCTTATCTTTGTTAGAACTGAACATCATTTTCCAAGGGAATCTTGGCAAATAGTAAAACGATGAAAAAGGTCTCCACTTTACCGAAAAAGCAAAACGACCATCAGAATGGCAAGCATGAGACAGACATAAACACCTACCTGTACAAAATATTGCTCATCTCCAGCCAAAGCGATTTGCAGTGATCGAACGTTCGAAACGGTTGCGCACTGCGCCAAATATGGTGTCCACTTGCATTCAATAATTTCAGGTACTGCATTCTTGATGCTCATATCGGAGACGAGCTCCTCATCATCGGATTCTGAGAAACACTTCAACGATCGTGAGCCGACCAAATACTTCTGCGAAGTCAACAATATCAGCATCGTGTTGGGTGGCATGCTAGAAGTTTGGGTCCTCTATATGGCGCTTTGAACATTCGTTCTATTTTTGCAAAAGAAATCCTTCGTTTTTTCATTACTCATCAAATCACCATTCACTTCAGAAAGTACTGTGCTCGCGAAGCATAAAATAATGCCGTGCCTAAAGTTTTGCATTTGTTACAGATTTACCCTCGAATGCTTGTTATAAGTTTCTTGAGGATGAGAACTATTGAAAGAATGCTGTTTTTTCGTCGTACACCTCCATGAAGGCCGTGTACATCAAGTTAGGTAGGATGACACAAGGG
>JPKZ01002933.1:28012-48123 GCA_000803305.1 Toxocara canis | reverse complement strand
GGGGGGGGGGGGGGGGGAAGAGGAGAGGCCGGTGGGAAAACAGGAGAGCCAGTGAAAAAAATCAGCCGTGATTAGGCCGCTTTACGCCACAACTTTGCGCCGCATCTAGTTTTCATCACAGATGGGTTCTGATATCTTTTGCGCATCTTTACCGCCGATTTTATCAGCAAGAACAGCTGTCACATGGACATGTAGGGTATGGGGAGGAGGGGGGTACAGATGGAGAAGGGAAGAAAGGAACGGACACAAACCATGAGGTCAAACGCGGTGAGAAGAAAGTTCAAGACACCCTAACATTAAATGGAAAATTTTTAAAGATGTTAAAGGCGTCGATTTAAAAAGTTCTTTTGCAAAAGGTTGCATTTGACGGGGATACAGTCTCTGCAAGAAGCACTCCGAACACTAACTGTGATGCTGTGTGAAAACATTTTTGAAATTCATGGCAAGTAAACAAAATGTCATAAGCTTTTAGCAAACTATTTGATTTCGGTGCAGAGTAAGTGCCTTAAGAAGGGATCTTCTGAAATCGTCTGTTACAGAAAAGTGAAAGATTCCATCTGTAACAATGAACAGTCGCCTCTTTTTAAAAGGCCACAAGGAATTCCTTACTCTCTTAAGAATTTTAGGTCCATTGAAAACACCCGTTTCGTTCATTTCCGTGAAAATGCAAAGATGATTAATTTTCATCAAAATCGAGCATTCCACAAAAACGTTCCGACTCTTTTTTTGTTAAATTTCCAAACTTGCTAATGAAGTTTCCGGTGAAAAGAGAGGTTTTGGAGTGAAGCGAACTCCCCGCCTGATCAATGCTCGAAATTGTTGTGAAAGCTGCTAGAAAACTACAAGGAAGGAACTCGCTGAGGAAGGAAGTTTGCATGCTTACAGAACAAAATCGCTTACTTTTTAGCTGCTTCGAAGTACGTCGCAGAAATAATATTCGCGTGAGCGGATTCGGTATCGTTCTCGTTGAGGATAAGTGATATAATCAGCATAGTACAAATAACGAGAAGCACCACTGCATTTATTGCTTTTCTCGATGACCACAACATATCCTGTACTAACTGTGAAACTTGTTTTAATGTCCTCAAAAATTTCTATAAACGCCAAACATAAAACTTTCACGGTTCCAACTGACGTTATCCATGGAAGTGTTCGTTAACTCATTGACTTAGCATTGAGTGATGCGACCTTTTTTTGCAGCATTAAATTTCGTTCCATAGTTGAATTTCACTCATTCCATAGTGGTTAACTTTCAGTATTTAACCATACTTTGGTAGCCGGCACTGTTAACTTTCAGCTTCTGTTTACTCATATCTTTCACCTCTCTGTACACTTATATCGTCTACCTGTTTTTTTTTTCTTATTTGATTGCTTAGAATAAACCGTACGCTACCCGTTCCACCATTCTTCTTCTCACTTATCATAGGTTGTTCGTTCGTTTAGATGCAATGGTCTAGTTCATCGCGCACTAAGCCGTGAAGAAGCCTCGCAATATACATTAGATAATATCAGCTCCCTTAACGGCACGAAAAACAGCTATTTTCAACGATCATCTTCTGCTGCATTATAAGCAAACAGTACAAACCCATATATGGACAAGCGCAGAAATTTTAGGAAGATTCTGGCAAAATTTATGAAGTGCAAATACGGTGGTTCTCTAACTAGCTCGCAAACCTTTAAACCTGCCAAGTGACCTTCAAGTTCCAAATTATGCATGAACATTCCGTACTTCTTGAACTTTAAGCAATTTTGAAGCGAGATGAGCAAAGTAAGGCAAAAAAAATATTAAAAGGAATGAACAGAAATGGGAAAATCCGCTTTCTTCAACTATTATCTTTAGAATAAAAAACAATCGTCCGCACTGTTTTTTGATTTCGTAATCACTGCCTATCCGGACGACATCGAGCTCATGGAGCACATAGGTCAAATATCAATTTTTCCGGTACTGTCCTTATTTACTATTCGCACGCTCCTGAAAGCCTAAATTGTGCGTGTAGTAAGAGGTGATTGCGAGAATGTTCTTTTCAAAATCAACTGCAGAAAAGAAACTGCAAGTGAACAAAAGATGATAGGGCATCACATTCAATAACTTGTGAAAGCAAGCAAAATGAAGATACCTGTATTTTAAAAGTAATGAAAACTTGCAACTTTTGTTTCCTTTTTGAAACCATTCCGCTTTATGCGTTCAATTATTTGAAAAGAGACTTAACGGGGTTTGCATTTCGCAACTTGTCCTTTTCGAATTCCATTACCGCTCTCGTCAACGAATTATTCAACGGCTTACCTTTCTTGGGCATCGATATAGGTGGACGTGTGTCAGAAATTGTTTCAGAGAATGCGTTATCTGTTGTTTATCAGCGTTATCGTCGTACGCCATCTCGGCCACGTGCAAATATTTGAACTTTGTAGCAGAATAGCGAGAGGATCACACCGAACATAATCTTCTTCCCGTAAAATAGAACCAATTTCGCAGGCGACTATTTTTGGTGCAAAGTTTGGGATCATTATTTCCATATATATTCTTGCTCGAAAAAAGCATGTGAAATTGTTGAAGCTGAGTGAAATTTTATGCATCTTCATTTTTTTGGCTATAAATGACATTTTATTTAATCATGTACGCCGGCTTCTTTGGTGCTAAGAGTGCGCCATCATTTGCCCCTTCATTTGTGCCTGTAAACATCATACAGTTTACTGCGTTCAATCGTTCCAATCGCATAAAACTCGCACAAACGGTTAAGACGCATGAAATTTGATTGTTCGTCATTTGCGGGTTGCTGGAGAAACCCGACTATTTTACACATGAGTCGTGAAAGCAATATCATTCTATTCCCGTAACGCGAATTTCAACTTGCTTACTAAACAATCACATAAGCAGTTTGCTCTCAGGCATGACAGACTGGAAAATTCTACTTGAAAGTGAACTCCTTGCGCTACGGTGGTCATATTCTTGTTGCCATTAAAGTTATGTATTACTTGATTTATGGTTTATGTAACACACAGTTCTGCGCCTCTTCGAATTTTTCTTTGCAAAGGGCATTATGATGACGTTTTATGCTTGTGTGTGCTACTGAAATTACAATCATAAAAATTTTTAGGTTTAATCCACGCATAACGTTCACCTCTTATGTCCATCCAGTAAACGCTGAGAAGCTTATAGGTGTTAAAAGAAGCATTTCGTGAATATAGACTGATTGGATAGCAAAGAAACGGATCATTGTTAGAAGATTTGAATAAACAGTTGAGGTAGCTAAAGTATGAATTTCCGCTTCTTGTGAACACTTTGCGAAAATATCCAGTCTTATTGTCGAGATGCGCAAGTGCGTTTCGTACCAGTCCCCAGACATATGTTTCCATTTGGTTGTCTTGGCAGATGAAGGGAAAGATTCGCAATGATGTACCGTTACGTGGTGAGGAGGCTTTATACCTTACCTTGAATACCTCGAACAGCTGTGACTTCATCGATTTCATCGTTCTCTCCATCGATGCAGCTGGCAATTTTTCCATCTGTCACCATCCTGAAGTCGCCGCATCCGAGCAATGCCATATAGACGTCGCAGCGACCATCTTACTTTCCATATTGCTATGGCCGATAGTACATCGTCTGGTGGCCGGCCTGCTGGCGACCTAGGTTTCGGTTATTTGGAGTTTCCTTCTCCTAGCCTTTCTTCTTCCACGAAGTACCTACGAGGCAATAGAGGCTGCGGTCGTTATCGGCGGACCATACTCGCCGTGACACGAAACTGTCATTGGGCATTGTGACCATTTTTTAAGTGCTGGCGTTCGACCGTCAACCCCAATCACACCGTGATGGATTTCGCCGTTGGTTGGTTCGCGCCTGCTTATTCAACATATTCGCAGGTAACCGTCATATCTGACAGCCGTTCCACAGCCGATCAACGCAACGAGCCGAGCGAAAGCAGACACGACCGCTCAGCAACTGTTCAACTAGCCTCCTCGCCTAGTTGAACGGTTGCTGAGACACAGCCGAGGAGGCTTTGATATAGATGATTCTAAGTGATGGGAGATATAAGTTGCACTAGAGCAGTCAGACAATGAAGTATTTTTTGTTTATTGTCGAGATGCGCAAGTGCGTTTCGTACCAGTCCCCAGACATATGTTTCCATTTGGTTGTCTTGGCAGATGAAGGGAAAGATTCGCAATGATGTACCGTTACGTGGTGAGGAGGCTTTATACCTTACCTTGAATACCTCGAACAGCTGTGACTTCATCGATTTCATCGTTCTCTCCATCGATGCAGCTGGCAATTTTTCCATCTGTCACCATCCTGAAGTCGCCGCATCCGAGCAATGCCATATAGACGTCGCAGCGACCATCTTACTTTCCATATTGCTATGGCCGATAGTACATCGTCTGGTGGCCGGCCTGCTGGCGACCTAGGTTTCGGTTATTTGGAGTTTCCTTCTCCTAGCCTTTCTTCTTCCACGAAGTACCTACGAGGCAATAGAGGCTGCGGTCGTTATCGGCGGACCATACTCGCCGTGACACGAAACTGTCATTGGGCATTGTGACCATTTTTTAAGTGCTGGCGTTCGACCGTCAACCCCAATCACACCGTGATGGATTTCGCCGTTGGTTGGTTCGCGCCTGCTTATTCAACATATTCGCAGGTAACCGTCATATCTGACAGCCGTTCCACAGCCGATCAACGCAACGAGCCGAGCGAAAGCAGACACGACCGCTCAGCAACTGTTCAACTAGCCTCCTCGCCTAGTTGAACGGTTGCTGAGACACAGCCGAGGAGGCTTTGATATAGATGATTCTAAGTGATGGGAGATATAAGTTGCACTAGAGCAGTCAGACAATGAAGTATTTTTTGTTTTGTCTATGAGAGGAAAAAATAAAGCGCACATTGACAGCACAGCATCATTATAAGAAGTGCTTCGATGAATGTCGCTTATCAGCCGTTTGTGCTGCACTTTTTGTTTATATACAGGTCTATACGTAACATCTCGTCTGGTTCTTCTTCATCAGCCCAACACTTGTTTTGCTTTTGGGCAGTTTGTTTGGCGCCTTTATCTCTCTTTTCATTTTAACTTTAACTATGCCATCAAAGCTTGTGAAAGCTAGCTGAAACATGCTCAAAGCTGGGTCTATTTGATTCTGCTTTGAGCATTTTTCAGCGTGTTTCATAATATTTAAAATCTCGCTTTTGCGTAAATTCGTTTGGCCAAGAATAATGAAGTTAAAGCTGGACTGCATCTAGTATTGCCTACTAGATTTTATTCACATTTCATCATGCCCAGCAAATGTAAGTGTGAAGTGAGCAAGGCAAATAAACATTCGGTCATCGTGCTCTCTAGTATTGCCTACTACTAGCGTCCACAAAAGCTTTTTTTATCATATGATTTAGATGAGTTATTTTAATGTTTTTATGTTTCACTCAGTCTCGTTCTACGCACTTTTTGCAAAACCTATTTTTTTGCAAACGAACATTATAAAATGCTTAGCATTGGAGTATTGTAAGAGCGAGCGCTCTCCAATGCTTATGAGAATGTTGGCAATATATTTTATAACAAGGAAACATTTCGATGAAGGTTTGCATAAAGAGTGCGAATATCATTAACTATCCTGCCTTCTTTATGTTTGTATTAGTAGTGCATTCGAAACCACTGATAACGACTACGTTTATTTTCTCATACGATCACATAGCGGCCTCCCCGAACGAATTGCTGATATGTGAAACTATTGTACCTATAAAATCGGAGCGCAATAAGATAGCTTTTTTCAACGAGAGCACATAAATAATTATGCAGAAAAACTGCGAAAAGCATTTCGTGGGAGAGAGTCGCGTTCATTAATAGTCATTCGTAACATCCTTGGGTGGTCACGTAAATCAGCGAGAACCAAAATGCGATAGCTTAGACCTTTGAGCTTCATCACATAGATGCATTTCAAAAATGCCATCAGTGTTAAAAGATGGGGCATTCATAGATATCTGAGGGGATTCGCCTCTACGTAAGTTGCGCTTTGGGCCTGTCGACCAGAACTTGTTTTTCTTAAACAACTGTAGACTGTTTACGAAGAAGCTCGGTATTCCATCGCCTTGATTCCTCATTGCACCATGCTCGCATTTCACCTTTTTTACGTTTCCCACATCATTTCACTGTCCAAATATGCTCATATAGCTCGCTAATCCAAGCATTCTATCTCGAAATAGTAGAGTACAACATTAGTTTTCTGTCTTCCTTATGTGTTTACGAAGTAAACGTTATTTGTTACACTAAACGTCATTTGTTACACTTTGCTCTTTTCTAGTGCATATTTTAATTTTGCTTATTGAACTTTAGTCTGCATTATTGTACTCGCTTCACTGTTGCTGATTTTCGGCGTAAGAGTCTCCATTTTACACAGGAGAAATATGTTATTTTCACAACAACGAAATATGGACCTCATTCTTTGTTTGCACACAAATTCTACCCGTATTGAGACATACTGAGACAATCCAGTGCAAAGCCAAGGGATGCAAAGGTAGCATTCGGTCATCGTGCTCTCTAGTATTGCCTACTACTAGCGTCCACAAAAGCTTTTTTTATCATATGATTTAGATGAGTTATTTTAATGTTTTTATGTTTCACTCAGTCTCGTTCTACGCACTTTTTGCAAAACCTATTTTTTTGCAAACGAACATTATAAAATGCTTAGCATTGGAGTATTGTAAGAGCGAGCGCTCTCCAATGCTTATGAGAATGTTGGCAATATATTTTATAACAAGGAAACATTTCGATGAAGGTTTGCATAAAGAGTGCGAATATCATTAACTATCCTGCCTTCTTTATGTTTGTATTAGTAGTGCATTCGAAACCACTGATAACGACTACGTTTATTTTCTCATACGTTCACATAACGGCCTCCCCGAACGAATTGCTGATATGTGAAACTATTGTACCTATAAAATCGGAGCGCAATAAGATAGCTTTTTTCAACGAGAGCACATAAATAATTATGCAGAAAAACTGCGAAAAGCATTTCGTGGGAGAGAGTCGCGTTCATTAATAGTCATTCGTAACATCCTTGGGTGGTCACGTAAATCAGCGAGAACCAAAATGCGATAGCTTAGACCTTTGAGCTTCATCACATAGATGCATTTCAAAAATGCCATCAGTGTTAAAAGATGGGGCATTCATAGATATCTGAGGGGATTCGCCTCTACGTAAGTTGCGCTTTGGGCCTGTCGACCAGAACTTGTTTTTCTTAAACAACTGTAGACTGTTTACGAAGAAGCTCGGTATTCCATCGCCTTGATTCCTCATTGCACCATGCTCGCATTTCACCTTTTTTACGTTTCCCACATCATTTCACTGTCCAAATATGCTCATATAGCTCGCTAATCCAAGCATTCTATCTCGAAATAGTAGAGTACAACATTAGTTTTCTGTCTTCCTTATGTGTTTACGAAGTAAACGTTATTTGTTACACTAAACGTCATTTGTTACACTTTGCTCTTTTCTAGTGCATATTTTAATTTTGCTTATTGAACTTTAGTCTGCATTATTGTACTCGCTTCACTGTTGCTGATTTTCGGCGTAAGAGTCTCCATTTTACACAGGAGAAATATGTTATTTTCACAACAACGAAATATGGACCTCATTCTTTGTTTGCACACAAATTCTACCCGTATTGAGACATACTGAGACAATCCAGTGCAAAGCCAAGGGATGCAAAGGTAGCTGTAATTTCATCGATTCCCATATCGATGCAGCTGACAACCATACTCATGCATGGTTGTTTTGAACAGTTTCGGAACGCCTGGTGGTCGACATGCTGGCGATCCGTTGGGTAAGCACCCCTTGAGACAATCCAGCGCAATATCTGTATCGGTCACACTCATTTCCAACGCTATTCCACTGCACATTACCAAAATTAGTCGATGAACCGAACTGTTCTATGCGTCCAAAAAATTCCATTGCATTCTACTGCACTCATATATTCACGCGATCAGATGTCACCGGTACATTGGAGCGGCGAAATGCATTTTTCTTGCATAAGAACGAATTTATTGCCAATTACATGAAAGTTGATAACGACGAAAAAAAGAACTCGTGTTAAGAAACATAAATGCTGTGTTCAGATGCAGCATCAAAACTCTGCTCACATTCAAAAGTCATTTATCACTCTATCGAATATTTACGGTATGATTGTCCTCAATTTTGAACACTACATGCTTCGCATTTCGTAATATGATATTACAGCTTTTGATCTTCTAGCAGCTGCTTGTAAAACTCATCAAGTGGAACGAACGACGCTTCGCTATCATTCACAAAAAACATTTTTGTTTCGTCGATCTCTGCCTGTTGAGTTGCTGATGCTAGCACAATCATTCATACATTCATTTCGCTTGTCGAGCTGTGGCTGTCGCTGCGATAACGGAAAAGGTTATCTTAGGCACCCTACAGCCCTAGCTCTGCGGAAGATGCGTAAAAATATTGGTGACCAAAGCTATGAGGGGAATTTCAATCGACATCTGTTGCTGTTTATATAATTTTTCATGATGCGCGGAGGATTACTTAACAGCAAAAAGAGGACAAGCTTTTTGCAGTGATATCTTTCGGACTGTTCGCTCATTATAATTCATGAGGGCCTCGACCTTCAATGTTGAGTTGACCTTGCTGGGTCGTCTGTAATCATCTCCTGTCTTGATTGCGCCAAAAAGTCACTTGCATCTTCGCTTTGGTCTTTTCATCAGCAAACCAGCAGGCTTCTAGAACATTGCTTCTTGCATCATCACTTACCCCATAATTACCACTATTTGTTTCTTTATGCTGCAGTATCGCATATTCCATTTTTTTTTGCTTTTGCATTGGCTTGCTTTAGCAGATATTGTGCTGCTTCACTATGCCGGTATTCTCTTGTTTCCGTTCTCGCATACCCTTGAGGAATACACAATTTCCTTTTCTAGACTTGGTCTCTTCTGAACATCCAAATATCTAATGAATGTAAAAGCGTTGAAGGCAATGTCATAATGAGTTATGCGAAGAAATTTCCTGTCGACTGTGATTGACGGCATAGTTAAATATGAGTGCTTCTATGCATATTACGGCAACTTGAAATAACGTCAATTCGGTCTGTTGTGTTTGGACTTTCGTGCTAATGCAACAACGATTTCTTGCTATCACTGATGTGAGTGATACTGATATCCATTTTTTACTTTTTCCGTCATTATCAGCTTGTCAATTGAGTTCAAATAAAGATTCGGGAATCAAAGACGAAATTAAATTTAACATTTATGCATCATTCGATGAGCGTTATTGTACAACGATTGAGAGCGCCGAATGTCAAAGTGACGCCACACGACGATGATGTTCATCATACAATGCTCACTTATATTGACCCTACTTACGGCTGCAGTGAAGAGCAGAACGAGATGTGTTCGTGTGAGGGGAATCGTTAGCTGTGTTACGAACACAAATCTCGCTCGTAACATCCAAGTGACACTGTACGATCGCGATGGTGAGTATGCTTATTTTGATGTTTTTTTTTTTGAAAACGATATGATTACCCGATAGGGTTATACATCTTGTTCATAATCTTACTGCACCGAAACGATATCTCGTTCGCTTAGCCTGTATGTATGACATATAGAACAAAACTTCTTTCATTTTTTTCTAATAGAGATGATGATTTATCGGTCATTTGTGCGCTGCCATAGCACATACAACTAGGATCATTTAGATATAAAGCAAAGATATAATTCATACAGATGGCATAAGCAAATCAGTATGTGGTAGCATGTGCACGGAGCGTTGGAAAAGAAAGCCAAACAAACTATTTTTCTTAACAAAGCTCTTAAAAAACTACTCATCATCTACTTTTATAGTGCTTGACTTTTAAGATATGTGAGAAAAACACATAAAGTCCGAAGCAAAAAAAATGTGAGAAAAAACACATAAAGTCCGAAGCAAAGAAAAAACTCGTCGCAAGAGGTAAACGATTTTTGCGATTGGGTTTTTCTTGAAAATTTTTCAAAAAGATTTTTCGGAATTTTTTTGTCTGAAGAACTGCCATTTGGAGCTTAAGGCCAGCTGCGCGTTGAATGCAAACTGATGAAGTGAATTGTGCGATTTTGGTGATAAGATGAATTTAGTGAGGCGAAACATTTGCGAGAGAGCACGTGAGACCATTTCAAAGATGAATTTACTGCCAACAATGCACGCGTTTGACCATTGTGCTCCGGTTTGCGCCATGGGCACTTTTTTTTGCTGCATCTCGACATATTTATTATAATTCGCGTAAAATATGTCAAAGCCATATTTGTAATTCATTGGCAACTTACATTACTTTCTGTGTGCTATGTGCTACTTCTACTGAAGTATTTCCATTTATGTGAGTTGTGCCGGCGCTATGGCCAAGAAGAGGCTTATTTATAACAGTGCGCATCCATATGCAGATTCAATTTTAGCAGCTGACAAATCGATTCGATCGCATTCTTTGCACCTCCTTCCTCGGCATCACAGATGTTCACACTCTTACATCTTGCTGGGAGAACCATCTTGTTCCCTAATATTACGCACGAGATTGTTCCCGTGGGGGAAGAATTCCCCGAATTTTTTGCCTTCATCTGGCTTGATGCTCCCGAGTACCCTACTCCAGGTCAAACTTCTTCATCACTTTCTGGTTCAATCCTACGTCCCGCTAGTTACCTTCCAACGAGGTCCCAGATGAAACTCACTTTCCAACAGGACATTACATGGATATATGTTGAACACCGCAGATGTATGAGTCACAACACCCGATCAGACTAGTTATTATACTTAGGTATACTCAGGCAACCACAAAATGGACTCACTATTTGGATCAGCCTCGGCAAAGGCGAGCAAGTTGCAGATGAATAGGCGAACAGAACATTGCACTGGTGCTAGGCCTGAGTAACACTTCGCAGCAAATTGCTTTCTTCAGCCATGTGTCTTCGCTTTTACAGCAGCGATTCAACCAGTGGCATTAATGTGTTGATTATTGGAAAGAAACAGAATCAGACTGTATATGAGATCGCGTGTTTAAAAATATCGGCAATTTTTGGTCGCGGTTTTTTTTCCTTTGAGTTGTCCCTCTCATGAATTAGGCAAGCTGACCAGCTAATTTGAGGTTGTTCACTAGCCCAGCAAGTACCATGTGGTCGCGTTGCTTTTTTCGCTTCCCAGTTCGTGGATGAACTTATTTCTTTATTAATTATTATCAAAAGTCACGTTTCACATGGCATATAACAAGGAGACGCGTTAAAATAGCAACTCGCTTCCCTTATTATTACGCCATGTGCTGCTTGTTTCAGCTGATCACATTCATCATCAATTTCAGATTTGCCATGGGAAACTGATGATCTAATGGGCAAGAACATCACCGATGCGAACGGTAGTTTTTTTGTTGAGGGATGTGGCTATGACTTCGGTTTCTGGAATGATCCTGATCCATTCATTCTTATCACACATGGGTGCCCTTCCAGTGCCCAACTCTCCAATCATCACTTGGTCTCGAGGAAAACAATGTATGAGTTCCCTTGTTGCAACAGACTAGATTTTGTCAAATATCCAGCACTGTGCTCGAAATCCAATGTTCAGCAATACTAGCTTCAAGACGCTAGCAAAGTTCACAAAATACTCTTCCAAACTCCAAAAGTATCCCCCCACTAAATCAAACAGCTATTGGAGTTACTGATTGTCAGATTCAATTGCTGGAAACCAGCGAGACTGTTTATCCTGTTTTTGAAGCCTTGCAATAAATGTAGCATATTGCCAGATGCAGAGAAGTCAGATTAATAAGCTTAAGCATTCTAGGTCAAACACGATAGAAACAGCTGCACAATGTTAATTTCAGGTGTTCGTCAATTTCGGGAATTCAAAAGCTCGTAGGCTAGTACGCAGCCAGCTGGTCACTTTTTTCTGTTGTCGTTCAATTAGCTTATGTTACCATCGTTGTCGTTTTCATTTTCTTTTGTCGTTAACGAGTTTAGGGTGAAAGTGAGGCAAACGTTTCTGCCCGACGAAATGAATATTGGAGAGGTGCGACTTGATCTCGAGGTCGAGCAATAGAAAGTTGATATGATGATTCATTGTTACTTTCAGCGGCGATATGTCTGTATATGTGATCACTCTCTTTTAGTTAATATTTGTTCGGTGATATTATGCAATGACCCAGTAAAGCAATTCCGTTTGCTTACTTTACATTTTTGCCAATATCTGCACTCCTCGACTGGGAACCTCAGAAGAGTGACAGATGCTGACAATGCGGGCTGTAAAAGGAAACTGTCGAACAAAGCTTGAGTAAAAACGTGCCTGCATTGTTAGATGGATTAATAAGTGGTCCACTAAGTATATCCTAATCAGTCAGTTAAGTATATCCATTTAAGTATATAAACCGCTAAGTACATCGTAAGTTTATCCTATATCGAACCGGCGAGGAGCGACCACCAACCATCAGGCAAACAACCACGGAGATGAACTGAAAACACTGTAAGCCAGCCGTACAAAACTGAAAACTCAGAAAAAAATATTCTATGTACACACTAGCGCGCAGCCAGGATGTACGGACGGGGAGTATCTGAAAACTGCAAAAAAACTTGAACTCATGAATCGAGCACAGCATTATCCTAGAACATTTTAGCTCAAAGCGCTTCGACTTAGCCCATGCAAACAACCATATCGAAAAGAATCTCGAAAAGTTGAACGCCTCCAGTTCAGGATTCCGACCACCTTGTGTTTTATTGGGAGATATTTTTTCTAGTTTCTTTGCACAACTTACGAGCTGTCTAGAAAGGATGATATGAGCCTGAATAAGCTCAGTGAAATAGCAGACAAGTTCATTCTTTTGAGTTGAAATCTTGACTGTTGTGTCGCTAATAACGAAAAAGGAGTCAGCAACGACCGCCGGTAGGATATGTATGGGGGGTAAAATAATGGAGCGGATGCATGAAAAAACAGAACTTCAGCGGCACAGCAACTAACGACACGTACAACGGCCGCGAAGGCAGGCTAATTATTGTAAGAAAGAGACAATTAATGGGAGAAATTTGTTTCAATGCCATGCGTTCTGCCAGGTTTTTCTTTCTTGTTATATATATGTATGCATTATATATATATATGTTTATATATATATATATATTTCAAGATATATTTTTTTTCAAGTGGACAGTTGCATTCCTGCTATATGGATGCCTGTGCTTGTGTGCCCGCCTAAACAAAGTCTTATTCACTAATTTGCTGAGGCATTCATCAGTGCGCTGGCAAAATACTGGACCATAGTGGCAAACCGCAAATTTTTGCAAACAGATCGCGAAAATTCGAGAAAGTAATCCAAAATGTGATTTGTTCTATTTAAATATGACAACAACTTCCTACATAAATCACATTCTGCAGTCGTCCTTCTATGATGTGAGGAAGGCGGTATAGCAAACGACTTTCCGATTTGCCTCAGCACAAACTTCAATGGATTGCGAATTTTTTGAATGCAAAAAAATATCTCTATTGTAAGCAAAGAGCACAATCGCGAGACTTATTTTGAAAGGATTTTTTTGAAGCATTTCCATTAAAAATCGTCGTGGAGTCAATCCATCTTTTGAACGCCTGCTCGCATCTTGAACTGATCTGCCACTTTATCATCTGCTTGAGTGACAGCTTTATCTCTATCAAACAATTTTTGCCAATTCATTTTAGCAATGAAGTCAACAACCGAGCACATAACCTTTAATTTCTTCATTACTTTTTTGACAAGCTTTCATTGCTTACTGTTAGGGAAAAAATCATTAGAGTCAATCCATCTTTTGAACGCCTGCTCGCATCTTGAACTGATCTGCCACTTTATCATCTGCTTGACTGACAGCTTTATCTCTATCAAACAATTTTTGCCCATTCATTTTAGCAATGAAGTCAAACCGTGCACATAACCTTTAATTTCTTCATTACTTTTTTGACAAGCCTTCATTGCTTACTGTTAGGGAAAAAATCATTGAATATTCGTTTTTAAGCTGCACTTTTCGGGCACTTAAGCATATTTTCGTAAGATACCGTCACTTAATTGGAATGTAAAACTATTCTAAAGATATGCTTCATTTACGTTCATCTAAACAGTCAGAAGAATTTGTTGGGATGTAAAATCTAATAGATACAAATGTGTTTGCATGCATGCAGACAATTACAATCGTTTTCTTGAAGTTTATAAGTGACATATGTCGCTTATGGCATTCGTCATTATAATGAGAGCCAATTGAAATTTTGAACGCAAAAACAGCGCTAGTTCATCTTCGTTTTTGACCTCTCGATATATGTCGGTTTTCTTGTTAAGTAAATTTCATCGATTGTCAACTAAATGTGCACGCCATTTAATTGATAATATTTAGAAACCGATTCCAGTCACCGTCAGAAACGCAGACGAAAGACATTCTACATGTAGCTGACATGTTGACACCTATATTTATTTTGTAAAAGAAGGCTGCCTATGCAAATGCTTTGATGAATTGATTATGTCGTACAGAGTTCAGATCGACATCCTCTGGTCAGTTACTGGCTTCTGGTAACAGACGGAAAGTTTCGGCTAACAGGAAAAGCAGCAACTAATGCGCTGCAACTAATACGTATGCATTTGTCGGTCACCAAATTGAGCTGGAGGAGAACTTATTCAACGAAAAAAAAACAAACAAAAATTTTCCATTTTTTGGTAAAGTCAGTTCTAGTAAGCGTCTGGCGCCGATCCTAAATGCAAACTTTTCCTCGATTTAGACAAGCTATTACGAGTCATTAGTGAAAGTGCTTTTCTTATGAAAGCATGCTATAGGTGTGTTCCATGCACTCTACAACTGATTATGAGTAAATTAATGAATTGTATTAAATGACTGACAGTAATATCTCTTCACAGCAACCCATTATTGTTATTATTATTATCGTGAAGATTATTAGTTGACCATGTTCGCTTGTCCGTTTGTTCGTCTGCCGCTTATTTGTATGTATAATTAGCGTTCACACGGTCCTGCAATTGCCAGCCGACTGAATTTTTGATTAACATTTCGCGTTTGTACGGTGTTTCTACTGATACGCCGATGAAATTAGCGCTTTGTGATAGTTCAATCCTTGGATGGATGACATCATTAGCGACACGAAGCCAGCTCAAAGCAATTGCTGTATTTATTTACATGCGCATATGGCCGGAACGGAATTCGCGTATATAGTAATCGGAGTTAAGTTTATTATTTGCAGAGATAATTAAAGCTTGAAATGTTATTTACATATAATGATTTTGTTTTGTATACGGCAAAAAAAAAGATGACGTAATTAGTTCTATCTAAGTGCCATAAGCGCTAACGATCGAGTGGTACTTAGAAGTGGAATATAAATTTGTATTGTGCAATAGTGAAGAAACTTCTTCAAATTCATCGTTTTTGGTAAGATCCCATTGGCCAGTGAAGAAATTTGCCCTATAATCCGAATGAAATGCTTCATGGAAAAGCATCACAAAGAAGTAACCGAAATGTGGTGTGGTGTATTTGAAAAATTCTACGCCGTGAAGTTCACTCCTGATACGGGTTTTTGGCAAACGTTTAAGAATCCGTTCCATAGAACTGCAACGGAACATGCTCAGGCAATTCCGTCCATCAGACCAACCGATTATATAAAAGGACTGCAAAGAATTAAACTGGCTTAATAATGCATTCAAACCTATGGACTCTATACGTATATTTGCAAAAAAAAAAACGTTTACATGCGCTTTGATATGTTTGCAATATGCAGAGCGCATAATGACAATGTCGTTGTGTGTCCTCTCTCGATTTGCATAAGCGGTGTCATAGAATGTGACATTCGAATTTTTAAGTATCTCTTTTCGCAGTACAGAACTGACCGTATCGTGTGACCACTCACTGATCTCTATCATTGTTTGCATGAAAAGAAGAGTTGGAAGGAAGGACTGAGCGAAAATTATTAATATCGACGGATGAAATGACAAACATAATGGTGAAGTGTTGTGAGAATGAGGAATTGTGAGAATTGTTGACGAGCAAGAGAGAATTCAAACTTTACAAATTTTTCACCAATTAACCTTGTGGAACGTTTTTTTTTTGAAAAATTTCCTAAGAAGTAACGTTTACATCTCCCTTCATATTTTCTTTCTGAGCCTGCATTTCTATGTGATCGTTTGACTCATCGGACAGGCATATTTCCATGATTTTTCGCTCACATTTAATGGCCTTTGCAAGAAAAAAAAAAACCTTTCAGAGCGCAATAACAGTCACTTTGATTCAAAAGCTGGCGGCATGAGACGAGAGGAACAGCGATGAGTGTAGAGACCTAACTTGCTTCAAAGATGTCGGCTAGCATTTTTTATCGATAATTGTCCTCAGACGAGCGTAGTTAATCGATTCGAAAACGAGCTTAAAGCAGTGAGGATAGCTTTAGCCATTGAAAGCTTCATAATTACAAGCTGTTCGCCGTTGTTTAGTTCAGCTATGTTAGCAAATCCACCATTGTGTTTGTTTGCCTTTAGCTGTGCCTCATATTTTCTGCTCCATGCATTTAGATCTTGAACGCTGCAGCAGTAGGCATTCGTTCGTTTTGTGGAGTTTCGAACGCTGAACGAAAAATATAAGTGCTAAATGCTTTCATTGCAATCTTCATATCGATACCTTTGAACGTATAAAATCTGATCGTGGTTTATTGACCAAAAGAAGCCCTGTGCAACGTTAAGGGATTTTTTCTTTCTTCCTTTTTTTTTCCTTTTCTTCAGCTCGTCGAATATGCAAGATGCGTTGTGTATGTTTATGCATGTGTTTTGCATAGTACTAAAGTGGACTTTTGGTGCATCTTAAAGGCCCATTAGCCAGAAATTGCCTTACCTTGCATATCGTTAGCCTTTTCGAATTAGTCAATTACTAGCCTATTTCATTAGCCAATTTAAAATATGCATTTCGTTTCGAATTGTCTGCTCCAGTACAGTGTGTAGCGGTCATATTGTCGATGTTCTAGGCAGAGAAAATGTGGAAATCAAAATAAGAAATAAATCATACGGGCGCTGAAATAAGCTCACGATTAGAGTTGACGAGATCGACAAATGGACCAATATTTTCATCCGTTTGCGTCGAACTCGTGTCATATCATCGCGTCGCGTGCGCTTAGCGTGTTTCCGATAAATATGCGTTATCTACATGAAAAATTTTTTCAGCGATGTACGGTCTGCACGATTGGCTCTCCCCGCCAACACCAGGCCGGCATCAGTGCTGTCAATGTATTGGACTTCGAACAAGAGTAACGTTTCTTTGAAAAACCTTTTTATCTATCGCTATTCCCAACCGTAGTAATATGGTCCCGTGACCGGAAACAGGTAGTATAGTTCCATATGTTTTACTTAGTTTTTCTTGCACGATAGAAGCGCACAGAAAAAAACGAACGGGAATAGAAAGCGCAAAGTGAGCACCAAAGACATGGAAAGCATACATCCGAACAAAGACTTATTTACGCAACATTTACGAAATTATCGAAAAGAAGAAGAGTGAGCAGGCCGCATATGTAGATAACCAGTTCCTAAGCGTTTGCAGACAACAAGGTTTTTTGCAGACAACAATGCCGTTGTTTTCATGCCGATGCTAATGAATTACTGAGTGACACTAGTGCTAATGATGTTAATGAGTAGTAATGGTAGTAGTAATGGTTAGTTATGCTAATGAACACTTGTTTATTAGCGTGCTAATGATGTTAATGATGAACTAATGAGGTGCTATTGAATAATGATACTAATGAACAATTAGCTATTCGCCCACTGCAGACAATTAAAGCCTTATGATAAGGACGACCCGAAACATCGGCTATAGCAACAACTCAACAGGTATCTTAGGAATCTAATGTGATTGATGAACGTCGCATTCTTTATCATGGAAAAACACAGCTCTCAATTTGCATACGCAATCATGCTTATCTATTTTTATGTATACTGTTGTTTGCTTTGCGATAATGAGTTTCGTTATCAGCATGTGAGATGCGAAAAGTTGCGAAAACAGGCGACCGCATCCGTTTACGTATCCTCCAATTAGTGCTTTTTCCTAAGCATTTTAGTTCAAGATATTGCACTTCACGTTTTTTACCTTTCGCCATCATACAAAAGGGACTGAAGTTTCTTGCTCTTTAACACTTCCAAATAATGACTATAGATAGAGAGATAGATAGTTCAGCTATATTCGATCATCTCTTGGCTAATATTCAATGCATACGAAACATATTTGCGATGTCGCTTTTGACCTGAGACGGTTTTAAAGAGAAAGGGCAGATTGCAGACACGCATAGGAGACAGTGGTTCGGGTCGTATATTTTACTTGTCGTCTTCTGCCTTTGGCTTCACAATTGTCAAGTGCCAGCCATTGCAGAGGTGCAGGGGGACTTAAATGTCTTGGGGGGGAGGCATGAGAAAACCTGATCCTTACTGCCCTGTTGTCTCATTGCAAATCCTGTCTAACCGGGGAGGGGACGGAAAAGAAGTCTTAAATGGAAGAGAGTATAGTACTTAGATGCTGAACATCTGAGTACGAGATTTTTGCGTGAACGAGTTCGCACTAAGTTGAGATCAGGGTGTCAAAAGAAAGAGATAGTTGTTTTTTTCAAAAGAAAGAGTGTCAAAAGAGAAGAAAGAGATGAACCTCTTGTTCCTTCATTTTTTTTGGCCAGTTCTTTTCCGGTCTTTGTTCACTTTCTCTCGTCCGGAGGGATTCTGAAATAACCAACCAGCCGGGTGGTGAGGCAGTTGTATGTTTACCTAACAGCAGTTAATCGTCCTGCGTTCAGTGCCTGAACACGTGATTCATTCGATTCGTTGTTGCGCAGTGACGGCATGGTTAGTATTGTTTTTCTTCTCTTGTTTGTCTCGCTCCGCTCTCAGCAACCACACATGTTTGTTGTAATTGATCGAAAACGAATGTCAACGCGTTATCCCTGACGCCACTGCTTTCGAGAGTTTCAATTGCTGAATACTTCTCAGGTTGTACTTTCTGCTTAATTTGCGGTGGTGTAACGATATGGTTTCAGAAAACGATTTTGGTGATATCGTTGTTGGCCGTGGTGATCTCATCGGCAGTGCTCTTCTATTTGCTCATCAACAGATTTGCTATTCCTATTGCCCAGCTTGCGAACGGCGTTCTGTTGGTGCTTGAGTTAAGCGCATGTTTGTTGCTTATTGTGGCTCTCTACTCCGAGCGATGGCACTTCGTCCTGCCGTTAATTGCTGCAGAGGTTGGCAACTTACTGATTACCTCTCAAGTATCTGATTGAAACACAAATGCCGACAACGGTATTTGGTAATTCCGCGGAGTAAACACCACAGACACCATACAGAAATACAGACAACATACAGCGTGCCACTTCATTTGTTATATTTTATTAATAACAGTTTGCACCCAAGATCATTTCCGTGCGATTGTAAATCACATTATGCGGAGCAGCATAAACCATAACATGGAGAGGTTGCGATCGTGATGCGTTGGATAAGCGGTATGCGGGTGCGTGCGATATATGTGCTGTGCGCGGTTACCAAATACTCTAAGCGGCATTACCAGGACTGTTTATGTATCGTTGCCCATACTGAATTCACGAAAATAGTAAGTGTATTCCAGAAGTGCCCTCTCTTCAAATTATCCATTGTTGGCCAGTGGAAATTATTAACTTCGAATCCCTTGCTCAATATTTGAGTGCATTTTTTGCACTCATAATTGCATCGTTGATTAAATGACCCTTTCTGAGACAACTTGTGCATTTCACATAACTTTTGAATGATGGACTCAACACTCGTATTTTGTATATGAATTCGGGACCTGCTCAAAAAATTTTTGCTCTGAAATAATACTTATTCCGGGAAGCTCTCCCATATAAATGAGCGGTTGGTCCTTTTAACAGCATCCGTACATTGCAATCCATGGGATGGTTCGAATCCTCTGTTTGATGACAGTAGCATTCCTACTAATGCGAAAAAGTTGAACTTAAAAAAGTTTTGCTTGCTTATGATTTTCTGCATATGAACGAAACTCTACCTTCCCAATTACGCTTTCTGCAGTGTTGGTGCCTTCTCTCTCACTCCCCCGTCCCCGGCGCCCCCTCTCACATTCGCCACGTTCAAGGTAAACTTCTGTAGGTGGAGGG
>JPKZ01002933.1:0-24400 GCA_000803305.1 Toxocara canis | reverse complement strand
TCTTCGTTCCTTCCAGCTGTGCATTTCGCAATCATAATAGGCTCAGTAGGATTTATGTGAGCTAATAAGCGTCAAGTGTAGGTTTTTGCTATATTTATTATCGAGGAGAAACCTGCTTTGCCTCAAGCATCTCTTAGATCATCTTTATCGCTATTTCGGTTGCCGCTTATGCATACTTGGATACTTTTCTGGAATAGAAACATTTTATCCGTTTAAAAACAACAAAGAAAGTGGAAAAGGAAAAAAGCTATCCATAGTGCTATGTTGTCTGATTTATCATGGTCTGCTAGCGGTGCCGAGTGATGGATCGTCAATTTACCAGGGCATCTCAAGATAGGACTTGAGGAAGTGCTCGTGAACCTCAGTGAATACGGCGTCGCAGAAGCGAATCTCGTAGCGAAGTTGCTGCAATCAGTATGTGGTCAACAAACGCTTTCTGACAGATGTCAATGCAGCATGGCTCAAACTGAATGTTGTCAGTGAGTCTGAACTGAAACGAAATGGGCTGTGTGCGGATGAAGCAGATGTTTACTGCCTTAAAACTCGGTAAATTTAACTCAATCTTGCAAAAGAAAATCACTGCAGACGTAAAGATTTCAATATTGGGATGTTTTTTCTTGGCATCACTTCAATATATGAACAGCTGTTGTTTTCACAATTTCTAATTTCGATTTCGACGCTAACAGCTAATTCCGCCAACCCTTATCATTCCCTTATCCTCTTATCATCAGGCTTATTTGGACGTCACATCAACTTCTAGATTTGTTTCTTTCTCCCCCCTCTCTCCTGTATCCCCATTCGTCTCCTTTTGTTTTCCCTACTTCTGTTGTGTTTTATTCATCGATATATGAAACAGTTTTCCTTCTTTTGCCAGTGCAAAGATTTCATGCAGATTCGCTTCTCTTTCCTCCCCCTCCCACGAAATTCTTTGTTCTTCCCCATGCGATGCAAGAACTTATTTGCGTGTTGGCAACTGGCGATAACCTTACAACAAACAGTGCGAAGTTCGCTTGTATTCTGCTTTATAAATTTGCATTTGTAAGACGCATTGCCAGGCAGACATACCTGTGCGCACGTATGTATTTTTTGTTAATTCCAGCTTTGAAACCAATGAAGCCAGAATTGGAGTTTAACATGTAAATGAAGGCTTAGCATGTAAATTAGGGAATAAGAATAGATTAAGAGACCGCAGATGGGTTGCGAAATTTAGGCATTATATGAAATTTATGAAATGAAGCATGGTACGTCAATTAGGAAATAAGACACGATATTTAAATGAGGAAACTAGACAACATACGCACATAGGAGATAAGGCGTGATCTGTGAATCCCGAAATAAGGCACGCTATGCAAATTGAGAAATGGCATGATATTTAGAGATTTTAGGTAATTTAGAATATGAAAATTGCGTAATTTAGGGAATTAGGCATGACGCCTCAGTTTGGCAATAAGGGGGGCATGGGTCAATTTGGAGAGAATAGACGATGTCCAAATTAGGAAATGTGAATTAGGTAAACTGAGAAAGGCACACAAAACAACGTAAAGTAGCGAAAGCCTACGTCACGCTCGTCGTTGACGCCGACTTGATCGTCTTTGAGCTTGTCGAATTCGGCGATGATCTTGAAAATGAGATCGATCGCATTGTTGAACACAGTCATCAACTGCGTTTCCAACACGATGCGATGACCGATAGGGATGCGACGATGCTGCAATTGGTGAACAGTGCACGATGCTCATCGCTTCTTCCATCTTTCGATTTCCGTGCTCCGTAAACTCTTCATTTCATACGCTGTGGAGTGTGGCATTTGAACTAGGTAAACTGAGAAAGGCACACAAAACAACGTAAAGTAGCGAAAGCCTACGTCACGCTCGTCGTTGACGCCGACTTGATCGTCTTTGAGCTTGTCGAATTCGGCGATGATCTTGAAAATGAGATCGATCGCATTGTTGAACACAGTCATCAACTGCGTTTCCAACACGATGCGATGACCGATAGGGATGCGACGATGCTGCAATTGGTGAACAGTGCACGATGCTCATCGCTTCTTCCATCTTTCGATTTCCGTGCTCCGTAAACTCTTCATTTCATACGCTGTGGAGTGTGGCATTTGAACTTGCTGCAGAAGGAGGGGTAATTTGGGTGGAAGGGGAACTGAGTTTTGGGAAAGACAAGGGAGCTCTGTGAAATGGGATCTTTGACAGCGACCTGTCTGCTCAAGTGTACTCAAGTCCAAATTTAATAATGATGTGTATGGTGGAATGATATGTAGAAGAGGCTGAAATCGAGGAGCATACGAGGACTCACATCTCCAGAAAAGGGGTCTGAATATAACAGGGAGAAGTGTTCAACGAGAAGAGAAGGAAAGATGGGGAGAGAGGGAGGTGGAGTGGTCCAAGTGTTTCCGATATTCATTTTGAAGCGGATATAAACAAAAGGAATGAAGTCGCTCTTATGAACATGTTTATGTGGATACTAGGTAATTCATCAGTTGAGCATTCTTGCCTTGACCATTCGGCCATAACATTGAAGCCTATTGGATTTATTAATTTTCACCTTCGATGTATATGACTAGCTTCATGTTTGTTCCTTTTTATATTCATAGCACTTTCCACCATTAAACGTGTAATTTGCGCACATTATGGTGTTCGCTGCAAGGTCACCGCTAGCACTTTGTGGTTCGCATCGCAGAATTTCGATGCCTTGGGACGGCTGACACCACACTGATAAGTCGCCCACTTTATCAGTGGTTGTCGGATTGGCCAAGACCGTGAAGACTGTGAGATGACTTAAGCAATTAAACACTTCTTTCCATTCCACGTGAAGGTGAATCCAATTTTTAACTTTAACATTCGCCTTGCAGCCGGTCTCCCTCTGATGCCTGTTAGCTTACCTCGTGTTCGTCGCATATTTCAAACGACTGAGACGCTTTGTCAAGTAATTCGCCGAGAATTTCGAGTCGATCTTCTTCCAACGACTTATCTTCATACTTTACACTCATCAGCAAATCCTCTGTCTCCTTGATGCGCTTCTCAGACTCTTTCCAACGACGAGCGACCTCCTATATGCTAATCAGAAAAGTGTACAAGAGGGAGCGCTTTTTCGTATCTTTTACTTTAAAATAACATATACATGTGGCTGGTTGGTGATGCACACACTTTGCACATCAACAGCGCCACACATCTTCTCCTCTAACGCGATACTGTTCGCTAGCATAGGGCATAATGCGGCTACCCTAACCTGGCCGATAAAAATGTTCACATGCGTTTTTCGCTCATCTTTTAGGATCGGTTGCATGCAGACCGACCGGGAATGTGGCCATGAAAATATCAAAATTTGTGGGATAATCTGCTATCAGTACTCTCATCACATTCGTGGAAAATTGGACTCTTGAAACACCGTTAGTCATCACCTTGATTTCTCTGCGTTAGTTTTAATCTGTTACTAATTAAGAAATAAGCATCACTCAAAATGCAGTGAATTTCGACAGTCTTTTATTTATTTTTTTTAATATTCCAGTATGAAAGAAATGCGAGAACAAACAAAATACGTGAACGGCTCAATAATACGATCCTATATACCGTTTAAGTGCCCCAAAGAAAGCGGAAACCGTGAGGTGCAGCTGGTTTCATCGTGATGTCACTAGTGATCACACTGAACTTTAACTGTCTTCGCTAGATTGAACTTTAGCTTCTTATTTTACCTTATAATACTTCTCTGCGATCGCATCGGGAAGCTCCTTCATAGTACTGAAGTAGGAGAGTGGCTTTCTGGCCAATTCCATCATAAATTCCTCTTCCTCAATCTCCTCCGCTGATTTCGGTGTGCCCAAATCGTTTTCTGGAGTTATTTTTGAAAAAAAAAAAAAAACTGGAGCTTAGCACTATGAATGACTTAACAGCTGTTCTTCAGCAGACCTCCTTTCGCTATACTGTCATCAGTGCAACACCCTTAAACCGGCCCGTTTTTACTTTAGCTCTGTTTAAAAATGCCCGATTTTTGCAGTCATGAATTATCGTAGCAGATCAGTTAAAATCCTAGAATTGTTGCAAATTGAGAACTGAAGACAAGCACTATGGATTTAGACATATGGCATATGTTTTAGGAGCGCTATTTCGCAATTGTGTTTACGTAGAACGAGCGCCCTGTACCTAAATACATGACGCCAGTCCTATTTGCTCCAGTCCCGTTCGCGTCCGAAACTAGGCAGTACAGGTACGTCTATTCGCTTTTGAAGACTAGTGAACAGTGTGACGCAGAGCGTCTACATCGTTTTTACCTGCCTTGCTCTTGGCATCATTCTGGGCACTGCCAAGTAGCTGTCTGACGAGCGCGTCGTTGGCCTTTTTTTCGATAGAATTCATCTCTTCCTCGTTATCGTTCTCCTCCATTGCTTCTTCCGTCAGTTTTATCACCTCTGATTTTCCGCGCACCTCAAGTGTGCTACATTCAATTTCTTTCTTCTTATTAAAATGAATAATGCTGCAAACAGCAATCGACGCAGCAATCGACCATTGTTTAGTGCAAAGAGTGGAATTGGAAGGTTTTCCAAAATTATTTTTTGTAAAGCGATAGACATTTGCATATATGAAGTGGGAGTTAGTGAGTGAGTGTCACTGATCGGTTGTTTGTTTGGTACTTCTTTGATTTTTTTTCAAAAATTTTTTCAAAAATTTTCGAAGAATTTTTGAGAAAAATTTTTTTTCAAAAATTTTTTGAATTTCAATTTTCAATTTTCGAAAATTTCAGAATTTTCAAAAATTTTTGAAAAAAATTTTTGAAAAATTTTTCGAAAATTTGAAATTTTAAAAAAAATTTTGAAAATTTTTGAAATTTTCAAATTTGAAAATTTTTTTAAATTTTGAATTTGAAAAATTTCAAAATTTCAAAATTTTTTCAATTCAAAAATTCAAAATCAAAAATTTTCCAAAACGATTCAAAAAAATTCGAAAAAAAATTTCAAAAAAATTTGAAAAAAAATTCAAAAATTTTCAAAAATTTTAAAAAATTTCAAAAAAATTCAAAAAACCAGAGAGATCGAAAATTTTAGAGTTCTGCGGAAGCATCCAAGCAGATCGCATTTCAAATTTCTGATACGCATCATTCAGGCGTACGGTAGGTATAAATATCTGACTTGACTATTGAGTTTCTGAGACCCTGAGTTTCTGCTGAGATTCATCGGACACTTCTAGTAGATCAGTTATGCTTGCGTGAATAGCAATGAAGTATACTTATATTCCTACGTGCATTCTCCATTATCCATACAGTTTCCCCCATAAATGTGGACCCGAACAGGAATTGAATATTTACAGTTGGCGCTAATTTCATCCTCTTTACTCCGCTTGAGAATGCTGCTCGCTACCAAACCCATAACGAGTTGTAACTGTAATAGATGATTAAAACATTCATTCGAAAGACTCGGACATCAATTCTTTTTATCTTCGATCAGTCCGTTTGGCTCTACGAGGCGGAAGGATTGGAGAGAGCTAAGTGCAGGGAAATATGGCATATGCGGCATTGAACGCAACGCACACCACAATGTCGTGAACACCAGGTCTTTCATGGGAATTTTAAATGAAGATCTGTTGATCAATATTTCTCGCGCACATCATTTTCTTGCACGCATACACAGCAAGAATCACATCTCGCATGATCCCTTTCTGCATCAGCGTACAAAAAACGAAGCGATACAAGAATTTCTACCGTTTAAATAATTTCACGGAATCGACTCAAGATCGCCTTTCCATATTGTCATTGCAGATCTGCTGAGATAACAGAGGCTTCTTTATCGAGGACATCTTATACGAGAAGCATTATACAAAATTTTTCAGAATGGGATGATATCGGTGGAAGTTCTTTAAACATTCTAATCTTGGTGGGGAAGTGTTTTCCGAATGAACAGGTCCAGAAATAAACGCTATCTGCAGCTTTTTATAGCTGGAACAACTTTTGTTGCTGACTTGCCTCAATGTTCGAAATTCTGTCGTTTGTTCCAGTGGTTGTTCTCGAGCAGGGAAAGTACTTCCAATCAAACCCTCCTCGGGATTGTAAACCACTGAGAATGCGCCCAAGGAGATCTCATCATTGAAGGGTTCCGGTCATTTGAGTGACTCCCTAGTTCATTTGAGTGACTCCCTAGTTCATTTGATTGACTCCCTACTATGCCGTTCATCTTTGCTCTTATCGATACATTCTTAGATCCTTGGGCTAAACATTTGTTTGATGTGGATATTTTTACTGAAGATTCACAGAATACGGTGCTTACTGGTTTGGTGGCTTTGGTCTGTTTTTTCTCAGAATCGCTCTGCCCTAACATCGCATCACCCATTTCACTCCTCCTATCGTTCATTTCGGCCATTGGACTGCAAAATGAGGAACACGACCAATACAATGATAAGCTAGCGTTGAACTGCCGCAATCGAATTTCTTCCCAGTTTGTTTCACTCTTTTTTTGTTCTCTTCTCATCCTATAATAGTTGTCTTCTTCTGTGTCTTCGTGTTTTGAGTGTTTTTTCGAGTGCAGAATATTTCCCTCATTAACATTCACCTTGTTACGCCACTATTAGTCGAAAGAGTAGACCGATGCTAAACTTCGAGAAGCTTCTTCGGCACGTTTATTTTTTGGAAGATCACAAGTACCTCTCAATACGTCTCGTTTGTTGATAATCCCTCTGCCATTACATCGACTATTCACGAAATTTTCGAACTTTCTTCGGCACTCATGCATGCTGGCTATCGGAAGCTACCACGTAGCAGAAGAAAGACAAAAAAAGTGATGGCATTCGAGTGAGGTTATTTCAAACTTTACGGGGTAACCATAACGATATATGATTGCATGAAAACCAGTATCGATAAGAAGATAAAGCTGAATCCTGATCGAATCATGACTCGTTTTATGCACAGTGCTGGTATTTCCTTGTCATGCGCTTCCGGTAGTCGCTGTGCATATGAGTGCCTAGATTTCGGTGCTAATGCTAGCAAATGATCCAGCAAGGTCACATCTATGAAATACATAGCCTGATGGCTAGGATATACCTCGAGAAAACGAACGAGGTACTGATTGCTCCCAGGTCTCCCAACCCACAAACTGCCGAGGCATGGGGTGAGCTGATGTGAGCTAGCGATCTATGGTGACTTCGTTCCTGACATACGGATTTCAACAGTGAGAAATCCTTCGACTTATTTCTTTCTGGTTTTCCCGTCGAGCTTCCTCGTTTCCTCCCGAATTGCTCCTGAATGCTTCTTTAGATCGAAAATTCCTTATTTTTTACTGAAGGAACGCAATTCGCTCAACGGGAATTAATTGCACAACTCTTCTATGGGATTCCCTCTCTCCCTTCTTTCCCCTAACGGGCGGGTCGCTTCTGAATGAAATCCTCTCAGTGATCTAACTCCAACAATACTACGCACTTCTACCATCTTTCCTCACATTGGTTCTTTCTTGAACTAACGACTGAAACGAAAATCTGTAGTATCGAAATTTGCATTGAATGAACGGTGGAACGAAATCGATGTGTTATAGCAAACTTCATAACTTTAGCTGTAAACAACTCTTAATCGTGCCGATAGAACACATGTGCGAATAAATTCAGTAAAGCTTAGCGCTATCCCCGTCTCTCCAGACAGAACAAAACGAGACAAACCAACCGCAATCCGGAAAGGCGATCTGATAGCGAAGATTCCACACTAGGTATCTGTCGGCTACGGCCGTGAAATTTGAATTTATTCGCAAGTAGAGCTGCTATGCAAAAGCTGAGCAAGTGAGTTGAAATTATCACGGAAATTTAGAAAATAGGACTCGCATCATGCGAACATCATGTCTGCTTGCATATTTTTAATGCCTATCTCTCTATCTCTCTATCAAGGAATCACATATCAGCTAAGGGTGAGAGAAGACTATGTTTAGCGTTCCAGAGAATTTTTCATAGAAGCGCATAAGTTAAGAAATTTGGTCTATGTATTCTGTACCCTTCGATGATCAAACTGCCAACCTTCCCACGAGTTGCGGATATATGACGATGACAAAAACACTCCCCAAATGATCGGCATGATACGAACAAAATCGAATTTTCGACGAAAAATTTGTAAGACCGGCAGGTTGGGTGGGGGATAAGAAATGGATTGGTTACCAGTTATTAATAATTAATAATCAGTTCATTGGTTCCATATAGAATTTGAAAGCGCATTTGTACCAGCCAACTCTTCCAGTGCGCATTTCGGCTTGTTTTCCGTGGTTTTCACAACGTCATTTTGATGGTTATCTGCCCAATTTTGCTTACATATCCCAGTCCCTTTTTGCACGATGCTGCTCTTTACATAAAACTCTCTATGATTTCTTAGCCGGTTGTAGTACTCAATGGTTTTGTGACAGGTAACCACCTCGAGAAAAGTTGCAAAACCTTACATAAAGTCTTGCCCTTAGTTATGCCGACGCCTTCAGCTACTGTTACGAAATTCAACAGATATCAGTCGCCTAACTTTCAAATGGTGTAATAATTTCGGGAGGACCGAAGGATATTCCAACGTGCCCAAAACCGTGCATAATAAAGGGCATTTTTCAATTTCTAACTTGCAAGAAGCGTTAAAAAAAGAATTTCTCAATTCTCCTCTCTACTTCTCGTTAAGGACATACAGGTTATAGTGGGCAGTTAAGCATCGAAAAGCTCTTATACCTCACTCATTCAGTGTTTTAGGCTCTCCATCTAATTGTGTGCACAAGCTACGTAGTGTACTACGTCGTGCTGATTGTTCGCAACAAGATCAACGGTAACGGTGGAGAAATAACCACGGCGAGCATTGTAGTTCCTGGAGCACCCTCGTTTGGACTTGGCAACACTGACGGCGAACCCTTGTCAAGTTGGTTCACTTCTCACACAATACTTCATCGCAAACAATCATCCAGTGTAATACGTCCTTTCTCCGAATAGACAAGATTCTTTCATTATAGTTATCCACTGGATATGCTTTATTCTGACAAACCTAGTCTCTTCCGATTACCGCATAAATTTAGCAGTGGACAACTGGCAGTAACTTTTTATTGTTGCGCACAGCGAGTCCATTTCTTCTTACTTTATGCGCACGTTCCAATTCGATTTGCAATTTTTCTCCCATATGTTATACAGTAACGTTAGAGAAGAATTCGTCCAACTCATACGGGAGGAAGAATGCCACTTCCCAAAAATCGCTGAACGACGCCATATACAAAAATATAAACCTCAAACACTATTCCTTCTCAATAAACGGAAATACACGCCAAGTCATTGGCATGATACTCGCTTTACGCAACTCACCTCTCATATCAGCCAGTTTCATAATTTTCTTGCAAGCGACAATAATTCAGATTCTATTTGGTCAGATCGCTGTAACAAGTTTTCGATTAGAAAATCTGATAAGCAGCCCGATTGGTCAGATATACATAGAAATCTTTTACCTGCACTGAGCGAGCATAAATTTCCCCGTGGTCGATGAACCGGTTATAAATTGAAAGCGGTATGTGATCGTAGGATTCAGATTATAGCTCTCAGATTTCATAACTCGAGGTCTCCGTATTGAAGCTACAGGACAGAAACACTTATACGCACGAACAGACGCGGCGATGTCACGTTGTATTGCGAACTGTAAATTTGCCAAAGCACAAAAACCAACAGTAGGATATTAAATTTCCCTTAGGCACTGACCAGCGACCACTAAAAAATCTCGGCTGGTTGTTTTTCTAGCTTCCACCTCCACAAAATGCACCGAAGATAAAAGGCGAAGGGAGGGATCGCAAAAATGCCGAATTTTATCGAATTTTACAGCTACAGTATTTGACAATTCACCCAGTTATCATTGTCAGTTGTGCTCAAAATGATGAACAAAAAACAACAAATTTTTTAAAATGAATGGTGAGTTATAAGTAGACCACTGGTCTCTTCGATTTGACATTCATTCCGATTCTAATAGAGACGGGAATATTTGCTTTGCAAAAGTAACTCGCTATGTGAACTTCTTGGGGACTCTGATCAACCCTGAATGCCCGTAAAACCCCGCAGATTCCTTAATATTCATCGGAACAGAAGATGATCGCGACGTTCCACTTAACAGGAGTTGTTCACTACCTTCACTACCTGCTTGTAACCAGCAGCTCATCGTAGTATTTTATTCGACGTGTGCTCGAATGGAATCAGAGACAAATTATTTTTTAAATGTTGATCGAAGCAATCGCTTAAACGTTAGTATTTAAAGTGCAAACTTTTGCGTTTTAGCAGTAAGTAGTGTTCTAGTAAGAAATCGTAAAATTGCATTTTCGGCACCTCCTGTGATGATACAGTAAGTGAATCGTGCAGGTGGCGCAAAATTGACAGTTGAAAATTATGCGAGTGGTGCAAGTGAGTGCCAGCTACTGTTGTACACGCTGTGCGGGTGAGCCACTGATTCGTACAGGTGGCATTTTTTGACGGTCAGGAGTGACGACAGGTGACAGCCACCAGTCAATCTGTTATATACCTAAGAGTAATCACATAGCTTGCGTTCAGATGATGTCTATACGAAAACGATCGGTCACATTCTGCTCGTGATCGCAATTCATATCATTCTGCTATGGATCGCCTTCAGCATTTATCGCGTATGTAAAGAAGATGCCTGTTCTTCTCTCTGTTCCTTTCTCGCCTAACATCAATTTTCCTTTTTTCCTTTCGTTCTTTTCTCGCCTAACATCAGTTTTCCCTCCTTCTTTCCGTCCCCTTCTCGCCTAACATCAATTATCCGTTCTTCCCTTTGTTCCTTTCTTGCCCAGCATCTATTTTTTTGGTCGGTTCATATTGGGACTACGAACAATGCAAACGCATCTGACTGTAGACTTGTGCAAGCACGAATTGTCCAGAGAGAGCCCCACTGAACATTCTGCTCGTGATCGCAATTCATATCATTCTGCTATGGATCGCCTTCAGCATTTATCGCGTATGTAAAGAAGATGCCTGTTCTTCTCTCTGTTCCTTTCTCGCCTAACATCAATTTTCCTTTTTTCCTTTCGTTCTTTTCTCGCCTAACATCAGTTTTCCCTCCTTCTTTCCGTCCCCTTCTCGCCTAACATCAATTATCCGTTCTTCCCTTTGTTCCTTTCTTGCCCAGCATCTATTTTTTTGGTCGGTTCATATTGGGACTACGAACAATGCAAACGCATCTGACTGTAGACTTGTGCAAGCACAATTGTCCAGAGAGAGCCCCACTGAACCGAATTCAAAATTTTCGAAGATAATGACGAAAACACATCGGTTCAAACGATAATTTCAATTTTTTGCAGCCGCAGAAATTTCACTACAGTTGACATGCCGCATAATTCAAAACTGGAAGGCTTTACTATGTTTATTTACGGTAGAAGAGTGCAACGTCGTCCCCTCCCCCTCCCTCTCCTCCCCGCTTCACCTGTACTCGTTGCGCCTTGCTCAGATCATTTAGTGTTCGGTGTGGTAGTCGCACTTCGCGCACATAAATTCTTATATACTGGTAGGTAAAATATTTCAGTGACTGGGCATGCACTTATTACCTAACGTACGCGTGAATTCCGAGCGAGCAAATTAGTGCGGAGGTGACCGGAGCGGGTTGTGGGCAAAAGATTCCATTCCTGGTGTGAGCAAAGACACCACCGATAAACGCTAAAGCTGTAGCGTGTCACGATGGGAAAGGTTGTGGAGGGCGTAGGAAGGAACGCGAGGAGATGGAGGGGGAGGAGTGAGGAAGAGCAGGTTTCCACACTCATTTGTCATGACAAGGTATACATTTGTTTAAAGCGAGTCATGGTAACTGATGCCAGCGGTAATAAGTTCAACAAAAACCTACAACAAAAGCGAAGCAATATGAGAGGGAAAGGAAACTTTGTAAAACCTTGTAACTCCGATTTCGGACATATTTTATAGACAGGAATGCCTGAATGAGGGGATCACAAATCGCTTCCATATTAGGATAAAGAAACAGAAGAATAGTCTTTATTCACGTGAACAATGAAAAGTGCACGCGGCAGTAAGATATATAAAAAAACGGTACCGAAATAAATGCAGTTGTACGAGTACACGTCTAGATGAATTCTACATACGTACAGGAAAGAATCGCATGTAATGAGCAAGGGAGGCAAGAAAATATTCTGTACATAGAAAGAGCAGAATCATTCAGCATAATACAAATAGGTAAAGCATATGAATGTGAGATGTGACTCAATAAATTAAATGAGCAATTGTTCTGAGGTCAAATGAATCGAGGCGGTTCATGAACACGGAAAGATTCTGAGCCTCAACGATTCTATATGGAAGTTCATTCCAAATACGGACTGCTCTGAACTGGAACCTGTAGAAGACATCGTTCACAGAACAGGTTTTGCGTGCTAAATGAGAACAATGGGATCGACGTGCACGCTGATCAAGAAGCGTAAATAGACTTTCTAGGGGTATATCAGAGAAACCCCTGACAATTTTAGAACACAGGGCCAGGTCAAATTTCGGTCGGCGATACTCCAAACGTTCGAGATCGAATATCTTCAGCCTACCCCTTTAATCAGGTGAATATGGCCCCATGAACAATTCACGAAATATACAAGTGTAATATTCTTGCACTTTTTCGATAGTTTCCATATCATTGATAAGGTATACCGCCACCGTCTAACGAGTTATTAGTAAAATCAACTTACTAGTGCAAGTTATAACTGGTACGCCTCTGGCGGTTGTGCAGGATCTCTTCTGCAATAGATGTGGAGTGCCTTTGCTTTTTCTCCACTAGGATGAGATCGTTTCTTCCACTGTTTTTCTGTTCCTCACTGTTTTCGTTTTAATTAAGTACTTCCAGTTTTTATCCATGATCACGTCTTTGCGTCCATAGGAACGATGTTCAAATCGAGACTTAGAATCAATATTGCTATTTGTTCCTGAAAAAAGACTACTGACTCAAGGGTTTATCCGGAGAATTTCTGGCATTGGGCAGTGAACTATGTTATACACCGCTACGCAATCCTCTGACTTTTCTTGAATTTACTTAACCATGCGCGTGTTGCTTCGAATCTGAATTTATCTCCGAGCAACTAAAAACATTGTGGTTGCATAATGGTATCTATAACAAGCGTCCAGGAACTGTCTTACACGCAACAGTCAACGTTGGGAAGCTTCTTATTTCTTGTTGCAGCTACTATTATTAGCTCCCTCCGTCCTTGTAATTGGCTCGTCCTTTAGATTTTGTTAGATACACTCAGTGCAGGTTTGACCGTCGATGCGGGATGCAGCTCAGACGCTGACTTTAGTATACATTGATAATATTTCGTACGACATGACGCTTCTTACAAGGCGGTGGTGTGCAGCTGGCACCTTCACTACCTTCTTCACTGGGTAACTGAGGCATTACTGCCATATTACGCTCGTCGTCACCAACTGAACTTCATCCCTGTCGACGACGTGCTCTCCCACTATCCAGCTTATTTCATTCGTCGTATCCGCAATCCGTTAAAAACATCTCACCGATCGCTGCATCCGTTTCTAATATGTACAATTCAGCACAGCTAAATCGTGTTCATTCAGCGTTAGATCACGATACTGACACGGAGTTAGAGTTAGATCCAATCTAGAACACGTAAGCGCAACAGGTGACATCTCGACGTACACTGACATAGCGGTAATGCATGGTTGACGAGCCTTCCTTTGTTTAAAGCTAGGGAAATGCTGCTTCGTTTGTTCATTTGCGAGAACGTATTTTTGGTTTCAGACACACTCAAAGATTTAATTTATCACCTTAGCAATGACGCATTCCGTCCCATCTCTACGGATGCAAAAATGCGATAATGAACAAAAACCGGAAGTGTTTAATTAAAACATTGCGGAACATAGAAAAGAGAAGAGAATGACAGGAAAGGTCCAGAAAAGAGAAGAGAATGACAGGAAAGATTCCGTCTTAGCGGAAAAAGCAAAACGCGCCATGCGGATCTGAATCATTCAGTTGTTTCCAACAGCTCACACTACATTATTGCACTACAGCTCCTGCCCAACCGCCACATATATCTCTTACAACCTGTGCAAGTAAGTTTACTCTACTAATAACTCGCTACTTATTGACGGTACACACCTAATGTGGGGGTGTCTTGTCACCTCCACAACGAGGACTAGCTGTCCACAAAATATGGCCGAAGTCGGAGTTTCAATTTTCCCTTTCTGTCTCTGTAAGATTGGCTAAAACGCTCAATACGCGCGGACAAAATCCATCCCCCACTGACATGTTTTTAAACGGCAGGGCCTTCTCAAGCAGCTATGAAGATCTGCACTCTCAGGACAGTTTGAACTTGATCAAATAGCATCGCTTTAAGAATGCTGCGGTTATTTTTCGTGTTCAGGCGTACCGTTACAAGCGGATGGATGTGTCGAAGGACCATGCGTGTTTCATGCCTTCTCCAGTACCCGCACACAATGTGATCGTGCTGGAACAGCCCATCGAGGAGGCTATGTACGGGAAAAAGGCAACTAAGCGGAATGGACGTTGACGCTCCCGTTTGTTTTACGCAGCAGTGCAGCGTAACATGTATGTACTCCCAACAACCAAACTTTGTATCGTCGTACAACATAAGAATCCTTTCCTTCTTCACGTTCTTTTGCCCTAACAAAGCCTCTATCGAATGGCTCGAGTATCATGTTCCGAATATTTCTTTTTTGGAACCTTTGCTTTGGAATTTTTTGGAATCTATAGATGCTTTCTGCTGCGTGAATGTGTACGTATAAATGAATCTCTTTTATGACCATATCGGCAATAAATCATTTCCTGATCTAAACACGCTTATCACTTATCGTTGAACGGATTCTAATAAACGTGTTCTCCATCAAGATATCCGGTTCCCTGGTCCCACGAAACGAAAGCAAGGAAGCATAGCAAGCAATCTGTGATCAGTCCCATACAACTTTAAAAACTCCGTTAATATTAGTGTTGTCCATGAACGTTTCTACCGACTCATGAAGCTTCTGTTCTATCAGATGGAATTCGAATTCCTGAAAATAAAATCAGAATTTGTTGTTAACCACACTGTTGATGATGTGACCTGCAAAATCTGAAGCGGACGCTTGGCCGAGTTCTCATACAATGTGGCATAAGATGAAGTGAGCGAAATCAAGTATTCGGTGCGTCACGCAACGTGAGCTAAGCATGAAATCGGACAAACTTTACACGTCCTTCCCGTAGAAGTAAATTTCCTGCTTCATTTAAATACCCCTTGGCCGACAACCCATTCAGTTACCTAGACCGACCGACCGGTCGCGCTCCAGTTGTCCGGAAGACGGCGTCGATAATAACGCATTCGTGATTCTTCTCGTTCCCTCATCTTTATTCGCCGCGTTCGTCCGAAGCCTACGATTCCCTTTTTCCAATCATCATTTCGGTAGCCGGCCATATGAGCCGCCCTTTTCATTCTTGCATATACTAGTCAGCGATAATCGAGGGTATAGCGTGTGGCCCTTCGACTTCTTCATCTCTTTGACCCGCTGACTTCGTCTCTTAACCCGCTGCCTTATTATCATTCTGATGGCAGTCACAGAGATCCCCAGTATGTCCCTTTCCATCGCTTCCTTCTGCTATGCTAATTTTTGGACCTTCTTCTCACCTTACACAACACAAATAAACATGCCTCAGTTCCCAGTATAACCAACGACACATTAAAAAACAAAATGCGTTAGTGATGTCAACGATGACGTATCGATGGAACCTAAAACCGCTCAAGTACAATACGCGAAATTACAGTCATCACTGCCAACACGACAGAAAAAAAATTGTTTATGCTTGAACAATCTAATCTGTTAACACTCACTCCGTACTCAGTCAAAATTAACACCTTTTAAACCAAATATTACATCTAGGACTCGAGTCAAAGTGGACTGCAAAATGAAATTCCCATACCAATTCTGCTTATCTGCATGTCTTTCAAAATAAATCGGGTGTTTAAAACATAGACGAAATGAGACAAGAAAAAACTGCGATCAAACGGTAAAAATCAAACGTGAAAATCCAGGTGTAACGGCCAACGGCGGTGTTCTAAGATGGTAACTTGAGTGGGAAAGATTTCTGGAAAGCCAAAATTCGGGATGAAAAGAGAAGGAAACACGAAATTGCACGTTCCACCCTCTTTCCTCCCCTCTCCCCCGAGAACAGATATGGAAGGGATATATTATGTTCTGTAAACGCAGATACGTCTTCCCCTAACATCAACCAAGGCAGGAACAGGAAATAACCCAGCAAATCATTCGTCAAAGCATTTTCACATATTCCTTGTTAGAGCTAAGAATTTGCCATTTGTCATTTGTTAGAGAGCTAAGAACATTTGATATTTGCTTTAAATGGTCATTTGATATTTTCAAATGACCACTGAAAGCTCTCACACAGGGGTGAATTAACGTGCAACGTACTTAGGGCGGCTAAACTATGCAAAACAAACCCACCCAAATACCTGTATCCCATTCCGTTGCACAAAAAAATCTACGATCGTTCCTTTCAAATAGCGTCCTTCCAGTTTAGTAAAAGAAAGACAACATTACTATGCGCTACTACCTATCTCGCCTCCCTCTTCAGTAAAGGAGCTGAGCAGAACGAGAAGCGATTGACAAGATGTGGATATACAGTATGCGCAAAAACCAAGAAAGGAGTGTGCGCAATGAAGGAAGAAATGCGCAGCCTCTTACTGCAATGGTCAAGAATTAAAGGCGAAACACAGAAGCAGAGATCAAGATCAGCTGGCAGACTCGTTGGTACCACCGTTCGCACTTGTGCCTTCGTTTTGTTGCTGCTGCAGCTCCGTCGCTGACTCAAGCACATTCGAATCGGTGATCTCCTTGACAGGCTGTATCGAAAAGATCGACCCGAATAAGAAATGCTGCACCACTGGGAACTTCTTCAGCACCTTAAAATTTCCTTTTAATCAGAAGAGCTCAAGAAACACCAAAAATCAAGAAAAGATATGAGAGTAAGTAGGAAAAAGAGAATAAGGAAGGAAAATGCAAAAGAGAAAAGACGAATATAAATCGATTAAGTGCAGCGTTTAGCCCCTTTTTGCTGAAATGATGGGGAACGATGAGATCCTGTCAGGAAGAAATGAAAGGATGGAAATTCACCTGATAGAGGAGTGAAAGAACGGGAATTTCAAATATTATGCTATCTTCGAGGTTTGTCCGAGAAAAAGCGATCGTTTCGCACATCTTATTTATGCAGATTTTAACAGTGATTGACTCGGTGTTTTGCGAAAAACATAAACTTTAACCATTATTATTAGCAAAACTTTGTTCAAAGCTATTCGTTTGTGAAAACTACGTGTAGAAGAGAGATCCCCACTCATATGGAAGCTTATGATCGAGAGCGGGTTTCCATTAGCGCTCCAGCAGAGTGCTTCTCAATTCAATGGGGAGGGAGTATGTGTTTCAGAAAACATTGTGCAGTCTCCAAAAAGACCGGATATCTATGAAGGACTGTACCATGAAGTATGCATTTGCATAATCATCTAGTCCATGTAGCTACACCCCTGAAACCTCCCACAATAACAAATCAGTTGTATTTTGCTCTAGATAGTCAAGTATACTGTTTTCGAAAACTCTTGAAGAAATTCTCCGTACAGTTTCACTCGAATCCAGCATTTTATGAAATTTCGTGAACAACTGGAAACGATGTTTACCTGATTTTAAAAATTACTTTTTCTTCCTAACTTCTGTTCCAACTCGAATACCAAGTTAGGCCGACTAAGTGAACAGCCGAAGTTGAGAGAGAAGCATAATGAGGTCAGCTAACCTCTGCTTCATACATTTTGAACATGCCCGAGTTGACTTTCTCCCACGTCTGCACCGCACTGATATTCCACAACTGGTTGGAGTGCTCATGGAATGGACCCGTTTTTGTCTGCAACCGTTACCCAATCATATTTATTAATCCTCTCCAAAGGCACATTACGAGCAAAAGGAGATAAAAATAATACAGATCTGAATATCAAGAAGATAGGTGAGTCGGCGGAAAGCATAATAAGAAGTTCGACGTTACGCGACAAGTAATGACAGTTCCAATTCATTGTACTCTAAAATGGAGAGATAGTCTTAACGGTTTTAGCTCAAAACATGCAAATATAATCTCATCCATCTGGATGCGAATCATGGCGAAGTTCAGAGAGTATTATCATCAACACCATACACATGCACGCCGCATTAGTGTCGGGATATTTAAAATTCCGGTAATAACACGTCCGTCATGCTACCTTATAAACCTCCTGTGACTATCATAAAAAAAGTAACACAAACGCATAAATTTCCATACTCCAACAGCCTAGGTTTCCCGAAACCTACCTTCACCCTCCTTTTCGCCTAGTCTAGTGGGACTGATAATTACTAAACAATGGCACTGATATGGGACATTTATAAAGAACAGAAAAGCCGGATATCATTGTTGCAATTCGTCGCAACTGCGAGCAGATTTTGTCTAAAGTATAACAGAGACCTCACTGACCGATGCAATTCATGTACGGTTCAGAATTCGTAGCCATCGAGATGTGGCTGTGGCATAAACTCAATGGCATGAACCTACTGCGAAGACGTTGCTGTGCAGCAATAGGAAGAAAAATGATACAAGGGAGATATATTAGCCTAACAGTCACCTCAATCACCGCTGTTACGTTTATTATACGGCAAATGAACCATGAATGCTATCTATACTCTTAACAAAAACAGTGCATGTGCTATTCTTATCGCAAACACAATTATAAGCACACCTCAGATCAAAATTTAGCATTCAGCATGAAACGCCCTTGAAGCTTTAAGATCTTTCTTATTTGAATGCAGCAAAACTTTTCGAGGCAGTTGTTTTTTTTGGCCATCACACACTAGTTAACAATAATACAATCTACCCATATCCATCCGATGTATCGGTCCCGTCTATGTCTATGAGATGGCTACAGATTGAAAGTTCCAGGAGTCAAAGTCAGATTCAGAAGTATATTTCCGAAGGCTTCGAAGGAGCAACAAAATTGCAACTCAGGTTGACAATACATAAATTGATATTCAAGCAATATCAGCCAAACACATGTGGAAATAAAAAATTTTCTTGCAGGATTTCTTGGCAAAGCAAAAGCTCCCAACTTACCTCGTTGATGTACTGTACGGCATCGAAAAAGAGATTCTTCGGGGCATGTAACGCCACTGTTTCAGCATTCAGATACGACTCGGGAACCAAGTGTTTCTTGTTGCCTTAAAAAAAACTCGATGTGACTCTAAAACGTGGCAGCGAGCTCATTGTTGATGTTTACTGAACATGACGGAGTACGTCGACAAGGAAGCATCGACAAACGCAAAAAAAAGAGCATAAAGAATCGTTGGGATTTTGGGCGGATATTTAAAAAAAAGCATCGGCAATTCCTCGTTCGACACTATTCTGAAATTCCGGCATTTTCCTCAACAAAAAACTGCTTCAGGATTATCGAAGGCTCAGGCACGCGTTAGAACCGCAGCATCGGACATCGCAACGAAATAAAATGAATTCGCTTGTTTCAATTCAGAAATCAGGCGCAACAGCGATTCGCCTCGCCAGTAATGATGACGTGGTGGAACAGCTGATCCAGCCTTACCTCACTGAGATCCTGATATTTAACAGTACGAGGTCCATGGCAACAGCCACACTTCTTGAACTCCTTTTAAGGACCAGTTATTCAAAATACTACTATCCATCTTCCCAACGATTGTGGGCTATTGAAAAAATTACATCAAAAGGCGCACTAACCAAACCACGGCTTCTGTTCCGACTATTTACATAGGTCCAAATTGTTTCTTCCGAATTTTGGTCGCAGTTCTAGCGGATATTAACTACAAAAACGACCCCAAAAAGCAAGTTATAATTCCAACCACAAGAAGAGAACTTTGCATCACTGGAGGCAATGTCGAACAAAAATTCGCTTGTGCAACCTTCGGAACGGAAATTATACTTCACACCATAACACGAATACCCATCGCTGTACTGACCTCTACAAAACGACGCGACAGATGGAAAAAACATAAAATGTTGAAGAGGGAACAAACAGAGATGCAAAAAAGTAAGAAACGCCGCGTTGAACCGTATGCTAGTGAAAGAGAACGAAAAAAAGCAACATTATGGCACCTTATAGTAGTGGTCAGCGAAACTGAATCAGAAACAAATCTGCGTTGAAAGACTCATTTATTTACACAGTGACACTTTGCTCGCATGAGTTTCTGGACTTTCTCTTCTCAGTGATGGCCCAACGTGCTAAAATGTCGATTCAACATGTCCCTTAACACGACTGAATATTAATGTCGGCATAGAATAGTGACCAATCGCCCTGTAAGTCAAACAAGTGTTCAATAAGCAGATCAGCCACGAGTAAGAAAAGCAAAAGAGTGACCAATCAACTGGGCACTGCCCCAGAGGAACGGCATGAACTGGAAGTCGTCGAGCGCATGCACCCCTCTGCTCCCTGCCGGCTCCATTCGATACGTCACTTGGAGGCAACGCACCACCCGTAGGTATCTGAAACAAGCGACGATCATTATTTTTAGCACAATCATACGGAAAAAAACAGACCTGGACTGAAGTTATAATAACCTCATCTAGATCTACTACAGCATTCCATTCTATCTCGATGTCATTACAGTACTAAATATTAAGAAAAAACGTTTGTGTCCCTCAACCCGCCCTTTCTCTTTTGAACCCACAAATCCTGCCCAACTGCTTGTAAGGAAGTCCTCCTTCGAACTTCCTTACAAGCATGCTGCCTCCAAACCGGATCACTCAAATATTTCATAACATAATGCACATTTGCCCTCATAAAAGCTTTACACTCCCAATTTCCCTACTTAGCTACCACCTCAAATGATGTTCGTGGCAAACCGTACTGTTGTTTTTTTTCTCGCAGAAACTCCCTTTCCAGACTTCCTTCTTTCCTCTTTCTTCCGCCCTACTTCCACACTACCTTTTGCACCCGATTGCGACCAAGCCCGAAATTTGGTTGCAGCTCGCCACCAACACCCCAGTTGAAAAGCGATAAATTCACTTAAGGCCGTTAAATTGCCATATTCTGCACCTTACCAAATACTGCGTGATAAGAAGTAAGAATTCATTCATCACAGATTGAAAAGCAGCGCCAAAAAAATGGCACAGCTGCGGAACAACTCGCCCACAACTGAGTCCCGGGGGAGGAAAGGACGACAAGAGAGCAAAGAATGAACGCGGAGTGGGTTCGCGGTCTCACCCCGTTCCTCCTCTCTCGAGTCTCTAAAAGAAAGTAGACAGATAAAACAAAGCACTAAAGCACCAATACCATTACTAACATTAGAACAGAGTGAGTAAGTTACTTCAAGAAAATGCGAAGCACGAGCGCGCGATTATCGTCTTCGGTGAAGACACCGAGCTGTCGAAGGCAGAACATCAGCACTAAGAACGATGCCTCATGCCCTGAACCAACAACCCGTATCGTAATTTTGCAATTCCGTTGCATATAACTATAAACAAGGCGGCAGCGAGTGATGGAGCCATTTTGCAAATATGCCGGCTAATGACACCAACCCCCCCCCCCCCCCCCCCCCCCTCTCTTCGCAGTTACGCGACAATGTTGCCCTTGCATGACGTTGTATATTTATGAAGAAGCGTTCAGACAGTCAGTCATATGAAGTCGGAGACGGTTTTAGTAGCTCATCATAATAAATCTACGAATAAGTCAATACATGCACGTAAGACCTCATTAAAGTATTCTGACTTCAGTGCTAATGCCTAATGGGAAATAACAGCGTCGATCAAATGAAACAACCGATATGACTAAGTGCAAGCATGCTATGGAAAAGCTCGAGTCATACAAGGAAAGGAAGAAAAACTTGAAACTCCGGTTTTCGCCATATTTTGTAGGTAGACATGGTTCAATAAGTGACCATAAATCATTCCCATATTGTGTATCTCGACGCACAACGAGCTATCAGGAGAGCAAAATTGCGTGCGCAGCTTGTAAAAGATACGCCATACGCCTTAGTAACGCGACGGGAGATGTCGGGAAGTCGATCTAGCGTACATTACAGGATAGGAGCTTCATTACATCAAGTAAAATCGCATCTTCCACTGTCTTCCCTTTTCAATGTTCCTCATTGCTTTCGACTTAATTAAATACTTCCGGTTTTTGTTCATTATCGCATTTTTGCATCCATAGAGATGAAACGAAATGCGTCATTGCTAAGGTGATAAATCAAATCTTTGAGTGTACCTGGAACCAAAAATACGTTCCCGCAAATGAACAAACGAAGCAGCATTTCCCTAGCTTTAAACAAAGGAAGGCTCGTCAACCATGCATTACCGCTATGTCAGTGTACGTCGAGATGTCACCTGTTGCGCTTACGTGTTCTAGATTGGACCTAACTCTAACTCCGCGTCAGTATCGTGATCTAACGCTGAATGAAGACGACTTAGCTGTGCTGAACTGTACATATTAGAAACGGATGCAGCGATCGGTGAGATGTTTCTTACGGATTCCGGATATGATGAACGAAATAAGCTGGATAATGGGAGAGCAGGCCGTCGACAGGGATGAAGTTTCAGTTGGCGACGACAATTGTAATGTGGCAGTAATGCCTGAGTTACCCGGTGAAGAAGGTAGTGAAGGTGCCAGCCGCACACCGTCGCCTTGTAAGAAGCGTCATGTTGTACGAAATATTATCAATGTATACTAAAGTCACCGTCTGAGCTGCATCCCGTATCGACAGTCAAACCTGCACTGAATGTATCTCACAAAATCTAAAGGACGAGCCAATTACAAGGACGGAGGGAGCTGATAATAGTGGCTGCAACAAGAAATGAGAAGCTTCCCAACGTTGACTGTTGCGTGTAAGACAGTTCCCGGACGCTTGTTATAGATACCAATATGTAACCACAATGTTTTTAGTTGCTCGGAGATAAATTCAGATTCGAAGCAACACGTAAATTCAAGAAAAGTCAGAGATTGTACAGCGGTATATAACACAGTTCACTGTCCAATGACAGAATTTCTCTAAATAAACCCTTGAATCAGTAGTCTTTTTTCAGGAACAAATACCAATATTGATTCCAAGTCCCGATGTGAATGTCGTTCCTATGGACGCATAAACGTGATCATGAATAAGGATCAGAAATACTTAATTTAAACGAAAGCAACGAATATACAGAAAAGGGAATAGAATGAAGGGAAGGACCTCGTCTTAGTGCAAAAAGCAGAAGGCTGCACGCGGATATGACTCATCGGCTTTTCCCGGCATTTCACGTCACGCCTACTACACGACAGCTACCGCCCAACAGCCAGGGACGTGCCTCTTAGAACCTGTATATGTGTTTATTTTACTAGTAATTCGTTACGCATTGACGGTATACGCCTAGTATGAGGGTGATTTATGATCTCATCGATGAGATATACGTAAATTACGCAAATTGGGAATATACACTATCAGACGGTATACGCAAATTATGGCCGAAACCGAAGAAAAAGGAGTTCCCCTTTCCCTCGTTGTTAATAAGGGGTTTCGAAAACTGTCATTTTTGAAAAGTGACTTTAAATAGTCACTTGTCCAAAACGCCAACTTGCCAACTTGTGATTACGCGAACTTGTGATTGCACACATAATATATTTGGAAACGCAACATTTAGCGTCGTATTACACACTACGCAATGGGTTTGGGTGAAAACCGGTTGCCTGGTGCGGGAAGCGTATGTTGTACGCCACTTATGCAAATCAGGAGAAATAAATACTAGCGTATTGTGACTTATCGACACTTTTCTGATAGAGCTGTCATATCTGCTATGCACTTTTTCGTATTGCGGTAAGCAGTGGAAGCAAACATGTAGTATTACTGCTGCAACCTCTATGCATACCCCGCGTAAAAGCTGCTTTAGAATTTTGGAAAACTTGTGACTTTCTTTTTGTTGACATTATTCAAATCAGCAAGGCAGATCAACCTACCCAGTTAAAAAGCCTTCGAAGCATTTAAAAGTTCCAAGAGGAACGAGAGATGAAGACAATTACCTGAACCATAGTCGATGCGAGTTGCGTTCCCAAAAGAATCCAAAAAATACGGCACCAGCTCCTGTACAGCCCCTTTCTTTTCCGTCGGAAGTAGGCTGTAGATGAGGTCATCGGCCTCCTAAAACACCCATCTGTCAGGTTTTCACAAAAGCAGCGGCCAGATTGAATTTAAAAAAAATCAAATTTAACAAATATAAGAATTCAGTCTATCGGTTCAGCCTGTTATTTTCGTTAAAGCCTAAACATTAACAACAACACGATACTCCCCTTCCCCTCCTACTTTCGTATTTGCAAAAAAAAAAAAATCATCAATGTTTCTTGCAAGAAATTTTACGGGTTGTATCCTTCCCTGGCCGCCAATGCACTCATCCGTTGCGGAAATTAAACGCTTCCTCCCATACG
>JPKZ01002932.1:153705-181921 GCA_000803305.1 Toxocara canis | reverse complement strand
AACCTTCTCATACGAGAAGTGGGCGACCTTATTCGAGGGAGATATGAAATTCGAGGTTTCAGAAGGAAACTATATTCGATGAGGGGTTACGGTGAGGGGGAAAGGGAATTACTGAAAGCACAATACGGAAAGTTAGTTTCTCAAACAGTAAAATTAAGCAATGATGCAGTGCAGGTAACGACAGAACGTAACAGCATAACATATTTTTAAAAACCTTCTCATACGAGAAGTGAGCGGCCTTATTCGAGGGAGATATATGAAATTCGAGGTTTCGGAAGGAAAGTATATTCGATGAGGGGCTACGGTGAGGGGGAAAGGGGATTACTGAAAGCACAATATGGAAAGTTAGTTTCTCAAACAGTAAAATTAAGCAAGATGCAGTGCAGGTAACGAGAGAACGTAACAGCATAACGTATTTTTGAAGTCTGCATTTGCAATCTAACTGCGACTTTCGATTTTGCCACGCAAGCGAAGGCGTCCATTTCTTTTCCACCCTGGATGTAGGGGAGGAGGAATGAGGAAAGGGAGTGGGATGAGGGAAGACGCCTTTCCCAACTCTGCACCAATGACTTATTTTCTCGAGATCCAGGCCACCACTTAACGTTCTCTTTGCTCGTATTTATGCAAAGTTGCGTACTTTTGGACGACTATGAGGTTCTGAATTATAAATGTTGCAATGAATCGGGCGAAAGTGTGCTGCGAATAGAACGGAAAGACTGCAAATTGAATGGTTTGAGAAACTGAATTGAAAATATACGATAACTCAACATAAATCATTTTCATCTGGTAAAATAACACAACGTTATAGAGAAATTGTGATGAAAAAAAAAGGAGAGCACTGAACAGTTCGTTTTGGGGAAAAACATAAGCGTGAGATCCAAAAAAAATTCGACGTAGAATCACCAAATTTCACAGAATCGTCACTCGCTTGTTCGTTCCAGTTGTTGAGTCTCATTGGCAGCTATCAATCACCATAAACAAAAGAAAAGGGGGTTTCTAGTACGGCCGCCTGATCGAAGTACATCAGCTTATTAATGAGCTTTTTCTGTGTTCGAAGTGATTCGAGATCATTAAAGTAAATGCGAAGCAAAGAATGATTTCTTATATTTTTATTGCGAAATTTTATATTGCGAAATTATTGTGAAATATTTTTATTGCCAGAAAAATATACTTTATCGCGTCGTCTTATAATTCTATTGCGAAAGCACGATCTGATAAATCTGAGCAAGCTCTATACTTGTCATGATTTTGTAGCCAATGTTGTTATCGCTTTCCAAAGTAAGCCAACACATCCGCTCTCTTCACCTGGTCATTATGCTATCCAGCGATTCTAATTTTCTATACACATCTCTTCAGCTATAAACTTCGATTATGGAAAGCGTTACTTAAAGCAGTGTTGCTCTGTAGGCATGGAAATAATCATACCAGGAAGTTTAAGAATTCAGGTGCTATTGCTTTCGGCATATCACTGAAACGAACATGTTCGGCATGCAGATAACTCAAATTGACTGCCACCTGACACCGACATTGGCAAAAGCCAACAACACCGACTACAGCTGTCAAAGAGATATTTGCTTCTCCCTGTGCAAATGTTCTTATACAATGCCATGCGTGTGAAGCGGATGTCCTGCAAGTGCCTGCAAGTGATACTCGTCACAATTATTTGCGGAAACAGTTGCACGCCCTACTTGTTCTTCATTTGACAAAAGAAGGCATCTAGACAAATTAAAATTGAGAAAAATCACGTGTGCATAAGACGTGAGCATACCACTGATACCGCTTTTCAATGTAGTAGATAGCTGCTGCGAACATGCCTTCATGCAGACGTTCTGCAATAAGGTGTGCATACGGGGTTACAGGTGACGCGGTGCCATGCGACGAGGTAGCTGTTGCTAAGTGAGTGAGAGCGTTAACAAATGCCATCACTGCTCGAAGCAGTGACGGATAATGGCCTAAGCTGCGCGGAAGATGGGTTGACCCTCTCATATACTTTAAGAGGATTTATTTGGTGTTCAGGAAAGGTGGTGTAGTCATTTCAAATGAAATGTAGCGTAATTATGCGTTAAGTTTTAAACAAACCTGCGAAGAGGAAGAGGTTCCTGGGGCTCCGGAAGCAAACATTTTGCTGCCGCGGCCTTGCTGCGTACCTCGTCGCGGTAGTCGTGCTGCCATTTTGGCGGCGGCTGCTGCAGCCGCTGCAGCCTCTTCAGCTTCTCGACGTATCGCATCTGCCTCTAGCTCTTGAAGCAGGCGACGACCACGAACGATTTTCGATATCAGGAACATTTGCTCTGCAAAAAAAATAGAGCTACCCTCCGCATACAGCACTACAATCTAAGTATGACCGTTAAGATCAGCGCATGAGAAAAGCAAAAATAATCAATAAAATTTGCAAATTTATGAGCAGGAAGGAAGACAGCAAAGCACCAATGGCCGTCCCCATATCCATCTGCAGTGACAGGAAATTGGAACGCAAAAATACGTTGTCAAGAGAGCGAGGAATTCGACGGTTATTTCATTTTTCGGCGAGACAAGAAATACTTTTGGTGGCAAGGAAAAATCCGCTTTTGGAAATGAGAAATGTCGACCGAAAAACTCGAGTGATGGATGGTATTTTGGGAAGTGGATCCACAAGAACCCCATTCCTGTCCCCAACCGTGCTTTATATGCCTACTGAATCTTAAAAGTTCATAGAATATGAACAGCAATTTAATTTACAATGTTGCTGTTATCTGCACAGAAATGTCAAAAACAACAAAACAAACAGCAAGTACAGAGCTTATGTTTCAGTCCAAGACATGTTTAGTTTCCCTTTCATGAGAGTAAAATTACGTGAAAGTGAAACTGTATGACCGAGTAGACGTTTGAAGACAAGGAAGTCAATGAAGAAAAAGGGCGACCAGGACAAAGCATCGAGCGTCGGGACATAATTTCGATCATTAAAACAGCCGTTTCATGGAACATCGCACTCTGTTTTCGCTTTGTTTCCGTATTAAAGAGCGAACATCGATCGAATCACATAGATAAAACAAACGAGCACAAAAAAAAGTGACAACTATTGCAAATCAAATGCATATTTTAAACTTGTATAGCGCAAAGAGCAAATATGCAAATAAATGTGCACGCAACTGATGTCGTCACTTCTACTACAGCGGTTTACATCTCTCAACTAGATCTTGGAAGTTGCTAAACGAAGAAAAACTTTATTATGATAAAGTGATATATGAGTAACTAAGACACGTGCATAGAACATAAGGCCGATAAATGGTTGCGCGAAAAATATACGCTACACGTAATGAACGCGAAGAAAGTTGTTGAGTGGCAGCTGGCATTAAATAAGAAGCCAGATCACGAAAGCCCTCATCGAATCAAACATTTCTGGAGATCGGACGCTTCATGCATATGCGAAATAAAGTAGGTAGCAAAGTGCGTCAAAAAAAAAAAAAATGAAGACAGCTGCACGTAACGATGGGACAGATCCGCGCAACCCGGTTGCGCCACGCATTTCTGATCGATGAAAAACCATCATATGCTTTTGTGAATTTCGGTCTTTTTTTTTTGTTGTCATAAATTATATTGCCGCTTTATCGTATAACTGAATCTCAAGGTTTAGCATTGGCAAACCTCTTCTGCCTTCTAATTCAGTTTCGTAAAAGTAGTTGCGAACGAAAGTGAGTCAAAAAATGTAAGAAAGAATTGCTATTCTTTTTCAATTTTTTGAATTTTTCGCACTAAATTTTGCTTGTTAAAGTGCAAAACGTTTTGCTGACACTTGAATTCGCTTTGCGCTTCCAAAGAGTACACACGTTTAGACACCTGTCTAACCTCATTTATGTTGATGTCGTTTTGTTATATATTTCACTGCGTCATGCAGTTTTCTTTATTCATGTGAATAAAGACTATTCTTCTTCTACACACGCATACACACATGCACCCACGTATAGATGTACACACACACATACACACCTGTGCACGAATGAATGAATGAACTGATTTGTTCATTATGGCGTGCCATTTCAACAAGGTCTTTGCGACAACTTCAATTCAGGCTCAGTCTACTACAGTCGAAATGAAGCGGCATGGATTTGAAGAGTGCTAATCCGTCCGTGGGGATCAAAGTCGATTTGAGTGCTCCCAGCTTATCTTCGTCTCGAACAAGCGTAATGCACACGTTGATTGTGCAAGCACACGTTATGGCGATAAGCCATGTATTCATTCACGAACAGCTTCAGACGCTAACATTTTATACGTTAGCAGAATAATGCAACAAAGACGGTCTTCAAACGAATGCACTGATCATCGTCACTCAACATATCCGATCTTGCTTTCTTTGGTCGTCGTCTTTGGACCCGCGAGTCGCTCGCTATTCGTTGATGCTTTAAGGTTCGAACGTTTAATGCGTTCGTGCATAGGCTTAAAAATTTTATAAAAAAATTCTGCTTCATGTACCAAGTTGAAGGCGAAGAACATGCTTCTCAAATATGTGTCATTGTGTTTTCAACTTAAACCAACAAAAAAAATCAACTGAAGCATTTTGAAGCAAGAAAACGTATGCAGAAAGTAGGGCCAACTATTTGGAAATTCAACTCGAAGATTACTGATATGATTACTAATATGTCATAAGCAGAGAAAATGTTACTGATATGCTCGAGTGCAGCATGTAAAGAATTTGATCACGAATCTCATTCTTCCTCTGGATGATTCACAAATATTGCCCAATATTTCGTTGTGGCAGAAATAGTATTCATTGCAAGCGGCAAATACGAGACCAAGACGCGTCTTCCTTAGCTGCTGGCACAAGTGTACCGACAACCGGTCTCCATGCATACGATGGTCTGATGACGAAGAGGGGAGGCCAAACGAAATCGGAATCGTTGCAGTCGGCAATCAGGTTTCCAGTGCTTTCAGGAAGTAGACGTTATTTTAGTTTCAACTTGAAAAATCCTGCTTGCAGTTTGAAACCCCCAGCCGTATAGTACGACAGCTGACCTGCCAAAACGTACGGTACGACAGTTATTGAGCTTATTAAGGCTTGTGCAACATTGCCTAATGCACCAAACGGTGAGCCATCGCACCCTTACAAATAGAAACCAGATATCGATCTTTTGCTGCAGTTTGCATGATTGCGCTTTTGATTTCAAGGACATGAAGTTTTCGGACATTTGTTGCCTTCGTTGATGGGGCTTGGGTGAGTGGTTTTTCAAATACTTCAGTACTTCTCTTTCTCGCAGTTACTATTCACTTACTCTGTCAGATGAGGCATGCCAGCAAATGTCAAAAGCGAGGGCAGTGGAGCAGAACCACTCCATACTAGTGAACTCCATTCCACCTGGGCGACAACCGTTTCCGAAATATGTTTTGCACTAAGCGGAAAAGTTCAAATAGTATTTATGAGTGGCAAACTCACGCGCCAACATATTTTCGATAGCGAAATGGGCACATTCATCGATGAGTCGTTTTAAACTCATTTTTCCGCACGATAGAGCACAACCCCACACAGCACTCATAATGAAATGAAATATGATTTTTGTTGAACATCGATATAGGATTTCAAGCGGTCACTATTAGGGGTTCGCGCACAGCTCTCAAACCACTGATTATTTTCCCTGAATTCAGAAGGACAGTTCCCAAAGGTATCCATCGGCTATTGCTGTAGTTTTGTTCAACAACAGCAGAGCATTGAAGATAAAAAGGAGAATTTTGTTGTTATACCGAACTCTAACGAAACCTGCGCGTTCCTTGCACAGCTCCTTGAAAATTAAAAAATTTTAATCAATACGCTTTTCTGTTCACTAAAATAGCCGTCGATGTATCAAATAATCGTAAATACAGCTATAGAATTTGGCGAGCATGATCACCTGTGCATCACCAACCGAAATCACTTATGCCGCATCGTTTCGGCCATTCGGCGACTCTGCTTTTCAATCAAACGAATTACTGTTCATGTGATCTCGGCCTAATTGAAGGCTCATTTCGATTACTAAAATGAGACTGACCTGATCCGATTTGTTATGACTCATTTTCTGAATATCCTCCCGCAGGCTATCTTCCAGCAAAACTAACATAAAATATGGCCTCTGTTTGCCACACATTTCAGCTCCAGTTCCTCGCTCAATTCTTTTGTGATCGCTAAATGAAAACGTATAATCCAAAATGAAACTACTTACGACACCAATTACTTTTGAAATTTTATCCCCTCAAACTGGAAACCGCTGTTCTGTTTGACGAACGGACAAATCGTCCCACTGCAATCTGTTTTCAGGACCATACGTGATGAACATTTCTATATAGTAATGGGTTTTTGCCAAAAACAAAGTATAGCTTGATGCGCAGAAGTGAAAGAGAATCAAGTTTCTATTTGTGTTTCTTATTTCAATCGAACTTTTACTAGGTATGATGCCCTATGAAAATTCCGGTATAATATGGCGTCACAAAAGATTCATTCACAATTTTGCTGATATTTCTTGCTTCCAAAAGAGCGGAAGAAAAAAAAAGAGCATTCACCTAACAACTATTGTTCGCTTAGAATATTTATATAAATGATCAATGTGTTTGCAGTGTCTCTAAAATCAATTGCATGCGATACTTTTATAATTTTATGCTCACAATGCGTCTTCAAAAAGTACCGTATAACGCAAATGAACCAACTTGAAAATCTTCTCAAGAAATTTATTACGGTGGAAACTAAAACTTGCACGGTGAAGTTACGTGCACTTATTTATGAATAACTGAATGCAACGATATGGTTTTCTTTCGTTTTGAGCTATGCGGAAGGTTTGCAAAATGAGGGATAATGGTTTGTTTTTGATTCAGAAGGTGATCGTCTACTTATGATATAAATAACACACCTATGCTTATCGTTCGTTGTGCTTATTGCCAATTTGATTGATTGGAGACCCAAAGGCTAACCGGCTAGAAAAAGCTAAACTGAAATTGTTGAGCTAGAGTGATTGAACCAGACGAAATAGGGTACTGATGGCAGAATCTTGCGACAACTGAAGCTTTTTCGCCGTTGAAATGTGATTAGGGGACTGTAGGGATATGCTTCAGCAGTGAGATATCCCTTGACTAACTCTTTTATTTTATCTTCAAGGTTTTCTTTACTGAAAACAGTCCCTAGGTTAAAGTCTACTACATGTTTGCACAAAACAACGGTGCTCACTTCTCTTATGTGATATTCCCAATTTCATCTCGGTCACGTTTCTGTTGTAGTCGGAACTTCTTTATGGAGTTAGAACGATGAGTGAACATGTCACTCGTCTCTTATTCATCCGTTCAGAAACCCTTGCCCTGCTCCCCTCACCTCCGTACCCAACGTCGCTGAATTATTATGCGGTGCGCACACAATATCCATTTGGTGATATAGATTGCTCTGAGATAATATGAATAAATAACGGTAAAAAATAAACGACAAAAAATGATGATAGGAAAATGAAAAGTAATTATATTTTAATAATTTTAAAAATTGTGATAATAACAAATGAACGAAAATAAAAACAACAAGGTGTTGAGAAGTAAGAAAAATAAAATAATGGTAGGACGCCTAAGAACATGTAAATAGCACAACGACCAAAACCGGAAAGCCATTACGAACGCATATTTGAGTTTCCGCTTTAACATAGCGCTCATGAAGCAAACATAAGACATAATGGGAATGTTTATGCCGGGATTGCAATGTACAGTGAGACAAGTGGGTGCAACTACAGCGAACATCCGCGACCCATATGCGACCTTCTTCAGATACTATGCGCGAATACGTTAAACATTAAACTTGAAGCGCTGAGTATCAGCCGACGTCCAACGTGATCATCTACTGCTCCTGTCGTCATGAGCCTTGACGACGTATTGCAAAAGGAGATTTCTGACCAGTGTAGACTGCAAGCCAAGCACCTCCCCTCTTCGATGCATTTAGTTTTATATACGAGCACACTGCCAATGTGCTAGCTATCATCTGAAAGCAACGCACTTTTGGTCGAACTGCGAGCTGCTGCTGGGATCTACCTAGTAATCAATGATGAGGCGCATTGAGCTACCACATCAACCATACCCGCATTATCTGCAATAATTATTTAATATAAAATTAATGTTCATTCAATGAATAATGGAAGGAATTTTCTAACTCAGAAATATATCGAAGGCTGCAAAACAAAAGTTTTGAACGGGCAAAAGAGAAAACCATGCATAACAATAGCGCAAATTCATGCATGTTTTCGATGCGATGATCATTAATCTTCTTCCCCTCTTATTCGGCTCCTTTCTACATCGCGCGCAACATATGTTGGGAGCATCAAACGCACAAAAGCACGACAGTTCTATCGATACGCAGATATCATTCTGTACAGGTACCACATCGACAAGCAAACATTTTCCAAATTGTATGTAGGCTATTCACCCACTATTCTTGCATACTAAACACCCTTCTCAAGCTTAGTACAACAAAGATTTAAAATTAAAGTTCTTTTAACAGAATTTCCTCGTTCGGGTCAGAACCAACATATATGGCGGTAATGCGCTCTGCTCTAAATAGGCAAAGAAATGAAACGTTGCTGCTTCGCCTACCGAGTGATTTATTGCTGTAAAAATCATAAACAGGCTAAAGTATAAATACGTGACATTCGGCTGCCACTATATTTTGCCTCCGTTGAAGTTTTATTGAATTGATTTAGGCCGATAGGCCAGACATTTATGCTCGCTCGTCACATCTTATACGTAAAAAGCGAAAACATGTATATGAGCGCATTTGCTTGTAATAGGTGTCACCAATATGAATGGATTGGCATCAATAAAAGCAGCATAGAGAATGCAAAACGTTAGGCAAGTGAAGGCGCTCTAACGAAAAAAAAATATCCGAACGAATAGCAACAGTTAAAACATTTCAGCTTTCCATATAGCTCAGTTGAAAATTCTGTTGGTTTTTTTCAATCGACGAGAAAGGCGATTACATTTCGAGCTCAGATGGCCACCGATCTCCCTTGTGACTAAAATGCTCATGGCTCATTGGGTGCATGTCGTGAAAGCAAAAGACATAATGAAAGTGCACCAATTTCAGTTTTACAAAAACGAGGATCGTTGAAGTAGTTAAAAACGAGTTATTACTAGGTAATCAGTTATTACTTCTTTTGCATCGTTCAATTAATGATCGCTTTGATCGCTTTATTCATACAACTCTACTCAACACTTTAAGTAAAGTACTTTTACGAGTACATTAATTTAGGACGTTGTGACGTTTCGAATTAACTTGTACGGGTTAATTTCCGCCAAAATTCTCTTTGCCTCAACGATGCTTCCTCTATCGGTCATCGTTTTTATCTCTGTATAGCTTTCAGTACAATTTCGGCACACTCTGTGCTTACGATTGCATTGTAATAAAGAATCCCGTACACATGCAAAAAAGCTGTGAAATATTCATGGAACACCACCTGATCAATGAATGTTCTATGTGAAATTTGCTAAACGTTCAAAAGCCTCAAAGTTGTCATTGTATTTAAGAAGTTTTCAAGCAACTTATCGCCTCTTCAGGTCGTTTCAGCACATCCTTTCCATGTATTTTTTTTCCGCAAATATAACCCTGCCAACTTTAGCACATTCTATATTGCTCGCAAAAAATGCGTATGAAATGTTCCATATGTGAGTCAAAAAAAGCATCGTGATAAAGATAGACAACATAATATACAATTCAAGCTAATGCGATTACCGCTTAAAAAATAGCTTAATTGATGCTCGTTTATTTGCTTGCTTCTGTTCGTATCAAGTTTTCAAGCTGGCATTACGTTTTGGGAAGATCCCGAGAAACATAGAGTGAGAAATCAATTATAATTCGTTGGTTACGATTTTTCAGGTACAGTTCTGTGAGCAAAATTTTTGAAAATATAACATTCTGTTGATTACGCTCTTCGGCTATGAAATATTAAACTATAGAAGTGAATTGCACAAAGCTTTCTAAATGCCCTCAAATGCCAAAGGTGCCAAAGGCGCCGAAAATTTTACGTTTTCAAACAATTGGGAAATTTTCAGAGCCTTCAGTAGGTTTCATCGAAGAATACGGGCAACGAGCTATGCACTGGAAGGAGTGCTGCCAAACAACAACAGCAAAGGCTTCTGAAAGTCGCTTGAGAGATGCGCACAATGTCATTTTGATGATCACTGGCAAAGAGGAAAAAAGTGCTTATTTATGCCCTTTGAAAGCATTCGCTCCTTTGTTTGTTTAGAAATTTGCTGCAAAATAACGCCAAAGAAAATTGCTTCTCGCCTATGGCTGGCGTACACTGAGAGCATTACTGATTAAATGAAACGCATCGAGCCAATGGTTCCGCATATTCACGATAGTTTTGTTTCTTCACGATAGGTGATGACTCCGCAACCACTGTTCTCTCAAACGATAGGTTTCAACAAATGATAAAGACAGCGATGAATCACAAGGTTGAAGTAAACTAGTATTTGTTATGATGCGCGTAACCAACGGCCCTAATGAGTACCTTCCAGTCATAGCACTCAGGAATACCGCGAGCTTAGAGGGGCTGTAGTGCTGCATGGGCGGAAAGATATAAATTGGAAAAGATGAAGCTTGACCGAATCCAAAATCGCAATAGAAAGGTATTTTTAAAATCTCATTAACACTGGTCACTTCGAAAACCCTCTCCTGGTTCATCGTCAAAGTCCATTTCTTTTTCCTAAGCCCATTTTTGCTCTGCTCAATTTATTAGCACGTTAGCACGTTACCGCTCGGGCCTTCAGTGCGATGTCTCGATGTTACTGAGGCAATCGCACGCCGAGCACAGCCATCCCTTTGGCTGTTTTAGCTTGTTGTTAACCACCCGCTGGCTGGGCTGTCAGTGTTATGGTGGGAAGCAGCCTGGAATCGAACCCCGATCTCCCCGCATGCGAAGCGGCAGCTCTACCATTGAGCTATTGCCGCCCCTGCTCAATTTATGTGAGTTAAAAATCTTAGCTTAAATGTTTTTGAGCGTTTTTTTGAGGTTTACAAACCCCCTCCCCGTTTTATTCCAGAAATATTCTGTTTTATTTTTCGCCATTGCTTTTTCGCTGTTAACATTTCTTCGTCAACGGCGAGTTGATATTGTGAGCTATCGTGCGAAAGTGCACTTCTTTGTTGAAAAATCAGACGAAATATTCCAGTGCTTGGCGACGCTATTTTATCAATTTCGTTTCTTACCAGTTTTTCTCGATCAATTCCATCTTTGCCAATTACTATTCGAATTGTGAATTCTTAGGGGAACTATTATGCATAAAGCATAAATCCTTACGCTTTGCTGACACCAGTTTCTGTCATCCCTCTAATAACATATTTTAAAAAAATAAACACTGAATGTTGAATGTTACAGCTGCCCAGAGTTTTGCCAACATTTCCACACGATTTTTCGCTCATAACGGCTTGCAAGTTTCAGTCTATTCGTCGCCGTTACGGGATGAGCGAGTCCTTCTAATGCAACCATGGCCGGTCCAATCGGTTGCATGCTATTTTCTCTGCGTATTGATTGTTCGAAACAATAAATTTGCTGACATGTGCTTTAGACAGAAAATTGTGCTGCGTTATTTCGTCAAAAATAAGCGTTATTGGTAAAGCTAATAGTTGTTAAGGTCTTTTTAAAAAAAAAATTAATATTCATTTTCGGTATTGCACAATATCATGGGCATAACTTTTCATAAATTCATTTTAAGGGGGGTGTGAACTTTAAGAAGTATTTTTTTTAAATATCTCTCAAGCACAACCATCAGCTCACTTGATGTTCCAAATACTCGCTCATTTTCGAATGCCAGTTTTGTTTGCAAATCATGACGTTCAAAATTACTTCCTCAGCGCATATCGTTATAAAATCCTAAGTTAGCACATGACTGCCATCAATGCATCTTATGTCTGCAACAATTCAAATTGTTGTGTGGCTACTTTGTTAACGACGGTATCGAATCCGTACAAGGTGGGATATTGCTTGCGCGTTTTAGGGGGATGCGGTTGCCGAAATTAATGCAGCGAACCTCTCTCGTATAAGGCACACGATGACAATAGTTGTATTATCGTTGAGAAACGCTAAGTTCGCCGTGATGAGCATCGCTTGTTCGATATATGTGCGTTTCACCCAATCATTACGAGTGTGCACAACGCACAATGGCATCGCCATGTTTTTGCGTTCTGCTAACACAAATTTTAGAATCTCATGCAAGCGAATCTTGCAATTGCACTTTCGCGAAAAAAAAAAAAAAACAGGAAGTGCTAACTATGGAATTGCAAGATGCAAAAAGTGAATTAGTGAATCGGAAAATGGAATAAAAGAACAATATTTCCTCGCTTTCATTCTCTCTTGTCAAGTTTTGCACACGTCAAATTTCCTTAATTTCGGTTAGACAATTGCCTCTCTTTGCAAAATCGCATTTGCAAAAACAAGCTTGCATGAATTTATTCGACCATAAATAAACAGCTACACCCTTCGCGATCAGTGTAATCTCCGATTTCCGCAACTTCCTCAAGATCGCTTTCAATTTTTTTTTGGAATGCATCAAAGTTCTCTCGTTCGCCACCGCCGTTGAACAAATTCTTCATTGTGTTCGTGTGGTTATGCTCGACCGTTCTGGATGACGAAAACGTTAAAATATCAAGTAAACGATACCCGTTGTTGCGTAATCAGTGCTCGATACTACTGCCAAGTCTTGGTCCATCAGCTGTTGGCCAAACTGCTGTAAGGCTTGAAGGACAGGAAAAGATTGCTTCCGGGAAGGACAATTTGTTATTTACTTAGTCAGCAAGGAAGATTAAATCTAGACGAATTTAACCATTCGAATCAATGAATCTGGATCAATTTCATCACTCGGATCCATGAATCTCGATGAATTTCATCATTCGGATTCATGCCTATTTGGTACTTTTAGCAGCCACATGCGCAGTAGGAAATGGCATTGGAGTATCGGAAGATTATTGCGAAAAAAAAAAAAAACATCCACGATTTCAGTTTTTCTTGAAGTTGGTTAAGGAGCTCGTTGCGCAGCTTTCAAAGTGAGAGAATCATTAGAAAATCAAAGTGTGTTGATGAAAATTTGTGAAAATGATCCCCAGGCGTTCAAATGACAGTCGTTGTTGTAGCTCGTCCCTTTGTCGCGGCACGTTGTCAGCGCATAAATTTCAGGAGAATATGATCATGCATAAAGCCAGAAAAGCATTGGTAATGGTGGCCGCCGTTGGCACATGCGATGAATGAGCGAAACAACCGAATCGAAACGATTGCTGAAAGCACGTCATCGAGCTACCACAATGTGTGTGCGGTTATTTCGCCAACCAGACCGATCGCGCTCATAAACTCCCAGCAAATAATACGCCTAATAATGCGAGTATGTTTTCATCTAACCGACCGATCGCACAAATCATGGGCTAAAAATTCGCTTGTTCGAAAATGTTTCCCAATCTCCTGCGGTTGCAAAAATGCCTTTCAAGTTTCTGCGCATTAAGACTGCCGCAATTGCAACGGGATCGATGGATCGACCTGAAATGAAGGAATTCGCAAAGTTTGCACGCGATGCGTACCAATTTTTGTGGCTTCACCTTTTTTTTGTCGCATATATGTTGAAAACACCGAACAGACAGACAAGCACATATGCACACATACCATGTCGACGTGATGTAGTTTGTTTAAGTGGATTGTCAATACACATTAAAATGCATAGAAAAATAGGAAAACAGACGAGGCTCTCCCTCGTAAGCTTCACAACTGAATACATTCGTATGTATATGCAAGGCCGCCTACAACATTAAGGAAAAAAAGCACACCAATAAAGATTGAAAAGAATGAAGTTAGAAATTTAACGAAAACAAACTTTGGGTGGGAACGGAAAGGAAGAAAACAAATCGCACATCATGCATAATAAAATAAGCGTAAAGCGGGTGTGAGAATTCAATGATCTTTAAAATAAATGTTGATCGAACCTTGCAATGCTTCAATTATGATCTAATGGAACTTTATTCGTCTCAGACAACGTCTTCGCTCATTTCTCCCTCATCAGGCAACCTTGAAAGAAGAATGAGGACGTCGTATTTGTTTATGATAGCCATTAATTGGTCACTACAGATGTTGATAATGATAATGTCGCTAGTGGATGAGTCACTAAGGTGCATGCATCGATTACGATGAGACAAGTCTATGCTGTGCACAATGAAGGTCGCTGCTAGAAAACATTTGGAAGATAACGACAAGCAGCCAGAACATTAACCATTTCAGGAAATACACCAGCAGCAACCTTAAGTGAGCCGAAACGATCAGGCTGGTTTAGAGAGAAATATTCAACGGTACTGAGAAAATAGCAAAAACATTTCTTTTTTAATAATATGATGAGGATGGACAGAATTTGCATGAACAAGAACATGAGCAATTGGAGGGTGTAGAGTTACGCAGACTTAAAAGTGTTGTCGTGAATAGAATAACATGAACTGAAAAAAAAACGAATGAAACCGTCGTTGGGGTGATCACTGGCGAAAGATATAAGTGGGCTGATGGCGTTGAGGAAATCGAATCTTGAAAGCAAGTAGTATTTGTTGAGGATAACTACAAGAACGGGCTACACTAATCATCGATGTAACTTTATTTTCTGGTTTGTTTACTTCCGCTGCTCTTCTGGCAGTGGCCTTCATCACATACAGCACAGGTACATCTCACTGCAATCGATGCATACACCTTAATGATTCATCCTCTTGAGCCATCACATATCATAAGTAACACCTCCACTGACAAATAACTCAGCGCTATCGTTAACAAATATGAGCTCCGCATTCTTGTCGTTGTTGTGCCTTTTCACTCTCTTCGCAAAATTCCCTTTAGAAATCGTTCATACAATCGGTGTTGTAATCTTTCAACGTCTATTATCTGCCCTCAAAATAAACTCCATAACTCTTCTCATGAAGATATCGTATACATACTAATCCCTCATGAGAGTATTGCTGGGCGGCACGCATTTGTCAGCAAGATGTTCCTTAAACCTTCATAATCAGTAATCTGTTAGATAAGCATGTTGTTCAAATATACAATGCTAATGGGGTACAAGTCACGTTTAGCACTGAAGCACTCGGTCCCATCGCACTTACTAATCCCCATGATACTTACTAATCCCCTTGTTTATGCTTATCGTCTTTTTCGTTGAATGACTTTTTTGAGATGCGTTCAATAAAAGGCTTTTTTTTAAATACGAATTATCGTCATGGCCCTGTTGTTAGTTTCGGTTGTTCTTCGTTGCATTGGTTATTTTTACCAGTCGTCTAGTCGTATTCTCTTATATTGCCATGACAAAAGCGCTGTTATGTTGCACGTCATCTCTTCTTTCAGGGTTGTTTCATGATGGTTTACCGAGATGAAAAATAGTCTATTAAGCCGAAAACTTGTATGAGGGATAAAGTATCGTGTAATCACATATGAAGCATTGCAATGCACGATCAAGACGTTTAAACAATGCGCTATCAACTATCATGAATCTGGGTACTGAAACGACAATGAAACAAATTCAGCGATCTATTTTTTAATGTTCGCTGTTTAAACATTACAAAATTCTTTAGAATTAGGTTGAAAATTGTCTCGAGTTTATAGCTATGTTCTCGACCTTATAGCTATCATTAAGATGTGGATTGAATGCGAAAGAGTCAACCGGTCTAAAACATTTTGGCAAGTGCAAATCTTTCAACAAAATTCGCAGGAAGGAATCGGAAGGCTCGGCTGTTTTATGTGAAGAAGACATTCAAGCTAGCGGGGGGATAAAACAGCATATTTGTGCATCGAAAGCCGGAAATGCGGAAGGGAAATGTGGGCAAATTGCAGCGAAGCCACATGGATGCGAAACGGTGTACTCCAATAACGCGAAGCTTAAACTTTTGCAGCTGATCGTTGAAGCTTGGCAAGGTGTTTTTTTTGAGGCGACTACCGGATTAGGAGATGCAAATTATGACGTCAAATCCCAATTTTTGAACCACTTAAACTAATTGCGGTTGGAAAACTTATAGGGAGCTAGTTCGAGTGAGAACAAGATTGCAAACGTAGATATAACAGGAAAAGAAATAAGAGAATGGCCGCAACATTTTAGAACTGCTCTGCTTTAGTGATCATAGTGCGCTGCTCATTGAGCGGTATTTGCGCCGAGTTGAAGAATATGACCCATGCGGAAAGCGCTAAATGCAAAATCGGTTAGCGGTGGCTGGAATAGATCGTTGTGCAGCGTACAATCGAATGCGTTCATCGAGCAATAGGGAATCATCGACATGAATAAAACAGCTAGAATAATCTTGACCGGTAATCGATTAAATTCTTAGATGTTTATCAATTCAGCTGAGATTATAAAATTTTGGCAGTCAAATGCGCCATATGTTGATATGATTTAGTTGAATCAAAACTGTATACAAACTCTTAGATGCGGCTAAAATCTTGACGTTTATTGCGCAAAATGATGAGTAGAAGAATATCACAAATGGTAGAGGAAAGTAGAAGATGAATGAAATGAGGAAACATATTAAAGCGAAAGAAAAAAAGAGCCGTTAGAAAACGAATCAAGTGAGAATTATGAAACAATTTGAAATCTCGTCAAAATTCGCTAAAGAAGCAAGCATTATGGAGGAATTTCAACAGAAACTGCTCAAGCAAATACGCACAAAACATTCAGAGGCAACGAACAATAATGAAATGAGTGAGTTGGCTGAATGAAAAAGAAGCGAAGAATGCGAGATAGAAGGAGAAATTCTAATTATCTTTTGTTGCTGAGCAACTTTCGTAAGTGATTACAAAGTAAAGAGGAAAATAAACGTATAACGGGGAAGAGATCGATTGCGGCGAATCGTAATTGGTAACATTTGAATGCCATTGACAAGATACTTGAGCTATAAAGCGCCAAGTGTAGTCCAAATGGTGTTCGATGGTTTATGAAGAAAAGCCAGCTCGGATCGAACAAAAAAAAAACAAACCATCCATACAACAAGATCGATAACTTTCAAAATATATGGAAGAATGCAAGAATAGTTCTGAAACTATAAGGAACGAATGAGATAAGACAGACGTTGTAAGTTTTGGCTCCTATTATCAACGCTGAGGAAATTGCATTTAAAATGCTTTGGTAGGCAACTAGATCGAATGATCGATACAAGTTTGTTAGGATGTCAGCAAGCGTTTCGACCAAACCATTCGACTAGGACGGCGCTCATTGAGACAAATCAACATATCTACCTATGGGGGACTGGGGAAATTTAACTGAATAGCAATAGCAGTACAACTAGAGTTGACCAAAACATGAGTGAGTCTTCAGAAGAAACTTGCTCTAAAACTGCTAAAGAGTCGTTATAATCTCGGTTAAGATATCATGAACTTAGTCACATCGGTCTAAATTCAAAAATATCTTCGCCGTCAAAATCATTATCCACACATGAAGAAAATCGATGCCGACATATCGACCGACCGACCTTTCTCGGCGACACAATAAGCACAACAAAGTCGTCTTAGCTGACGTATGCAACAACCTAAGATGCAATGGGAAGCTAATAATATTCACGGATGACCGATATCCAGCGTGCTGTGATATACGAAAAGGAGTGTACACGACAGCTATTATCACGACGACACGCCTTTCTTCTTACAGAATCGGTTCGGCAGTTGATGAATAAAAGTAAGCGTTTCGAAAATAGTAATCGCTAAATTCGGTTTAACAAATACCCAAAAATGATCTCTTGCAAGGAATCTATCAGTGTAAATACTTATCAAATATGCATGAAATATAGAAATATAGGTAGACTGGTCAAAGAATTTCGATGAGCACATTTCGATAACAACTGAGGAATATATCAAAACGTCTGCTTCTATATGTGCTTTCTGTGAGTGAACCGATAGCTGTAGATAGCGTTGCGCAACTCATCTGCAGCCACAGTAATGTCAAAAATCGAAAGTCTTGCTGATAGGCTTATCAATTTCTTTGGTGATAACATCCTACGAAAAGGAGATGAGACCATAGCAACCGCTGCAAAGGAACAAATGTGGGAACGCACACGATCAGCTGTAAAGGGACTTCATGTTTACTACGAAAAATATAGAACATGCGAATTGTGGCGAATACTGTGGTAGTCGAGTGCAACTCTCAATGCGCGAGTTCAGTCAAAGAGTGCTGCACGTGTAATTTTGAAGGACCGCAAGAGAAGATTTTGCAGTCAAGTTGGCTGAATGAGCCAGTGATATGTTAGCAACATGAAATGAGCAGAAACAACCAGGTAATCAGAAGAAGGTGCCCACCCACTTCCATCGGATAATGCAACAAAATTGTTATTCTCTTGCACTTAGCAACTTCCTTCCCGAGCTTCTTTCTGTTGTTTTGTATTGCCCTCCTACCGGCGAAGCAGACGCTTACTTTACTGATCAACGCGACGCATATGCGATGTGAGAAGTTCTTCCACTATATGAGCTGGAGTCCACCCCCAATTGGGTGCGCTTTATATAACGGTTGTTTAGTGGTAGAGCCAATGAAATGCGGAAAGATTTCTTCAGTTAGCTGTTCAGAATGAGTTATAACAATGGCAATGAAAACGTTAACACCTTTAGTTAAGGCATTAGAATGGAAGCAGCTAACGGAATGATCTCTATCATGCGCTAATAAGACCGAAAACTAGTTTGATTTGTGATCTATGAAAGCAACGATAATCCGATTATTAACCTTTTGAATTGCGAGGATTTCTAGATTGCTTTAAGCACACAAAAATCGATTCGACAAACTTCCATATTTTTCTCTCTTGAACAATCATAAAGAATTTCTGAATCATAACGTGTTGGATCTTTTTTTTCTACATAGACATCGTTCTTCTTAGATCCGGAAACGCGTTAAAAGTACTGCTATCGACCGATTTTTCTATACTGGTTACTAAAAGTTCTACCAATCGATTAGTTTCTGTTAGGCTCACGAACTGGCGTGCCGCAATTTCTCTTCATTAAAGCACATGAAGAGAAATTGAGGCGCACCCTAAAAAAAATTTAACAAAGCTTTCACAGTGGAACTCTTACAGTTGATACCTTTGTAACGACTGTACAAATGAGTGGAAAGAACGCAGACTGAGTGTGGGTCATCGTTTACTTTAAGCATTCGTACACATCGATCAAAAATGTTGGCTCTTCCTAAAGTCCAAGTTGATATACAAAACGCGCATCATCATTAAAATTGGTCGTTTTTCTGCGATCATGAAAAACGATGTATTCGTCAAACAACAGCAACGACCCTTGTGCATTATTATGAATGCATAGGAAGGATTTGCAATAAAGTTTTTTTTAAAAAAAAAAAGCTAAAATATATGAATATGATCTGAAAAAGCAGAACTCGAATCGATCAAAAATGTTGGCTCTTCCTAAAGTCCAAGTTGATATACAAAACGCGCATCATCATTAAAATTGGTCGTTTTTCTGCGATCATGAAAAACGATGTATTCGTCAAACAACAGCAACGACCCTTGTGCATTATTATGAATGCATAGGAAGGATTTGCAATAAAGTTTTTTTTTTTAAAAAAAAGCTAAAATATATGAATAATGATCTGAAAAAGCAGAACTCGAATCGTTTCACAAGAAGATAAATAAACAGCTGAATGGGTAAAAATGGTAGCAGAAGGGGATGAAGTTTTTGAAACGGACATAGAGTGAAACGGTGGTGAGCGAAGTCGAACATATTCGCTGAAAGGAGGGATGTAGAGAAGGGAGAGCGCACCTTCGGCTAACTAATGGAATTACGCTAGAGCGATTATTAGGTGGACCACCGGTAAAGGCGATAATGAATGTTCTGAGTGCGTCGTTCCATCACATCCTGGCTCGTAATTTCTTACTTTTTTTGCCTGGCCCACCACCTACTTGCCCACTTCACTTCTGAACGCTTAATCGCTCCATGCCACATGCTATATGAACACCTATTTGCGTCTACATAACGCAAATTCAGCCGCTCTTTTGCTCGATATATGTTTGCAATGGTTGGGTGCATCGGAGTCGCTGAGCGTGACAAGCGCACATTCAACAAAACACACTACTGCTAGCTGATCGATAATTTGATACAGCGGTTTGCAGTTGTACGTTAACTCCGAGGAACAAAACAAGTTGAGAATATGGTCAACGGAGGGCAGGAAGGAAACAGTGGAGAGGGAAGTGGGGTGAGGGGGGGGAGGGGGAGCTGGCCCACCACCTACTTGCCCACGGGTAGGGGGGGGGAGGGGGTGTCCATAGTATGCGCTTTTCGCAAACCTTGTTAAAACAGCCCCATAATCGACTGGAAAATGATTAGCGATGCGTAGGTATTTATGCTCTACTGATAATCAAACAGCTAACTGTGCTCCACACTGTGAACATTGTAATCAAGCAATTTATTCACAAGAGGATTTGCATCGCGCTTGGATCAATCCAAATGTAGAAGACTTCTATGGCGTCCGGATCAATCCAAACGTCATTCTTCAGTCTTTTAAAACCATGAAATGAGGCCATATGAGCATCACAGTTACGAGCGATTGTATTGGCTGACTGCTCAGCACAGCGATTCCTCTCCGTAATAACATCAAGACCGTCCGTGCACATGACTAGCAGAAAATCGGGAAAGGAATTGAACTGAAAACAAATAATGACAATTAAAAAACACATAACAAAACAACGGTAAACAACGATCTTTGTAGATTAGTGGGGAATTCGATACGAAACGAAGTTGAAGTGGAGTAGGATGGCTAGTGAAATGGTTAAGTCAAACATGAAAAGGAGTAGATTGTGTGAAATGTTGGCAAAAAAAAACCGAATGATAAAGAAGGAAACGAGAACTAAAAGAAATGCAAAAGAATTCAGAGTAGAAACCTTGAATGGAAATGGTAGTTATTGGGAGAAAAAAATTAACGCCTAGAGGTGGAGAACGAAGACCAAATGAAGCGAAAGGAGAAAAAAGCGAAACAGGGCAAGTGATCAGCGATCGAATAATACTAAATAAAGCAGGAAGGACAGGTGCTGGGAAATTGCTGAAGAGTTTTAAAGCAGATTTTAGCTAAAACTGGAATCTCTGTCCCTCCTCCCCCCTTCGATTACCCCGCTCTCCACGCACCAGCGCTTAGGAGCATTGTATTCGTTCCAAGCCTCATTTCTTTTCTATTGCCATTCTCAATCAGCTTTTGAGTGTTTCGTAAAGCTGATCCGAGTTCCGATGTTTGGATTATTACTCGTGAATTTAATTGTTTGGTCTTCATTGGAAGCTGCATATTGTCGATGAGGTTCAAAGGTCATCGCTGCTGTTGCGCTACTCAGTCGCTTGTTATATCTGCATAAATCGACTTTATCCCATTACGGTTCGTTCTACATATCAAACTAGAATCAAGGAACAGTTTTATTGGAACAAATAATAATAGCAAATAACAGCTCCCGTCGGAATCTCCTTTCGTAGTGTTTTGCCTCAACAGAATTGCTCTTGTACGCCCGAATCGCTCAATTTGAGGTTATTAATTAATCGTTGGGTAATCGCGAAACGCAACGTTGTTTACAAATTGCATAACGCAAATCATGTATGTAAAGCAACTAACGAAGCAATCATGCAATTTCGAATAAAATTTCATGTAAGAAAGAAATAATAGTCTTTAACAATTCACAATTCAACAAGTATTAAAATTTACAAAGCACAGGAGACAAAAGAGGAATGTTTCCCCTAGGGACAACTTTTACATCAGCGGAGACATATTCGAATATGAACGGCTTTGATACAGGTTGATCCTTTACGCCCATTGGTATTCGGTTTTCTCGAGTTGACATTCCATAGAACAGATATCAAGGAATTTGTCTCCGCTGGCATTCTCTTAAAACGTTGGCGATTCAGCTCCCACTTGTTAGCCGACTCTGCAATGTTTTGAGAAATGAATGCAGTTTTTGCAACATTCCTAACCGGGCGAAAAAAAAACCTGCAACTAATAAAGGTTTTGCAAGAAGACAATCGTAATAAAACTACATTTTATGATGAGTGGTCTGTTTCAAATAGATGCTCACGAAAGATTATTTACGGAAAGTGGCATTACTAGCTTTTCTGTTCTTGCCGAATCTAGACGCCTTTGGTGGAGTATATAGAACTCTTTGTCGTCCTATATCGATTTCGTGCCTTCCATCTTCCGTGTTTTCTTGACCAGTGTTCTCGGATTTTGTTTTACATATTCGTCCTCTTTGTTCGTCTGAGTCTGATGTGTCCTTCTTCCGTTTTTTCAGTGCCATTCTTTACGCTGTACCTCATTTTCCTCACGATTAAGCCGTGAACCGTACGTTTGAAACAGATCAACCAGAACAATACGAAGATGATGGCTAGCTAGTTCGATGCGTATCGTCGAAACTCTTCGAGGGTCGAATGATTATGCCCAAATTTGTTTGGACTTCTATAGCCATACCCACCCCTGTCTCAGTCTCATTTAAGCATTTTCTCCTCCATCGCTCAGTTCACTGATGATTCTTTTTTCTTTCTCTTTGAGCAGATTTTCTTTCATCTCTAATCGTTCCCTGTCTTCGCGTTATCATTGCAATCGGAACGTCAAGATTCTCTTCTTCCCAGTTCGTTAATGGTCTTCCATCAAATTCTATCAACTTTTCACTTTCAACCCTTTCGTCTTCACTGATCCTCATCGTTTTGTTTACTATCATCATTGTCCTTCGGTCAGTCACTTCTTGGCTAATTTCCGTTGCATTCTCCTTTGATCTTTGCTTTATGAAGATTGCTTCCTTACCGATCCTAACAGGCAACCGCTCATAACATTTTCCCTCAATTTTGTGTACCTCGAAAATTTCATCTGCTATAAGCCTTTAGGCAGGGCACTATTTCAAAGAGATCTCTGTGATTCGTTGCTGCAATGTCTTCTCTTTGTATTAACATACGTGACACTTCTGCCGGGTCTCATTTGCTGATTCACGAGATTATCTGCAGGTTCTTCCTTCGAAACAAACAAATTCTTTCATATTTTCTTGTTGTGTTTCGATCAGCTTCTTATTTGAGCTTGTCATAAAGAAATTACTATTGTAAATTTTCTGCATCCGATTCCTTTGTCCTACTTTTCTTCAGAAAACCGCATCTTAAGCACTTTGTTGCCGTGGAGCTATTCTTTCAAATGGACCTCGATTTGAACACCATTCTTCACTAACCCTCATATTTTTTATACTGCAGCGATCCGTTTGATTTGCAATTTCCGATTCGTTATTGACACCATCGAGCAGGAAAGCCGATCGTAAATCGCCTACAAGAACATCATTGCCGTTAATGTGGATCTTGAACGATCCGACTTTTATTCTATGGGCACATTTCAAGTCAATCTTTTGGATTCCACACGACTATACGGTTTTGATGAATGCACTTCGCTTTTACCGGTCGCTACATCACCTTTTTTGAGCACGTATCTGGAGGTGGGAGAGCAGCGGCCAACCATAAAAGTACTCTGCTGGAATCATTGTTCAGAATCGATCTTTTGCGACCTGATTTAGAGAGTTACTACCCACCATTTTCTTGCCTAGCGCCGTATACCTACAAATCTGTACTGTTACGTTACTTTGTTCAGTGGTATCCGACGTAACCCGTACCGAAAATTTTGTAATGTTTTTGCAAACGAAAACCTCGCAAATGCTTTCGTGCATGCGGTTCGTGTCCTCAAATACCTGTATTGAGCTAGTCGCACACGTAGATGGTAGCGGATGCTGTCAATACCTCTGTATTCTTTGGCCGTTGATAGGAAAGGAGTCTAGGAAGTAAAGTGCGGAATCATTCTCTCTTGGGATCACAAACTTGAAACTCCTTTATCAGGGCGTCGCTACTGCCGATCATTGAGGTGAACATCATTACGGTGAATAATTTTACGAGGCAGCGCGCAGAAACATTTAGTCGTCGGAACGTTGGCGCTTTTCTGGGATGCATCGGTAGCTTCTTCTTTGCAATTTTCTTTCAATCGCTTGTCTTTCCTCTTCACTTCCAGAAGCACCGTAAATTGACTGACCATTTGATATCTGCACTTTTGCCATTCTCAGTGTGTGCATTGAATTTCCTTGCTTACTAATACCACTCACTGATTGCCTTTGATTCGAGTGATCACAATTTCGATACTGGACACATTGTCTTAGATCAGTAGAGACCATCCGGGTCAGATCGGTTTAACTGCCTGAGCTCGAAGATTGCTATCCGATGACGGTCGAGTAGGTCGAAATGACGTAATAAATGTGTTCTTCGGCAGTTTGCCGCTCACGTTTCGGTCAAAGCCGAAGGGTCTCTACTGATGCGGTAAGTATCGCAGTTACTCAAGCAGAAACATGGTTGGACGAATCTGTTGATGCGTTGCTTCTGTGTTTGAATGCCATCATGTTATACGTATTTGAACCGCACGAATACGTCAGAAATTTATTAAAAACCGTGCGGTTGGCAACATTCGTCCGCTAGTCTTGCGTGCTGTACGATTTCGCAATGAAGGGAAAACGAAGGGTCGGCCGGTAGGACGGTGAAGGAATAAGAGCTGGGAGTCGGCGTTAATAAGTGATTCTGATAGAGCTTTCATGGGTATTGCCTCGTTCAGGATCGGTATTGCCTTGATTCCCAAATCTCGTCCCTTGATGCACTTACTTATAAGTCGACAGATATTGGCGAACCTTCATTTTTCAAAAATTACGCATAGTTTGAGAAACTGATCGCTCATAAAAGTATCATGTTATATTTCAGTATATTAATGATTCTGTTAGAGCTTTCAGTGCTCTTTAAGATTGGCACATCTTTGATTTTGAATTTCTGTTTCCTCAACAAATATTAACAGATTTGTCGCGACATTCTGTTGCTAGACCGCTAAAGGGGCATCGCTCGCTTAAAGCGGCTCCTGCGCGTTCTCTCTCTGCCTCTCTCGCGTGCGTACGTTCATGGCTAAGTGCGCCGACCGCAGTGTGCCGATGATCCAATGGGTGGTACAGAAAAACAAATCGATCTAAGTGTTTGATTTTGAATTTCTGTTTCCTCAACAAATATTAACAGATTTGTCGCGACATTCTGTTGCTAGACCGCTAAAGGGGCATCGCTCGCTTAAAGCGGCTCCTGCGCGTTCTCTCTCTGCCTCTCTCGCGTGCGTACGTTCATGGCTAAGTGCGCCGACCGCAGTGTGCCGATGATCCAATGGGTGGTACAGAAAAACAAATCGATCTAAGTGTTTGCAAGCAATTTGGATGGAGTGGTGCTTTTTATCCCGGAGCTGTTTTTCGTTCGAGATTTTTTCTAGTGTTCACGTTCGAGATTTTTTCTCCAGTCTTGACCTAAAATTTAATGTTGAGCTCTACGCTTACCTGATCTAGCCGCATGATGAACATTTCCCATATTGCGCTGATACCGTCCTAGTTTCAAGTAGTGTTTGATTATGCGAGCTTTTATCATCCACTTTTGCTTCTGCTTCAACCTTAGACGCATCTCGTTTCTTGTCAATCAATTTGTTAGGGACGATTCAACCGAGGTGTTTATGTAGATGGTCCGGGTTTCTACACCTTTATTGCATGTTATGTTTTCGAATCGTAGATTAAGATTTTAGGCGTTGGTAATTATTTTTTCGTTTAGAGATGACGGTAATGGCGTAAGAAAAGAACGAGAGAAGGTTGATCGAATTTTGCTCATTTAATGAAATCCAGTTGTTATCAAGAGTGTTATCGTCGGAAATTTGATCTCTCTATTTGCCTCTTTGGTTCTTCTCGGTTCCGACATTTCTAAAACTATGATGTTTTAAAAAATTCATAACGAGCATAATTTATCATCAGCAATCCATTCGACGTCCTGCTTCGTTGCTTCGATTCGCTTAGGGGATATCACTTTATCCATCTAAGTTTAACGGCATCGTTCTTCTACCGAATTTTCATAGCGTCGAATCCACTTTGTCTATACCCGATTATAGCCAGTACTTTCCGTATGCAGCGTAGAGACCAATTTTTTTTAAAGTTGTCATTTGCGTCTTATAAAGCTGAAATTGAAGGTAAGCAACAATGGGGGACGACATCAAGGGATGGCTATACGGATGGCTAGGCAAAAAGAAGCTTGGTGTTCCAACTTATAATATCACCAACAATACCGGAGGTCGTGGTAGGGCACGCTTCAAGTGTGAACTCCGAGTACCAGGTACCTTTTTTTTATAATCAAACAAGTACATTTTCATAAGCAATCGTTTGTACTGGTTGAACTTTCTTGCTGTTGGGACTAATTAATGTATTTCCTTTATTTAAACCATCCGATACTCTAAACTACATAAGTATCACCATAACAGTAAACTATTGAACTTATGCTTTATGAAAATTGAAGTTTGATGTTATAAGTAAAAAATGGCCAAGTAATGCGCATTGTCTGTATCAACATCAGCGTAGAAGCCACTTCTTATTCAAGCGCCCATCCCTTGACGCACCACATCGGGCCACAAATCAACCTCAAGGAGAACTGCCAACGTTCGTATAAAACGCACAACACTTTGTTGTACGCTTAATAAAATGAAAGAATTACTAAGAGAATGGGATAAACCTTTTGACGTGTTCATTTCAGTGGATATTCAAATCAGTTAGACATGTAGGAATGCGCTTAGTTGGGACAAGCAGAGGCCAATGATGAAATTGCTCATACCAAGTACATTTTAATACCATAGTAGTATTATTGTACTGTACTTTGATATGCTTTTCTTCGAGGACACCGTTGAGCTGTACTGTACGTTAGTTTAGCACATATGCGTGTACTGTGGCTTGTTTTATTTTGAGACATAAACTATATTATACCATGCTATAAAGTGAAGTCAATGATGTAAACGCATTTGATGCACAGGACAACCGCATGTGGGCTTGGGAGTATCAATGAACAAGAAGGACGCTGCAACGAACGCAGCTCGTGACTTCGCACAATTCCTTATTCGCCAAAAGTTGCTCGATCCTTGCGAGATGCCTAGCCTCACTGTATACCTTTTTCCTATTTTTTTTTTTACTTTGGTGAAGATGCAATATAGGAATGGTTGCTCCGAGGTACAACTCTTTCATTAATTGTGTATGATAGGAGGTCCGATTCAGAAATTCTGTAACCATTCTTTCCTCGTTAATGGTACTAGTGATCTATAACTGCGAACAACTCATCAGTATCAGGTTCTCACTTTTAGTATCCCCCTCATCGACAGCAGTTTTGGGTCTAAATTGTTTACCGATATCCTTTAGACGACCTTCGGCTTCTGCAGATTGGTTAATAGCATCTGTCAATCGCAACCGTAAGCGAGAAATTGGATGAGAGATTGAAGATTCTCATCAAAATTTCAAATAATTACCTCGCTTCTATCTTTTCTCAAACTTTCCCACCAAAGAACTATTCATTATCTGTGATATCACTCCTGGTCACTTTATAGGCTTAGAATAATGCTGCCCAGTCGAGCATCAGGATAGTCGCCAATAATATGGCAGTGGATTGTAACAGGTGCGTAGAGGTCAAAATAAATGAAATCTCTCCTCGTCGCAGCTTCCATCCCCACCCACACCGCCACCCCTTCTCATTCTCTAGAAAAATGGAAGTCTGTGGTGGGGAGGGCGGCAGTTGATCGAAGCCAATCGTGCAATTTGTGCAGTCCTTGTGGGAGATCGTTGGGTATTGGTGATATTATGCTTATTATGCTTTAAAGTACCACTGGACTGAGTGGTAGGCAAGTGCATTGTGGATGCGCTGATTCAAGCGCGGCTGTGCAGTAACGATTCTATCGTTGTACCCTGATCATGCAGTTGAGTTTAAGGCTCAGTCATTGGAAGCAACAAACGTTGAAGTGGCAACTGGCGGATGGAATGCTCAAAAAGGAGGGCAGGCAGGCACTGATGGGCAGGCGGGTTTCTTCAGTGGGAAGATTGCTAAAACAGAGTGTAACTCCGATGAAGGTGGCATCATAGCGGCTGCTTATATCGCACCGCCGAAGCCGAAAACCGAACACGAAAAATATGTGGCACAAAGAGCTGAAGAAGTGGCGCAGGTAAGACATGATTTCATTTTTTTTTTTTGCTTATTGTTGTGTTTCATTCAGGGTTTTCGTTCAGAGGCCGCTGTAAATGTGGTGAACAGCGGCATAGAGGTGAGTGCATCACTTCAGTAGAGCGCTGTGAGCTACGCGCTATAAAAATCAACTGTACACTGAAAGAGCTGACTGCGTAATAGTGATGATATATATATATATATACATATATATATGTATATATATATATGTATGTATATATATATAT
>JPKZ01002932.1:129618-144612 GCA_000803305.1 Toxocara canis | reverse complement strand
GCTGCGCATGATGTTCAATAGACATGCTAGATCGGTTCTATAATTATTTTACTGTTTGCTTCACAGACTTTCTTCGAATATTGCTGCTGTGTGCGAGGTATGAATTCAAGGCTGTACCATTCGTTGGTTGCACGTCATTTTCAGCCACTCAAAACATAAGTTTGTATTATTTCGTTTCTTCTAGAAACCTCAGTTTTGCAATAGTCCTAGAAAGGATGAGAGAGAAGGGAAGGGGGAGGAGAGAGTGTTGATATATTGTGATGCAAAAGCTTCCAAGTTTGCTATGCGAATCAGCATAAAAATTTGAATATAGTGATCAGTGGCGAATACAAGCCGAATACAAGTTTCCCTGGAAAGGGTGGGAGGAATGGGGGGGGGGGGAGAAGGGGGTGGGTATACTGTAAAGCAAAAAAGCTTTAAGTTGTTGTGCGATTTAGAACCCAAATTTGAATATGGTGGTCGGTGACGAGTATGGACCGAATACAAAGTTAGCAATGAGTCGTCTTTCGGAGAAAGAAATCTCTTTCGAAATCATCGAGGTCCATTTTTGCTTTGTTTTGGTTTTTTTTGCTTTTTTTGTTTTTTTTTTTGCTTTTTTTATCTGCACGTCTATGCGTATCTTTCAGTCAAGCAGTTTAGCTTAGCAACAATTGTGGCTAGAAGTATGAAGTTTATTGGAATTAATCCTCACGGTTTGTTCATCTCGAAAACGGTAGACCGATCTTCGAAACGATTATGGATACTAAGATTTGTTGATAAATTTATAGTTTAAAAGGAGAGAAGAAAAGAAAAGTGCATGGAACGAGAGAATTTAAATTTGAGTGAAACGCAGAAGCGTATAATGATATCGATCGATGATTATTTCATTTATGACCCACAGTTGGACTGGAAAGCTATCAAACCAAGATTGTTCCGAATCAAATCTGGATTCATTTATGTATTAGAGTTTAGTAAAGTCGTGTGGTGGATGCTAATAAAACTCTTAACACATACATTGCAGCGTCTTTAAATTTTGGTTGTGCTGCATGCGCTTTCTCTTCGTAAAAAGGGTTCGGCGTCCAAAAACTCTCTCTCTGAAGATTTTCCTTACAGCAAGGTAGTGCTCTCTTTCCGGAGAGTGTTGTTTTAGACAAAGGGATTCGGTACGGGAAGCCAGCCCATCTCGTAAAAATTTAGTAGCCGAGGCGGATTTCTCGTCCACAGTGGGAACGTAGGACCGACCGTCTTCCTCCTCGAAGTAGGGTTTGAAAGGTGTATGCTCATAGCGTCCTTCGAGATTTGATGCAAAAGAAGCGCAGCTGGTTTTTAGGCTCTTCTAACACAAATCGCAAACGATGGAGAGGAGGGTGCTGTGCTTATATTCCTTCCCGGATGGAACATCATTTCTATGCTTATGTCGTTCCTTTCTGCTCATTCAACTTTCGGTGAGTGGCTACAATATTAATGTGCTTTTAAGTGACTGCCGCAGAATATGGCGAAATTATTATTCAATGAGTTATGCAAGATTTTGGAGTATTTTCGAAGTCTTTATGCTTTGAAAAACTCTACAGAAAATATTTTAAAAACTTGTTCCTTACTTCTCTGATCAATTTTCCAGTCACAAGTTTTACCAGGTGGCACTTTTTGCATGTTATAGAGTGTTGTTGAAAAAAAGTTAACGAAATTCAGAAATGGAAACGTAAGATTGGATTTTTTTTTTAATGAAAAGAAATAATAAAGCGGTTGTGATAATATATCACCTCGATTCATACTAGTTTGGAAGCAGTTATATGTTTGCATAAATTTCTCTGCGTTATCTTCTATCCTTGAACGCCTACCCTCCATCCAGCCTGAGCCAGTTTTCCGCATCTTTTTTGGTGACTTGTGTTTGGTAGACGTTTTTCGGTTGTTAAGAAAGCCCATACAGATGCTTTTAGTTATTGTGCGATAAGATCTTTCTGAGTGTGGCGTCCACCTTTTCATTTCGATTCAATGGCGAGCAAGGAAGGTTTTCGTTCAGATTACCTGCTTCTACCGTTCCAGCGCTTTTCTAGTTTTTTCTAAAGAGTTCAATACTATATTTTCTCCGAATAAACCATGGTATTTCATTTGTGTTGTTGTTGTCGAGATGCGTTCTGTTTTGAAAAATTCATAAAGAATTCTGCTCATGCTCTTGCAAATAAGGCATTATTTTTACGCTTGTTTGAGCTTTTGTTTTCTCGCTTTTATGAATTTCTCATTTGGCCCTAATTTTTTTTGGCTTTCTTTATTTTTTTCCAGTTCCGGTGGATGCCGATATGCGTACTCTATCCTACCTTCTTCCTACCTCCTGCCCCCCTAAAAATTGATTGTTACAAGACTCACAGCTGAAATCAGAGATTTCTCTTCTATCGTTCTGAACTCGTTATAGGCAATCAAAGTCGTTTCTTGATTCTTCCGCTGCATTCTCAGTTAACGGGAGTTGAACAGCGACGAGTGTTCGAGAGAGTGCCAAAAAGCATACGAAAGGTTTAATTATTGTGTTATTTTTTGCATGTTCATTCAGCTTTGCGTTGTTCGCTTATGTTAAGTCGAAATTACATAGAAGGCTTCCAAACGTGAACAAATTCTTCATCTTTGTTTTACATCATTTATTCTGTGAAGAGTTGGCGTACTATAAAAGCTCGTTCACGTTCTACTGGCGAGTAACAAGCGAACTGAGTCGCTTTGATTTTTGTATACGGTGTGATATTGTGCAAAGCGAATTGGCATGCTCGTCAAGCATGTTACACTTCAAAAAACTTGTCATACAAAACGATTAGTTGACTCTATTGCTGGGGAAGCGTGTTAGAGTTTCAGTTAAGGTGCTTGGATTGGAATGGTGTAAGCTGAGGGCTTTTGTTGGAGATTAAATAGCGTTTAATTCTTGTTGAAGATAATTCTGTCGACGAATATTGCCGAGACGAGTGTAACGATAAACGACGTCGTTTACGTGATCGATTCATGCAAGTAAGCCAGCTTTTCTATATTTTAGTTTTTACACATTCGTTTCTTCTTCTCAGATATATCGTCCAATGAACATCCAAGGAATAGTTGCATAACAGTATCTGGCGAACCGCCGTTGCAATTCACTTAGTGTTTTATGTCGGTATGTGCACACATTTGTTATCGGAAAAATGATTTTTTAATCGACGTTCCGACATTTCCGGTATTTTCTGTGGACTTTATTTTGATGATTTCTTGGCGAATTTCTTTTTTCTTTTTTCACTTCACACGACCACCATTTTGAACTTTGAATTCCGCGATTGTCCACTCGGCGTTATATTTGGTCACTCATTTTTTGTCGTACGTCGAAGATGAAGTTATCTCTTCTGAACGCCCTTCAGTTGGCTGGGATAGTTGCAGTTGGCAGTCAAACGGTCTGGTCTCAGCATTTGGCCACGGCTGGCTCGAAAAAGAAATGTTTTTTGGAATGACAGAAAACGATAATATAAAAGGAAAGTAAAAAATGAGAGCATAGCGATCTCGCATATGTTTTAGGCCATTATCTTTCTGCTCACTTCTTTAACATCTGTCACTGGTGTTGTCCAAACAAAGTTTGATTGTTTTTCTAAGAGCACGAACGTGTTGTCAAGGTGGCATGCCCGCGAAACTTATTAATTATCATTATTTATGTACTAAGTAGCGTTTCGTTTTCCACATTCATTTGGGTTTTTAAGTTTGATAGTTTTAAAAGAGGAAAGATCTTATACCCAGCTGGCATCGACCGTGTTATAAGTGTACAATAAGATAATAGTGTGTGCAGTAGATAACACGTTTTGCAACTAGTAATGAAAATTTTAACTGAACTTTTTTGTTTTGTTCGTTAGAAATGTGTTGACATTATAGAGCAAAAGAGAAGATGTATACGTCACATAACAACATGGTGCATTATGCAACTGTTTGGGCGTCGAGAACGAATCTGCAGCAGAGAAGAGGACGTGCGGGACGAGTGCGTGATGGATTCTGTTTCCACCTGTGTTCCAAAAGCAGATATGAGTCGTACGTTGTGTGTTGCTTTTTTTCTTAACTTAAGTATTGCCTCTATGCCGGAAGCAACAGCACTTTGGAACGGTAAATGCTTGGCCTGCAATCCATAGATGGCGTCGATAAGTTAACGATCGATCGAAATTCGACGTTCCGCGCAACAGCTCCGTCTTTCTCCCTTATAAAAACTCTGCTCCTTCCCTTGTCATCCCAAGTTATTGTTCTTCGCTTAGGGACTTTAAGCTATAACTAATGATCTTGAAGCACATTGTTTTTTTTTGGAAACATTCAAATCGGTGTTATTTTTTTTAAGTTCTAGTTATTTCATCAGTCCATATATAGATAACCTTCTTTCATGCTGCATAATTACGAGAGGATCGGCACAAGTCTTTTTGATGCGGCAAACTTTTTTTTTATAGATACGTCGAGAAATATCTACCCATTTTTGTTAAAAAATGGATTGTTATGCCAGGTAAGACTTCTTTAGGTAGTTATTCATTTCAAAGTTGGCGTTCAATTTAGGCTGGAGGAGTATCGTACGGCGGAGATGCTGCGGACACCGCTTCATGAAATTGCACTCACCATCAAACTGCTTGGTCTGGGCTCGATTGGCGATTTCCTTGCCAAAGCCGTCGAGCCACCGCCACTCGATGCTGTTATTGAGGCGGAAGTGTTGCTTCGAGGTAACGATGGCCATTGTTGTGATGTTTTTTGGACGCTAAGCACAATATGAGATCACAAGGACCAGTTCTGCTTTTGTCTATATATTTATGAATTTCGCCTTTAGCGTCGTTTAATATAAGAGGTCATTAGAAGAGAATCATTATCAAATAGAAAAGCAGTCGCGGTTTCATACCGCATTTAGTTATTTACGGTGTGAATTTCGGTTGCACAAGGTTTCTTTTTTGTGCAGCCGAAATTCAAGCAGTGAACCGTTGTATTCGACATGAAGTCGTTTTGGTTGATGATGTGTTAACTTTTTTACCGATTCACCTTGTTTACAGTCTCTCACTTATGTGGACTTTCACTGACATGAACTTTGCATGTGTGGGTCGATACCAGTGGCGATAACCTAAACCATGATTCCAAATACTTCCTGAACTTTGCGTGCAAAATTTTTATGTTCCTATAAGGAGAAGGGGTAAGAGGATCAGAGATGAAGATGAGCGAAAAAGAAGCACGAGTTGGGAATTTTTTCTCGCACTTAAAAGTGACCTGGAGAGTGGTAAATTTGAAATGAATATAGAAGTAAAAACGAACGCTGACGAATTCATACGGAATCACAGCGTTTTAGATTCACTCACATTGAAATTTATTGTGATAAAAAGAAGTGGGAAAACATCGATCCGTTCAAATCTTTTAAATCGTTTTATTTGTCGTGGAAGGTTTTGAAAGGAGTAGCACAGATTTTGAAGGTAATTTGCAGGTTCAGTAAAAACGTAATTTGTTTCATGTTTCAGAAATGTCTGCACTGGATACCAACAGCGAATTAACGGAGCTTGGACGAATTCTGGCACGTCTCCCAATCGATCCAGTTCTTGGAAAGACGCTTGTTCTTGCCACTGCTTTTGGGTTCGTTTTACTTCACACTTTCAACTTTGTTGAAGCACTGATGACCGTACCAAACAATTGTCAGAACTTTCTCGATTTTCTTATGCTTGTTATTTTGGGTAAGGGAGGGGAGGGAGGGGGAGGGAGGAGGACTGGGAAGGAGTCTATAGAGGTTGGGAAAGAACAGTGCGCGAATTAATAGAAATCCTTAAACATAGTTTGAAGCGATTAAGTGGTAGCGTTCTGCATCATGTTAGCCCAGCGGGAACTGGTTAGATTAGTGGTAATGGGCGTATGATAATTTAAAACTCTCCCATAAGTAATCTGCCTTCATGGGGAAGCGAAGAGAATGTGGTGACGAGCAGGGTGAAGGGTGTGTTATTGAAATTCATATTTGACTTTTTCAGTAGCGATGACATCCGCATGAAAAAAGTGCGATGGGGAGCATGAGGTGGTGGGGAGGGGGGAAGGGTGTGTTTTTGAAATTCATATTTAACTTTTTTAGTAGCGATCGCATCCGCTTGACAAAAGTACGATTAGGAGAATCCCTTCTCTCTTTTTCTTCATCTCTTTCTCTCTTAAACAACGTAATTCTTTCGTATTGTCGTCGTAAAATTTAGTGTGGGCGATACGATGGCAACTGTGGCGGCGGCTACCTCATTCAACACGCCATTTATATCACGTGAAGGCATGTCCTCAAAGCTGACACGTCAGCAACGATCGTTCTCAGGCACTAGAAACTCTGATCATGTCGCGTTGATTTGTCTCTTCAATCGATGGAAAGACGCTTCGGGGAGAGGAATGATGAGTGAGCGGCATTTCTGCGACCGCTACTCGGTTAATCCAGCCGTACTCAGTATGACCGCGTGAGTTGTATTTTAAGCGGATTTTGGTCACAAGCCGAAACCGTGTGGTTATTTCTTATACCGACTGGTGTCGTTGTACGTGTTCGTTTGAATCCGAATATTCTTGGTCGCGTCGTTTACCAACTAAACCTTTTGCCAAAGATTCTTTGGTACTGTCTAGTTGAATATGTATATATATATATGTGTATGTAATTGCCTGTTTATCATTTCTTTATATTCAACTCGTGAACTGGGAAGTTAAAATTATTAGCCGACTTCTGTAGGAATTATAGATATTGAGATCCCAAAGATTTTTGCGTTCATTTAAATCTGCCAGGACGTTATGTTCAGCGTGTACTTATATAATAGGAACTGAAATACGAATTGAAATACATTAAGGAACAAGAGGTCTTCAAGTTTTCAAGCGTGCTGCAAAAAATACAAAGCATTTCTATGTTGAGGAGTACGCTGTCGAAAATTGTCGGAATGTTTGGAGTGTAAAGCGGTCTTTCGAATACGTTTTTCAGAAAGGTTTAGTCAGTATCAGTGTGTCAGAAATTTTATCAAGTGAGTGACGATATATGGGGAGGGGGAGGATTTCTGAAAAGGGCAGTCTAAGGAAGAACTATTAGTATGAAATATTTTATGGAAGTCATGATCGAGCTACTTGTTTACCTACCACTGAGTTGAGAGAGGGCAGACGTCCGCGAGGTTGAGGAAAACTTGTGTGTAAAGGGCACTTAATAAGAAGAAATCAAACAATCTTCGTGAAGGTTAAAGATTTTGGCGTGAAATGGCGCAGAAACATGTTGATGTAAGCGAATTTCTAGTGTCGGGTTGAGAATAGAGCGCGCAGGTGCAGACAGTTTATGGCTTCGAACGTCCGCGCGAAGAGCCTCAAAGATGGTAGACGCCCGTTTCTAATGAAACTGTTTGCAGTTTATAAAGTAAAATGCTGGAACAGCTTGCTAACATCATTTATTGAATTCTCGGAAGTAGATCCCCTGATGTATTGTAAGAACTAAGGAAAGCATGTTGGCGTGTTGTAGAGACGCGAAGCGCCAGCTGATCGAGGTGTTGATGGGTTCTGGATTTGCGGAGTCGTTGTTTTCGCCGATGTTTGTTTCGAACACAGAGCCTGACCCAGAACTCGATCTAGTCATCTCTCTACTCGTTTACGGTATGTCTTTGGCGGTCTGATTCATTTTCTCTTTTTTTGTGTTATTTCTACCACTGGCTGATTTTATGAGACCGAAATGCAGTGTTGGTGAATTGGTGTATTTGAAGAATTTGTGAAAGAGTGCAGAGGACACCCACAAGATCAAAGCAGTTGGGAAGACAGCGTTCAGGGAACTTTTCATGTTGATATTTTAAATGAGTTCCCGAAATGAATTTTTCAGTATTTCATCCATAATGAACATGTCAAACGCAGTAATTAGCTTAGAAATTAGGGGGAAAATTCGTGGGACGATTCGGAGAAAAATGTACGAAGCCTTGAGAAATTTTCATCCTTAATAAGGCGAAAGATGAAAAATGGAGAGGAATTTGAGTTCACGAATTCCTCCCCTCCTTAACTCTGCTGCACCATTTTTTTTTGATACCAGGATAAAGGATTAGGAGGAGGAGGAGGGGAGGAGAAAGCGAGTAAATGAATTTTTCAGTATTTCATCCATAATGAACATGTCAAACGCAGTAATTAGCTTAGAAATTAGGGGGAAAATTCGTGGGACGATTCGGAGAAAAATGTACGAAGCCTTGAGAAATTTTCATCCTTAATAAGGCGAAAGATGAAAAATGGCGAGGAATTTGAGTTTACGAATTCCTCCCCTCCTTAACTCTGCTGCACCATTTTTTTTTTTGATACCAGGATAAAGGATTAGGAGGAGGAGGAGGGGAGGAGAAAGCGAGTGAGTGATCTGGTCCAACGGACCCATTCTCCTCATCTTTTTCGCTTCATTGATGTTCGCGCTGCTCGACAAATTGTTCAATTGTCTCGTTGAGTGTTGTTTGAGATTCATTCGCTTTCTGCATTTTAGAACGACAGCTCAGAAGTGCTCGAGAAAAGTTAAGTACGATCGCTGATAAGAGAATTTCATTATTAGCAGCGAGTTTAATTAATGCAATTTAGCATACTATCCGAATGTGTGCCATCTTCGAGATAAACGACGTGTTTACACGCTTGAATTGGCCACTGCGCTAATGAGCAAGCAGTCGGTGAATACACCATTTCACAACTCGGAGGCCATTAAGTTCCCATCGCCCCTCTTCGTTTTTTCTGAAAAGGTGAATTGATTTAGTTTGTTGTTTTTGCGATTCAACTTTTATGTAGAGGCAGAGGCTAATACACCTCACAATCATGCGTGTAAAGGCAGGGACGCGCATATAGAAACGTATGCGTAGAGGCATATGTGCAACAAAAGCACGGCAATATATGTCGAGGTAGAGGTTATACATGCACATCGTTTTTATTTAGTCCTTGCGGTTTTCCAGCTGGAAAGCTTTCTTTTCACCAAATAATGTAGTAAGCAGATGCTGTTTTCCATCGTCTTTTTGCTTTACGCTTCTAATTTGGTCTTGACGAGCATCTGTATCGTTACCGTATGATAAAACGATAGCAATTACATTGCTGCCGTTTTAACACACTTTTTTTTTGTTTCGGCGACTAATGCCATCATCAGAAAGATGCAATATATGATGTCTGTGAGGGGGGATACGATAGCATTTTTATGCCGGAGAAGTATTGGGAGTATGGTTGCATGATACCCCTTCGTCATCCTAAATGTTTTCTTCTAGGACGAGCCGTTACTCACATTTACATGAAAAGTATATAATGTGGTTTCCTTGACTCAGATAACTTTGTAAGCAAATGAGTACCCCCTCTCTCTGTCCAAATATCGTGACACGTTAATAATAACCTCTTTTGTGCTGAGGAACGTGAATGTATGACAGTATAATTGGTAGCACAAAAGGATAGTGAACGAGTTAAGTAGTGTGGCAGTGGCGTTTTTCAGTTGCGAACAAAGGTGATCTCATGCAAACAGTTGTCGAACATAACTCCACTACAATTACTTCTGTTTGGCAGTCGAAAAGTGGAATGTCAAGGCAACCAACTTGTCAAATTGGATGATATGTTAGCTGCTTTCATTGACATTAATCTTTTTTGCGTTTTTTTTTTGCGGATTTTAAGTTGTTTCTCCCGAATTTTTGGCGAGCAAAATCGCTAGCCTATATCGCCTAAAGTTGCATGCCTGGCTGTACCAGTATCGCTGTTTCGCGCGCAGTTTTTTTGAAAAAAAATTGAAAATTAGAAAATGTGATGGAAAAACAGGAAGGAGAAATTACTTAGAAATTCCAGATGTGATTTAGTCTTTGCGATTTGATTGTCATCGTGACGGCGCTTTCCTTTTTTTTCTAACTATCGCCGCTCCTCATGTTTACCGACATGGTCGTTTCGGCTAGTGATACGAAAGACAAAGCTGGAGTGGTTTCGTATCATAGCAAGCAGTTTTTCACCCACGTCGCGATCACCAGCCGAACAACGAAAAGGCAGTATCCGCTAAACAATCTATACTGATCAGCCGGAGTTCTATGTCAGGCAAGTTGAGGAGTCGGGCAATTAAAACATAGTGACGATGTCGACAGTGGAAGAAGTCGCATCTGAGGGCAGGCGATAAGGTGCTCATTACTGTTTGGTCTAGAGAGGATAATTAGATGAAGTGGAGTTGATATTGAAGTGAAAGTAACGTTGCCTATAAATGTTTTGCACTCACCTTTTATGAGGACCTAATTAGGTCAGCTTTCTTTGTGTTTAATTAGTTCCATTAGAGAAATAGACGGCCATGACGTGAAAAGATCACTGAACTTTTATCGCTTATTCATGTCGTCTTCCTATCCGAAAATATTGCGCCTTTGCGATGGAAGTGGGCGTGGTTCGATAGAGTTGTATATGGTTGCAAACGAATGCCTTACCTACTCTATGTAGTAATTTGTACGTTGAGGACAGTAAAGTATTGTGCAAGAGCTTAATTTTATTCTCAGGATTCCACTTAAAATGGATGTTCTGGCTGCATCACGTATAGTAGCGTTACGTCCATGCATAGAGGCGTTCGTTGTGCGATCTTGTCTACGTCCTGAAGCGGCTCATGCTATGTCAGAGCAAGACAGGAAGCTGGTCGAGATTCTCAAAGAAATCTCCTCTCCCGAAGGATGGTCTCCCGAGAAACCTTCTGTACCACCCGCAGATCAGCGTATTTTACCGCCGATTGAGGACTGTCCAGAGTTGAGCTCAGAACAGCCTGTGACACCAAACGGCAGTGGATCGTGAGTTTTTGTTCTTGAGCATTTCATACGTTTTCATCATTAGACTCAAACGAAGTTGAAGGGAACTAGTGCAGTTGAAGAGGTGTCATGTTGTTTTTGTTTCTTATGAAAAAATCCATACATTATATGGAAACAGTTCAGCAGCGAAATTTGCATAAAAATTCAGCATTCGTACCTTGCATACGGATGCAACGTGTGCCGTTTCTGAGCGGATTATCTGGGAAAACATGTGTTAAACACAAGGCGTGTTTAAGATATATGACGCAAAGTCGTAAACGACCAGCTTATGACAACAGTATGAACTATGCGAAAAGCGCTAGAACAATATACAGCAACGCTTCTTCGTGGTCGACTTTTAGCAGCAGTAAGTATTGCATTATTCTTAGTGATAGATGAGATGAACGAAACGATCAAATGATAGGAGAATTTTTGTAAAAGATTGGTGCAGTAACTTAAATTTGTGGTCGCTGTAATGTTGAGCGATTTTTCAAATGAGCTAAAGCTTTTTTCATGCTTTTTTTTCTCCTGATTTATCATTTAATGAGGTGATAATTGTAAGGATTTAGATTCCATGAAACGAGAACTTCCTTATTTGCTTTTCATTTTTCTCATGCATTCTATGGATGCGTTTAAAAAAAGGCAGAAGACTGATCATCATTTATGACAAAAAGTGGATAAGTGAGAGGCAAGTTCTGAGAAGAGAAACTTCTGCCCAGCATATGTAAATATATTGTATTACTTCGAACAAAGTGCCAGGAGGCTTTTATAGGTTTTGATGAGGAAATTTTTATTCGTGGTGTAAGCGAGGCCGGAGGAGAGGGAGTGTTATTTTGGCCTCTTCTGAGTGGCTTTTTTAATGTCAAAGGCTACAGTGTTTCTGATGAAAAGGTTTATGTTAAAGGGAGGCGATGTCCTTTGCCATGCCAGAGAGAGGTTTATTAGAAATGAACTTTCAGGCATATCGCGAGGCGCAAGGGGTGGTTATAGAGGAGGCGTGTGGGGCACAAGAGGCGCTGCTTATAGAGGGCAGTCGTTTGGCTGGAACGGGAATACATCTAGAGGAAACAGAGGCGGTGCAAGGGACGGAAGAGGGCGAGGAGCATCAGCGTCAAGCTGGCGTTCATTCTCATCTAAAGCTCCTTCAGAAGCCGACGATGGGTGGGGAGAGCAATATAGCGACTGGAGAGTTCCCACCAAACCCGCAAGGAATCTGACCAGTTACGGCAGTTTCTCGGCGATGGACGGCGGTCCAGGTGCATACAATCGAATGAGTGCTGCTGGATCTATGTATGGTAGGTCGAGCGATTACGGTGCACATGCTAGCACTAGTGCGTCTTGGCCAAATGACATGACCACCTATAGGGGAGGACGGTCATTTGGTGCTGGACGAGGGCGAGCAGCAGGCTTTGATGCTTACTTCTAGGAATGCGATGCATGAAGTTTATAGTTTATTGATGACCTTTAAACTTTTAAGCAGTTCCAAATTCCATCCAAACATCATGATGTCATTTCAGTTTAAGAAGTGTTCAGTACGAAATCTTTTTTTCGTTCCGCCTCCTAACAGAAATAGAACGATCGCTGTACGTGTCAAAATCACAAATCGCCTCTTTTTGTGTCTTTTTTAAGATGCTGCTTTATTGGGAAAACTAGAGTGATAGGAAAATTTCTTCATGAAATTCAACTCAGATTCTTTGGTGAAAAATTTTTTACGCAAATTTCACGAAATCTAAGCCCTAAACAAACATGAGATGATTTTCGAAGGAGGCATTGCTACTTAATTTCTTTTTTTTCGAAACCATTACTAAGAAGTCCTCTCGTTATGCTCAGGTGCAGATCATTTCCGTTTGAATAATGGCGTTTTACTAGACAGTTCGATTGGGAGTCATTTTAATTTCAATTCGTAGTCAGCAACAACATTATTATTTTGACGTGGGATTAGTGTTTTAGGAATACTGAGAATTTTAGAAAGCTCCCTTTCATCTGTTCCGCTTCCCCACACTCATCTCCTCCCACCCCAAATGTAGGAAGCACTCCTTCAGCTGTTCCCCTTCCCCACACTGATATCCTCCTTCAGTTTTAGGAAGCTGCCCTTCATTTGTTCCGCCTCCCCACACTCACCTCCTCCCTCCGCAATTTTAGGAAGCTCCATCTCATCTGTTCCGCCTCTCCACACTCATCTTCTCTTTCCTCAGTCTTAGGAAGCACTCCCTCATCTGTTCCCCTCCCCCACACTCATCTCCCCTCTCCTCAATTTTAGGAAGCACTCCATCAATTCCGCCTCCCTACACTCATCTCCTTCCTCCTTAATTTTAGGAAGCACTCCCTCATCTGTTCCTCATCTCCACACTCATCTTCTCCCTCCTCAGTTATAGGAAGCGCTCCTTCATCTGTTTCCCTTTTCCACAATCATCTCCTCCCTCCATTTTTTTCAGTTTTATCTTCAATTAAAAACTTGCTTCATACAGCACAGTACCAATGAGATTTTATAAGTTTTGTTGATTAACCATTGGCTAGGTTTATCAACAACGGAATCTTATTGCGGTATATGACCGTTAAATTACTGCTGTATTATCGTTGTGGTGTTACTCTTTTTTTTAATATTTTTCATTCTCTATTTGCTTTGATATCAACTTTTAGGGTGTTTTTAATTGTAATTGTTACTTCATTAATTTCTAATTTAAATGCAGTTGAAACGTGCGAACGTGATCATTGTGGTGATCGTCGATGATGGTGAACACTCTAGTTGATAGAGGCATAAAACGATGAATAGTGAATAGAATTGACCAAGAAAAAAATCGGTAAGTTAGTGCGTTAGAGTAGTGCATTTATGCGTTATGTATATGTGAATTATACATAAGCATTTCTTCGGTGCACATTTTGGTGAAAAGAAATTTAGCGCTGTTGGAACGCTACTTAGAAGAGAGGAGCGGAAGGGGAAAGGGAACGAGCCGTAAACTTTCGTTTACGTCTTAGTCGATTTAAAAGGCTATCTTATTTAAACTGAGAACAAGGCGTACTTGAAAATTGTCATTATGCGATAACGTGAACCGTAAGGGCGGTTGGCTGCGTTTGTTTTCTTAATTGAAAGCAAATCGAACGTATATTATTGCAGAACAGTTCGAATCGAATCCATTTCCCTCGTTCTCTCCCTTGTACGATCGTAATGCTTTTGTGTATTTCTAATTAAGTTGCGTTTATCGCCTGTCAAGAGTGTTCAAATACGTCATACTCAAAAAAAAAGAGCTCCAATTATGCACAAATCGAAGGTGATATACGGATATTAAAAGCTCTGTATGAAAGTTTTTTGGTGTTAATATTTTTGCTCTTAGCAGGCGGCAACCTTTGATTATCGGTCGTTTCGTTGTTTTGTTGAATACTGACTGGTCTATGGTGCGACAATATAGAGTAATTAATAATTAAGTTCTTTTTTAAATGTTTTTTCGCTCCTATCTCATGGAAATTGCGGTTGTTTTGCGCTGAAAATACAACCGTATTATCATGTATGCGGCACACTATAGCAAGTGGTAAAACTATTTTGGTTGGAATGGCGTTTTTCATGAGATAATTTTAAAGCTAAATTAAACGTTCATTAAAAAGATCGTTATGGACTTTTTGTCACACCAATTACCAATAACCATGCCGTTATATTGTTGTGTTTTGTGTGATTGATTTTATTCAGTTTGATTTAATTCCGTTTCCGATCGGGTGAAAGAAATGTTCTCGAGATCGCGTTCAAAATATCTTTTTATATGAATTGCTTTTTTCATGTCAATGTTTTATATGAATTGCTTTTTTCATGTCAATGTTGAGTTGTTTTTGCAATGTAGGGATAACTCATCAGTTTATTAATTAAAGAGAGTTATTACTGCTGTTTGCGGATTGAAGCATTGCACAATCGCCTAGGCTTGCCTTACTCGCTTGCTGTTGCTAATAGTGAAAGTTTCTTTTTCTTAATTAGTGTAACGTTTATATATATGATTGCGAAATTATCTCTTTTATTTTTTCTGTTCGACCCATGAGCTTCATTCGTCTTGAACGCATCATTTATCGAGACGAATTTTTTTGAAATGTGAGGCAACAACTGCCTTCAAAGGCAGGAAAATCGGGCGCCTAAATAAATACAGTGCAGGTTTTTTTAGCGGTGAAATGAGCGAAGCAAGTACTAATGCATGTTTGTGGCAGAATTGCGAGCACTATGCAATGCTTGTGATGCTGCGGCAAAACAACATTCAATTCAACGTTAAATGAGCGCAACGTGATGCCGGCTCGGTGGACTGCGCAGCAACGAACTAGA
>JPKZ01002932.1:113279-125056 GCA_000803305.1 Toxocara canis | reverse complement strand
GGGGTGGAGGGAGGGGGAATATTCGAGGTTGGAATATGTGAAGTGGCGGTGAGCTTTATACGAGGTAATACGGTGTATTGCTTGAAACGTTTTTGTAAGGTCGAGGAAAACGTCTACCTGGAAGAGCTTGTATCAGGGCACTTTTTCAATGTGCATATGGAAAAATGAAGTTGTTTCTCTTGTGGATTATAGCACACTCCATAACAATCTGGCGCTGATGGTCCATAGCACATCGCTATGAAATGATCTGTCGGCACCTACAAAAAAATTATTCTACATCGCGGAGCACTTTTCTATGTATCTAACGATACGTATTCAACGGCATCTATCGAATACATTATTTAAATATTACAACGTTATCTTTAATTAAATACACGAGCCTTAAGTTCAGAAATTTATTCGGTATTTTCAAAGTGAAAATTGCTGTTTCATTTTTATGGACTGAAATCGTTCAAAATGTTAAATTTTATGGAAAATTTTTCCCCAAATACGGCGAAGAAAAATGAGAAATAGTAGCAATGGCACTTTCTCAACGCCAATAAAAAATTGCCTCTATGGAGAGCCATAACTCGGAATAATGAGAGACAATTGTCTCATTATTGTGAGATACCATGGAAGTATCTTTCAGTGATGCAGCAATTATCGTTTAGACGAAAGCGGAATAAAATAGCAAAAAGATTGTCATCGCATTAGAAATTTCCATTCGAATTGAGTGTGCATAGAGAATTACTTTTACATTTAATAGAAAACATTTTCAATAAAATCTAATATCTTTTAAGTTAGTGTATTCAGTGTTTAGATGAAATTAAAACTTGAAACAAAAAAATTGAGGAGAAAAAACGTTCGGATTTGATCAGTTGAATGAAAAAAAAAGGTGAAACAGACCTGACTAGTCGATAGTCTGAAATGCATCATCTCCTTATAAGCATCTGTCGTGAATATTTCTGGCATTGGCATACCCAATTCGGATGCAGCCAAACGCAGTCCCAATAAGTGACGATCCATACCACTGCCGGTCATTGCCTCAAACAAAATCATTTATAGAAAAAAATTATGGGAGTTGATTTTTTTTGAACTCCAGCTTCCTATATACATGGAAGCGGTTTTTGTGTACTTTTATAAATTTGCATTTGTGAAGCACATTGCGGTGAAACCGCGTATGCATGTTTGTATACCTGTCTGTCTATCTATTTGTTTGTTGAATGCATTCAATTCAACAACCACTGCAGCTAGAAAAACAAAGTTTGATAGCTAGATCAGCGAGGTTTACGAATAAACAAAATTAACATGATGAGAAAATCACCAATCTTTTTGCTATGGTGATAATATCATTGTCGAATGGTTCAAGGCAAAATGATAATTTAAACTATAATTTAAACTTCTACCTGAACGGTGTAATGTTTGTGCTGTTCAACAGCAAATTTGAGCATATGTATAAGTTCGGTTTGAGATGGGTCTTGTTCCGAGTCGACCATCTCATAGGTGAACATCTCTGACTCAAGACTTGGCAATCGAATCGTTTCCGTTCTACCTTCATCGAATCGGCGTAAAGTGGCCGTCTCATAGGTAGGCGGTTGTTGATGATGGATACGATAATAAGCTAATTGCATCGCCAATTGAATATAACTATCCGGACTGAGTCCACATTGTTTGACAAATTTCTTGCCATAATGTTTGAACGAGTAGACCTTCATATCTGTATCGTTTGCCATTCTAGACGTATATACCAATTAGATTCTATATGTCAACATTATTACATTTTAACTCATACGCTTATTTTGTAACACTAAAGATATGGTATCGAATTTTGTGATGTTATACGTTATAAAGATTGAGTCTATGAGATGCCTAAGCATGCGAATTGTTTTACAACTGACGATTAGGGTAGGCTTATTGTTGTTTTCTGAAAAGATTTACAAAGAGAGTTTACAAGGGAAATTCTAATTTATAAGAACTTTTAAACCACCTTACTTTTTGCCTTTCGAATTGATGTCTTCATCATTTTAGGAAATTTTTGAATATTTTGTTGATATTTTGTGCATAAATTACTATCGCTTGATGCGAGAAAAAAAAACCTTTTTTTTAAATAATTACCTGAAGAGTTTTATCGAACCACCTATTGTGTGAGTTATTTTCGCATCCACCACCATGAAGGCATTGTAATGCACAAATCAGATCGCAGTTAAATTCGTAGAAAACTATATGCAAAGCGGAAAAAGTAAAAATGAAAGTAAAAACAGAGCAGCAAATAAGCACTTCTAGCAACGAGCAAATAAGAACTTTTAAACCACCTTACTTTTTGCCTTTCGAATTGATGTCTTCATCATTTTAGGAAATTTTTGAATATTTTGTTGATATTTTGTGCATAAATTACTATCGCTTGATGCGAGAAAAAAAAACCTTTTTTTTAAATAATTACCTGAAGAGTTTTATCGAACCACCTATTGTGTGAGTTATTTTCACATCCACCACCGTGAAGGCACTGCAACGATTGCAAATCGAGTGCAGAAGCGCCCGGAATACCTTCCATTGGCTTATCGATGCACAACACAAATAGAGCCTCTTCCACACAACGAACACTTTCCGCATTCGTATCTAATAATAAAGACGCCTTTTAAAATATGCCAACTTAATGTTTTGTTCAAAAGATCGAATTATCACTTCTACCTTCCCTTTTACCCATCACTTGGGAATAGGCGTGGTTTCTTGATTCCATTTCTAACCTCGCATGTACAAAATGATCGCCTATAACAATGCTATCCGACGTGGATCGTACCACCCTTTAGCGTACACTTCATCTGGAGATATCATAGAGCAGGAAAGTGGAAAAAATGGGGTAACGAAAGTTATTAAGGATAGTTAGATTCGGGAATAAATGGGATAGAGAAACTTGGGAGGTAAAGGAGTTTAAAGGGCACAGCCTAGTAGATGGCAGTTAGAGAGAGATGGAGGGGGTGGAAAGCGGGAAGCTGAACAGTTAGAAAAAGGAGGTTGAATAACGATGCCCCTATACGATGCACACCATTTGTGTGTGCCACTCGTGCAATGCGCGACCCTTACCTCCACCATCTGCGTGATTCCTCTAAGCGTACTACAGACTACTGCCTCTAGATCATCTTTTTCATATACATCAAACATAAAAAGCATGCCAACTTCTTTTCGGCTCAGTTCTTTACTGCTATTGTTGTTTTCTGAAAAGATTTACAAAGAGAGTTTACAAGGGAAATTCTAATTTACTTTAGCTAAAGTAGATTGGGAAAAAAGGTGACGGTTTCAGCCAATGGGCAATATTTTTCCTTTTAACTTTCTCCTTCCCAAAAATCGTTGCTGTTCCCTACACGATATTCTGATGTAACAACTCCGACAGGACATTTACATATGTCACCACTCGTTGGCATCACATACTGCTTCAACTCGTTTTCCAACTGCTTGACGCTCAACAATCGACCGTTTGAATCGAATGCCGGGACACGGAACAACTAAAAATACAAAAGCATTGTGCTTCATCCGATTAACAATGACACGTCGAGAGCCACTTACTATTACTTCATAGAGTTCAGTTCCGCCCCCCTTCAGTCGAACAGGGAAGGGATTTTACATAGATCCCAGGAACTTTAAGAAATGATCTGCGGCTGACAAGTCCATAAATATTGGGAAAAATTGAACAAACTTAAATAATTTTTACGAGAAAGTTGCGTAGAAATGAGGATATTTTGGCAATTTTTGGACCCCCAGCACCTTTGGTGTACTTAGCTGTTGCATCTGTCCAAAAACATTTTATGTGTAACACTATCTTTGCTTGCGTTCCTCCCAAAATAAGATTCTGACAATGTTGGATAAAAATTGATGGCGTGCAAATTAGCCTCGAAAATTGATAACCTGTACAGTTTGACCCGAACATGGTGAAGCCCAAAACTTTCTAGAATAAAGAAGTGGGATGGGGAGATGGGTGGCCATTTATGATCAACATACAATATTACCTCCAATAAAGCCCCTTCATTTATCAGTATAGGGACAAATACCTTCCTCGTCGATACAAACTCCCCCCCCCCTACCGCCCAATAAGTCAACGATTTCCATGCTAAAAACGTTAAGAATCGCATTTATACTGAAGAAGACTTTAGTTCAGTAAAAGCTGAACAAAAATTCTTCCTGTATATAGTTCTGAATCTCCCCCCTTCCCCTCCGCCACAATTTGCAAACTTTACAGCTCTCGACGAGGCTTTACGTAGGTTGATACCACAGTATACACACAGGTCCCGAGAAGCTTAATTTCTTGTCAGCATTTCAATTAAGTGATGAACAAAGCGAGCTGCTTGCAAAGCCTTTAAAGCGAACGAGCGCACTCTTTGTTTTGTTAAGGTACGCAAGAAAACAGCAACGACATTTCGGTGGAAGTATACCCCCAAAAATAAAAAAACATCTCTCAATGTAACGAAAAAGTTGTAATAAGCATTTCGTACATTTGATTGTTTGACACAATTTCCACATGAATTTATCAATTTTTATACTGCATAGTACTTTTGCACCATTTTTTCTTCAACATAACAATGTTTGTGGTATATTTCCACCAAAAAATCACTAAAATGATCAACTGATTTCTGGCAATAAATTTTTTTCAACTTAAATAAAATATATATATGAGCGATATGTGATTATCATAAGAAAAATGGTAATAATATCTAAGGAAAATATTAAGTGACCGAGACGCACATGTCCATTGCGCATGACAACAAAATGTTTCGGTAGTGGTTGATACTGATTTCCATAGAGAATTTTATCTTTTAATAACGCCGGAATACGAGTCGTTCCAAACAGATACTTGTATTGCTTCATATCCAAGTATACATCTCCAACTCTCTCTTGAGGTAGTTCATCACTGCAATATGGTACTTATATAGAATTTAAAGCATATGATAAAATTTATAGCACACCTTATAGCTCATCGCCTTTATATCGAGTTTTCGTCTATATACACTATTATATACACTCTCTATTACGTTCATAGTCATAAATTACTAGCAGTTAAATGGCACTTATAGAACGCATTACTAAGTTTACAGCACGCTTCTCTTCATTTACAAATGAGTTTTTTTTTCATAATAGCAGCTTAAATTTTCAGTAAATCTAGGAAAAAACAGATATTCAAGTGCAATTGAAAACTGTACTAGTTGTACTAAACGAGCGTCACTTAAGAATAGTTTGCAAATTCGCTCAGAAGATAAATTCAGTTACTTCATAATGATCAGGTAGAATTTTAGCGCCGATTGAGCGACCTTTGCAGCAGTTTCGATCTGTCCATCGATACCCGAATAATTCCACATGGGGAACGAGACACCCGGATTGGTTACTATCGGCAGTGGCGTACGTGCCTCTAAATAGGCCTTATCGATCCACCAAGGCGTTAACTGAATAAACTATTTTTATATCGTAACCTGAATACGTTTACACTTGCGAACTACACTATTCCTTACTAATACTCTTACATCCCTCACTTACTCTTAACTGTTTCTTAACTGTTTGGTGCAGATCATTCGAGGTCCTTAAGTCAGGTTTAGGCTAGAATGACTATGTTGGTCTAAATTTGAGAATAGCATTTTAGTCGTTGCATTGGTTAGTCTGACTCTCGCGATCGTTGCAAAATCGCCGTTACCCTTCTTGAAATGATTTCACATATTTCTGGCTTTCGCTCCAAGTCATGTCGATAAAACGGCTCTTCACTCCAATATGCCTTTTCAGTGGTTTTAACTTCACTTAAGAGAACCATTTCCTTATTGAAGTATCTGAATAGTCACAGTTCTTGTATCTTGTAAAACTTTAAACAATAATGATTAAATGCGTTGGGGAAGGATTTACCCAGTTGTTCATTTTGACAGCTCGATCTTCCAAATAGCTCTGAAGTATATCAGCCTCGCGGCTGCGCATGAAGCTGTTTGCTATCTATAAAAAAAACCTTGTCATCATTATTAAGTTTAAAAAAAAACCAAATGTTTAAACAGCCTTAATTTCATCGAATCACACTAATGACTGTTCAACTTTAGCCATACAAGAATCTGAAAAATGGATAGCCAGAATTTTGGAACCAGTCTTCGGTTGTGGAAAAAAAACGCCACAAATTATCGATAACAGCTATATCACGGATCTAATGTAAGAAAACGAATGAACTTTCTTTTTTTCTAAAATCGATTATATATAGGACGAGAATTAAATGATAAAACAATCAAGTCGAAAGCAGTTTACGCCTTGAAAAAGTGTCTCCACATTTAACAGTCACATGGTTGAGAGATATGTCATAATCATGGAACGATATTATTTCTTTCGCTTTCTGCTCTTTTTTTTGTTCTTCAATGACTGCATAATATATCGTAATGAGGTATAGATAAAGAAGTATAGATTGAAACAGCGATATAGATAGAGCTATACGATATCTATAGCATGTCGGTAGTGGACTGTAGACCACGTGGTTGATACATGATGATTGTATACTGCATTTACTTTTGAAGGGTGACAAAAAAAGAAAAACGGCCATTTATTTTCAAACTGTTATAAACCATTGGAAAAATAGAATGATAAAAACAGGAAAACTATAACAATTACCGCAATCGTCTTTTGGTAATCGGCGTCCTTTTGGAGCGGCCTAGCGAATCGTATAAATTTGGATACAGTGCTACGAAGTGTTGGCAATGGCAGTTTTGGCAGATTGCTTTTTGCTAAAATTTAAACATTTACTTTATTTATTTTTGTTGACCCAAACTAAGTTTTATTAAGAAATCACTGAGTGAAAGAAATAGTTCATCAAAGATAAAAATTAGATATGGGTAGAGAATGGAGAAATGTCTTTATGCAGGGTGATAGGGATTCATAAACTGAACGTCGACACAATTTCACGTTAGTAAGATATAATGGCTTCATTGGTGGAATATATATACATATTATATATATATATATACATATACATATATATATATAAACTCTTAAACTATTGCAGGGAAAGGGAAACCATTGCAATATATGGAAAAATGAATATATGGTATTTCATTCATTTAATCTAAACTGATCTATATTTCTCTCTTCCTCTCTCTCGACTAGAAAAATAATCGGTACTTAATATCTAACATCTTTCAAGCCCTTCGTATGAGTGATACGCTGACCGAACAACAGTTGTTACCAAAGTAACTGATCAATACTTACTTACTGTGGCATTACTTTTTGATGAATGTCATCCACAATGCCTAAGAGCTTCGGTTTTGTTCATTCTAATGAAATTTACAAACTATTGTATTAAATCGGTCATTGTGCAACGTTTAAAGAATTCCGGATCTAAGGAAATCTGGATCCTCGGGCGTGCCGCGTATATAATATGCATTTGTGTGCTATTCACTGAGAGGGGTTACCATAACGCACTCAAGCGAAATTGTATCGTAATGAAAATCGATGCAGCAGTGCTATCAAACGTTTTCCGTATTGATCGATTTGTTTCCATCGTATTTTTTGGCACCAAAGAAATATATCGCCTCTGTTGTCAGTCACTGCTCATACGGAAACGAACGAAACATCCATTCAAACAAAACGGCGATGTTTTCTGTTAAGTTCTTTTGCCTATATAGGCTCATCGATCGAATCGATTGACTTATTTGAAGATTGAAAAAACTGTGCACAAATATAAGATGTTCAAAACTCAGTCGCAACTAAACCAAACGAATTACAATTAAGTATTTCGAGATCATGTAAATTTCGTTCCAGTCTAAAGTTATAGGAATTAATAAAATTGGCGAATTTTGGTTGAAATTTTACGCCCAAGCATGCATGCAGCTCTTAGACTTGTACAATAAATATACTCAAGAATAATCGTAAGCAATTTGAGGATATTAATTATTGCATGTGGAGCTCGAAAAAAAAAAACAACGAATAAACAGAAATATATGAAACCACACATAATTTTATTATCATAACTTTTTCGGAGTATGTGCATGACAGTTTAAGACAGACAGATACAGACAAACCTGTTTCATTGTTTAAGAGAATTTTTCCGATATGGAAACTTCATTTTTTAAAATGGAAATCTCTCGGTTGCCAATCAAAATTTGTGATCATTATGATGCGGACTCTAGCATACGATATCATCGACATTGTTGTTTAGAGTAGACCTTTCATGTAACGCCTCTATCTTATCGGTTTTGTCTCATCTCATTTCAATCGTATTTAATTTGAGTTGTTCTTCTTTTCAACGAAGAAAATATGTCGCAAATTTTTCGCTCATAAAATGATGCCTTTTAGACTTATAATAGCGAAAGTATTATAACAAAAGTTTTCATTAAACAGTTCTCATTCGGACAACATTCAGACTTATAACAGCGAAAGTATTATAACAAAAGTTTTCATTAAACAGTTCTCATTCGGACAACATTCTATGTGCTCGTCAAATATCAACAACGCTGACAGTTAATTGAATCTTGTGCAGAAATTGTGTTTCCCCTATTAGCATAACTCGATAAGTAAGTTGATTTGTGTTGAATAAACCTCATGAAGTATTAAAGATATCATTATTCATTGATATTGTTAAAGGATTAAACAATACATTCTGTAGCGAACGTGACGGTCGGCTGAGCGCTGAGTGCAACTTTCGTATACGCCGACGTTTTGCCCATCGTTTCGAGCAACAGCGAACAAGTTCGCCACTGAAAAACATTACCAAGTTGGGCAGTCTCTAAACGGATGTCTAATTAGCATAAAACGTCTATTACGCATGTTTTGCTCGCACTTAACGAGCGTTTTGGTTGTTCGAGCGACTGCTAAGAAAAGCATCATGGGTAATGTCATCTATCTTTTTACCTAAAATCGAACCCCCTTCCCTCCCCCCCTCCTTTCAAATTTTAAAAGCTGAGGAGAATAATTATTCGTGGAGTATAAAATGGACCTCTTCAACTAAATATTCAAAAAGCATGCATTAGGAATTTAAATTTTAAAAGTACGTCTTCCCATCCTCAAAGAAATTTACGAAATCTACACCGTCCTTAGCATTTTAAAATTAACTGAGTATTAAAAGATAATAAAAGTCAAAAGATCACAGCCGTTACATGTTTCTAAAAAAAATCACTGCTATACAAAGTGTTTATCTTTTCTCATAGGGCTAGTGGCCTGCGAAAACAAACTCTTTTCTGAGTCGATACGAAGCCAACTCATAGTTGACACTCCGTAGTCCAGCTTTTCGACTCCGACTCTTTTCATAGCCCAAAGTCAAGTCGTTCGAACTTAGCAATCATCTCTCCTGTATTCGACTGCAGCGGCGAACTCAAGGCGAAGTCCATGGCTAGCTCTTTAGTGCTACTGGTTTGTAAAACGTCAAAGTATGGACTTCAATAAAAACAGAAAATTTTCGGGAAATTTTGAGACTATAGCGTTTTGGTGGGAATGAATTTCGTCGACTCTAATCATTGCGGTTGAAGAAACGTTTGAAAACGAAATGGTGGTTTTGGTAACTGAATGTTGCATTGGCGAACAGCGGTTTGAACGTAATCGAAGCAGACGACACTTCCCTCGGTTATGAGATAGACTGTTCTCAAAGTATAGACGAAAAGGACAAACAGATGGCAAAATAGCTTCACAGAATTAGTCTCTAAGGGCTAGCCGGCCGCAGACAGAGAGAAGCTAATCAGCAAATCAGAGAGCACAACAAACGAAGAAGATTGAGAAAATGAGCAAAAGCACGTACGGAGTTGCGAGTGTGTTTGAGCATTGTCATCGTACCGGCGGCCTTCATCAAGTCGTCAACGTGTTGGAAGGAAACAAAACAGCGAGCAAAGTACAATCGAATGTGATCCAAGCACACTCCACACTACACGTTTGTTGACACCAGCGTACGTGGTTGTTCCCTTTTGTAGACGTGGGGATTAAAGGGGTATATTGAGGGGAGGATGGTGTTACTGATCGTTTTTCGCTTCGCTTGTGAAAAACAAACGGGAATCAAATGTGGACCACCAACTCACCTCGTTTGTGCGCTTGTTTTTATCGATTATATCGCGATGCCTGCAACGCGTTATGTGTTTTACTAAAGATCAACAACCAGTTGAAGAACGTATAGCCTCCCACCTCTGCGAGTGATTTTAGAAAACAAACGCAACACTCTGCAAAACAAACGTGACACTTTGCAAAACAAACGCGACGGACAAACAGATGGCAAAATAGCTTCACAGAATTAGTCTCTAAGGGCTAGCCGGCCGCAGACAGAGAGAAGCTAATCAGCAAATCAGAGAGCACAACAAACGAAGAAGATTGAGAAAATGAGCAAAAGCACGTACGGAGTTGCGAGTGTGTTTGAGCATTGTCATCGTACCGGCGGCCTTCATCAAATCGTCAACGTGTTGGAAGGAAACAAAACAGCGAGCAAAGTACAATCGAATGTGATCCAAGCACACTCCACACTACACGTTTGTTGACACCAGCGTACGTGGTTGTTCCCTTTTGTAGACGTGGGGATTAAAGGGGTATATTGAGGGGAGGATGGTGTTACTGATCGTTTTTCGCTTCGCTTGTGAAAAACAAACGGGAATCAAATGTGGACCACCAACTCACCTCGTTTGTGCGCTTGTTTTTATCGATTATATCGCGATGCCTGCAACGCGTTATGTGTTTTACTAAAGATCAACAACCAGTTGAAGAACGTATAGCCTCCCACCTCTGCGAGTGATTTTAGAAAACAAACGCGACACTTTGCAAAACAAACGCGACACTTTGCAAAACAAACGCGACACTTTGCAAAACAAACGCGACAACTTGCAAAACAAACGCGACACTTTGCAAAACAAACGCGACTTTTTGCAAAACAAGGGCAACACTTTGCAAAACAAGGGCAACACTTTGCAAAACAAGAGCAGCACTTCATAAAATGAGCGCGATAATTTAGTCCGTATACATCACCTGCACCGTAAATATACATTTTGGAACGCTATACTGTGAGTCGCTGAACAAGTTGCCATAGTCGCTGCACATCTTTGTGCTCTCGAACGACGTAGGTGAAAATCATTTCAGGTTTTTTGAAATAAATTTTTTTCACCCAAAAAACGGTTTGACTGAATGCGTTTACATACTGCATTCAAAATTGCAATAAAGCAACGTAAAGTTATGCAATCTACTGCGTACCCATCGAGTAACCTGTGCAACGGTGGCGATATAAGCTCCAAGTTTACACAACTCCATTGTGTACATCTGTACCATTACATGTATGCGATTGTATAAGTACATATGCACATTTGTATCCACCAACACTACATACCCAACGTACGTATTTCAGTAAATATGGTATCAAAATGATTTGTTGATGGCAATACTGGTTCAGCGCGTGGAGATGTTATAAAGGCATGTAATTTTTGTCACAGTGACGAGATACCGCAACTTCATGCATATCGCTTCACGCGACTTACCCGTAAAATTTCACTTGTGCGTAGAGAATATTTCATTTGGTACAACCGAAATTGCCGCACTGAATTGCACAGGGTAACAGCAAAACCAAGGCTGTTTTCTAGGTGACACTAATTTAATTCTTCTACGTCTTATATACTGCTGCAGTGTTATTTGAAAAATGGATTAACTATCAAACAATAATTGCTCTAGTTTTTAGTGTTACTGCAATGTTCGTCGGGGTAGTCAGATTTGGACTGTGTTTCGATACTTATCGTAGCGAAGGCATGTGACACGTATTCAAATGATTTTTAGCTAACAAATTACGCAGATTAGTGCCCGTCGTTCGACATAACCCCTTTTTCTTCAAAGCATAGCGA